>CM028378.1:139968516-140128642 GCA_013146195.2 Codonopsis lanceolata | reverse complement strand
GATTAGGACCCCGTACATAGTTAAAGAGATCGATCGGGAGGTGCGGGTGCTCTTTCGCCGACGAGGAAGGAGAGAAGATCTTGTTCGGCCTTTCAGCCTTGACAAGCTCAAAGGTACTATGCCTAAGCCATTATATCAGACAAAAGTGCTTCCCTCTCCGGCTCGCTAGGTTGAAAACCGAAAGAGGCGGCCTAGGCAAAAGTTAAGTTAGAGCGAAAAAAAAAAAAAAAAAAAAAAAACAATAAAGGAGAAATAAGGGCTCGCTAGGTTGAAAACCCGAAAGGGCAGCCTAGGCAAAAATAAGAGCATAAAAAAAATCAGGAGAAAAGGAGAGGGAAGGCACTCTTTTGAATCTTCAAGCATTTTATCCTCGGTCTTCAGCATACAACAGGCTCAACTGACAAGGAAAGCGAAAAATCGCAACAAAAGCTCACATTAAAATACTTAAAATATATTACATGGTCCTAAGGTGCAACCTAGGAATATTTATTTAAGACATTTATATTTTACATTAACTTGCACTGCATATATTATACATATTCTTGCCTGCAACCCCACTTGTTCCCCCCAGATACTTCCTTCCTTCTTGCAGCTCAGCCCCCAAGCGGTCTGTCAATGCCTGCGGCGTCCGCCAAGCCGGGCCCATATTCCTCTTCTGCGGGGCACAGAAGAACCCCTGTTCTCAGAACCACCGGAAGTATCTTCTTCGTCATCGCCGGCATCTCCATTCTCATGAACCGTTGTGTTACTGGGCCCAGCTCCGTCATCTCTGACACCGGTACCCCATCCAGGCTGAGGGGGGAGAACAACCACTTCTGGTTCCCAAGGATTATTTTGCTGAGTGCCATCATCAGGCCTTATATCGGTACCCCATCCAGGCTGAGGGGGAGGAGCAGCCACTTCTGGTTCCCAAGGATTCTGCTGCCTGCCTGCATCATCACGTCGAGGAATCTCAAAATCAGCATATCTGAAGCCTGTGCCCCATTCAGCATCAGTAGGGGGAGCAGCCCCTGCCGTTTCCCAATTACTGGGACCTGCTTCATCTGGGCCAGGAGCCACTGGAACTCCAAGGTTGTGTACTCGCCTGAAATCCTCCTGCAGAACCTGAGGAATGACCAAGCCTGAACTTTCAATTTCCTCGCCTATCTCCATAAGGCGAGCGTCAATGCCCGTAGCTACATGGCGGCCAAACAAATTTCTAAGCCTCCGCCGGATCTCGCGGGAAGAGCCCTCGGCAATTACCATTATCCAGGCCAAATATTCAAGGGACAAGAATATGTAATCAGAAAACAAATAGGCATCCTGAAGCCTATCAAAGTCCAGACGCCACATCCTCTGGAAATCAAAATCCAGAGTCCTGTCATTCCTCATCTCCAAAAACATTGGGCGTGTCGTATCGGGAATAACCTGCTCCAATCCGAACTGACGCAGTATTCTGTCAGCACTGTAAAAAGAAGTTCTTCTAATGCCCAACATGACGACTTGAGCATAGCCGGCGGAGTGCAAGAGAAATTGCCGAATCTCCCAATGGTTGATCACCCAAGAGATGTCCATGGAGCCCCTCCGAAAGAAGTCCTCGGACCAGTCATAACTAGAAAAATTAACTTGGGGAAAGCGGCCTCGAAAGCCATAAAGCCCCGGATCATATCTCCCCCCGAAAGGAGCAGGAGCCATCACGCATTGAAAATGCTCCTCCAGCCACATGTGTATCAGGATGGGACTGCCAGAAGGAAAAAGTTCGTTGCCCCTGGAAAAAGCATCCAAACCCCGCCGAGTTTGCCGAGTGCAGGGCGATGTTAGCCCGGCGGTCACGAGCCTGCAGTGCCAGATCCACAACCCGCACATCAATGAATCCCTGGGGGCTCACCAGCAGATATCTCCCCACCAAGCACAGGAAAAGAGCCGTCAGCCGGCGCCTCAAGTAGTCCACGTCATCCTCTAGAAACTCTGTAAAAGATCGCGGAAGAACGGTCAAGTCAAAATTTTCCCCGTTATAGAAACCCGGGGTGGCTTCGCGGCAGGAATAACTCCACGATTGCCATGTAAGGCGCCTCCGAAGGCACGGCAATATTGCGAGTGGCAGCAACTCCCAGCATGGCACAAAATTCTTCATAAGTCGGGCACATTTCATTCATCCCAAAGTTAAAAAGGTGATCTGGACGAGACCAGAACCTGGACGCTCCCCTCAGCATATCCCAGTTAATCACAATATTCCTCCAGGAAAGGAGGCACCTAAAGCCAAAAAGATGATCGAACCAGTCACGCTCATCAGCTCGGAGGGAAAGAATCCATAAGTCAAGGGCATTTTCGTAAATTTCTAATTCTAAAGGGGTATGATATGGGGCGGCCATTAGAGCAGAAATATGAAACTCTCTTTGACAGTAAACGGAGCAAGTAAGAAAGGGGAACTGAGAAGAATTAAAACACTGAGAAAAGATGAAGCAGGTGTGAAGAATACGTTTGCCGGATTCCCTTTTATAGCAAAAAATCAGAAAAATGACAAACTAGGCAAACAGTGGTGAGCAGTGGCCAAGAAAAGCTTCCAGGGAACCAAGTTTGGGCGCCACCCTTATGAGGTTTGGGCATGGCTCCTAAACCTCTAGTAAGCCATGCCCAAACCTTGCTCCATTATTGTCCTGCTGTGTTGATTTCTGTCCAAATCATCAATTAATCTTCCGTCTGATCACGAGAAAGCCTACCAGATATTAAAGAGAGGCTATTTGGCTCCAATTATGTTTCTTCGCACAGGAAGAGGCGGCTGCCTCTTCCTCTACCCGCAAATCGCCAGAAAAGCCTCCTCAAAATTGAAGGTGTATTCTTTTTGAATTTATTTCTAAAAAGCAGCGTGCCATTACCCTTAGAAGTCGGTATAGTTTATTTTTTGCATGTATTTTGAGTGTGCATTTTATTTTATCATGCCATTTAAAATATATTACATTTTATCCTTCATGATTGTACAGATACTAATTACTAATTACAGACAAAAAGAAAGAAAAAAGCTGACATGTGCAGGAAAGAAGCTAAAGATCAAATGATACTATGCTCCTGCTTAAGCCACCTCCCCTGACTCGAGGACCCAGCGTGCCATCAGGTCTGCGTATCCGTCCCCTCCTCTGGACACAGCTTGACCCTACGTCAGTATCATCATCGTCATCATCATCATCACTGCGGCGCCTGGTCTGCCGCATGGCCTCATTGTTCCGACATGAATAATCATCTACCAGCCGCTGATATAGTTTGCTGATACCGACAAAGCCCCTCAGGAGTCTCTTGTAGGTGGACACTTTGACCTGAAAAAAAAAAGAGAGACTCAGTCGAAAAAAAAATCAGAAGTAAGCATCAGTCAGTCAGAAAAAAAAAGGGGGGGTGATGCAAATACCGTTCGGGCCTGATCAGGGACGCGGTACTCCTCTGGAATCTCCGCATCTGGAATAACTTCCCTTATAAGCCTACCATCTTGCTGGTAAGGAAAGGATGAAAAAGCATCGTCGGGCATCGACAATTCAAGACGTGCATCTAGAACGGGCGAAGAAGGCTCAGCCCAAGCTCCGTCAACAGATGCCCGCCTCCCGATCAGATAAGGAGGAGGAGGAGGAGGAGGATGAAGCATTGTTCTCAAGAAATCTTCATAAGAGATCACTGGGAAGTCACTAAGGGGCATCTTATATTTGTCCAAGTATCGAAGCCTGTTTGGTATGTGATGTGGCTCAATCACATACGGGGGAGGTGGAGGAGGTACCACCGGGGCTACCGTAAACGAGACATGCTGGCGGTTGACCCGCTCACCCATATACAGTGAATCACACATAATGGACACCATAAAAATCCGGCAACAACTCAAAAGCAAAGTTACCTCGATGGGCCCTACCAGATGCTTCCAAGGAAATAAAGTCACTGAGCTAGAAGTTGAGTTCGCCACTCTGTCCTGCAGATCCAATGACTCAACATATTGACCCCAGCCGTCTATCTCTTTTCGATTTGCATTTACAAATTTGAGCAGATACGGTGGACCAAGGACGTCACTTCGCAGTGTGCCTGGTAAAAAGTCAAAGACAGAATAGGCCCACACCTAAAAAAAAAAAAAACAGACCAAGGGTCCCAGCAGGGATGAACTACGACGGTCTGATTCCCTGAAAAGGGATACGTAGGCAACCTATTTCGGTAGGTACGACCATCACAATAAAAGAAAAAAAAATAAAAAGAAAGAATAAAATTCCCCAGCAAGAGCATCGAAATAGCCAAATCGGTGAATCGGCGGCGGTCAAAAGCAAGCAGTAAGAAAGGTAAGGAAGGTAAGATTTCTTATTTTTGCCTTCAGGAAATAAAAGAAATTTTTTCAAAAAGTTTTTGTTTCAAAAAGAAAAAAAAAACAAAAAAAGAGGAATATTAAAAAAAACAAAAAAAAACAAAAAAAAACAAAAAAAGAAAAGAAGAAGGAAAAGAAAAATCTTTATCGTATCCAGCAGGTCTCGGTCGGTTGGATACGTTTTTTTTATCGTATTCGATGAAGGTATTTGAAGAAAATCTGAAGGTCCTCTTTCGAGTGTGTTCAAGGTCCTCTTTTGTGTTTGGAAGAAAGGTATTTGACCCGGACCGGACATTACAATTTTGAGATTGATCTCTTAACATATTTCCACGGCGGATAGAGGATAGATGGTTTTAATAAAAAATCTTCATACCGTATTTGACAACGGTTTCGGACTTTTAAAAAAAACATACGGAAAATCGAAAAACATGAAAATCTTTTCTTCTTCAAATTGGTTGTTTGTTTCGAATTAGGCCGAACTACGGCTACGCTTGGTCGATTCCTTTTATTAGGAGGACGTAGCGGCCTACGTACCTACATAAGGCATTCAATTTGCGGATCGCTTAAAAGCTGCGATAACTTGCTAACTAATCGACTAAAGCCGACTAAAAATGTCTAGGATATGGAGGTTTGATAAACATTGCATTATAAGCGCTGCATATTTCTGCATATTTCTCCCTCGTTTTGAAAAGGAAAGCGAAATTGGAAATTGATAGTCTATTCTAATCAACGATGTTCGTCTCGCTCGATCGCGGGTTGCAGTAGACTCCATCGTTGAGGGGCTCTGTAGACACCCCAATTTCGTACCCCAGATACATGACATGACAAAAATATCAAGAACTATTAAAACATTAACAAATGTCAAGTTCTGAGGTCAAAATTGCAAAGGACAAAGCGGGATGCACTGAAAGGACAAGCTGAGGGGCCAAAGTGTCAAAAATGAGCAATGTTTGAGGTTTAGGCACCACCTACCAAGGGTTTGGGTGTGGCGCCCAAACCCTATAGGGTGGCACCCAAACCTCTTTTTTCACCACTATTCGGCGCAAAGTTTGCCGCATTGCAATCGTCGAGCGGTGTACAATCCTTTGATGCACGGAGAGAAATCTCAAAATTCAGCGATGTCGGCCTCCTCCTATAAATAGAGGCCTCGGCTCCTTCATTCATCGCTCAATTCATCGTAAAATTTCTCTGCGTTCTCGTTACGCGGAAGAAATAAATACCGATAGATCAATTTCCAAAGCCTCGAAACCTCGAAACCCGCCAAACCTCCAGCCAAACACAAATCCAACCGGTAGAAGTGTACCTTAGCCCCCTAGCTAGGTATCCACCCTTTTTCCCGGTCCAAAAATCGTGGATAAGCGGTTGCTGCTGCCGATTTAAAAGGCGAATAGCCCGATGTGAAGCCGTTACTCGCCCAAATTCAGCCTTTTCCAATCAAACAAACAACCGAAATAAGCATTACCTACCGATCCGAAAAGAGGCGAAAAGTAACTTTCGAGGCGATTCTGTTGCCCAAATTCACACAACACACAACTTCAACCGGACCGGACGGACTGCGGACTGCGGAAAAAAAAAGACTCTCTCTCCCAGAGGACAGAGCGAGCACACCCCTACGCTTGTTTAAGCTTTTATTGTTAAAGTCTTTCATTTCTATGTAATAGTATTATTTCGATTCGGCCCAATGTAAATATATAAGCGTTGTCTTTGCCGGATTTTATTAAGAAATAGTACTAAATGTAGCCGTTATTATGGCAAAATATTTTTAGATGAGTTTGTATTTATTTACTTTATTTATTCAATAAAGTCTTTATTTGTAAATGTATTATTTCGGTCGGTTCAATATCAAAATATAGCGATTATCTTTGCCGGATTTTATTAGGAAATAATACTAAAAGAAGTTATATAAGCGAGAATATTTTTAAATGTGTGCGTAATTATTGGAAAGAGGCAGTGCGAGTCCAGTAAATAATGTGGCCACGAATGTATCATTTAATTTTCCCTTGTCAAAATAAGACCTTATTTATTTGCTAAGTAAATGTGACAATAAGCATACTTGACCAAAAGCGTTCGAGACCGAAGAGCGAGTTGGGTGCCTAGCATCTTCCCGACTCGTAACTTAGCCTCCGAACCCGATTTCTAAAATCTACGGTTTCTTTTACGGTTTTCCTTTATTTTTGCCTTAAAATAAAGGTGGCGACTCTAAAACATTTTGGATCGGTGGGGCCTCGCAACATCTTTCTTTGCACTTTCACGTTCTCCCTAAACAAGGGAGAATGAGAATGGAAAGGTGATGTATTCCTATGTCTGGTATCCCCTAAACAAGGGATAACTTGGCGTAGAAAACCCAAAGCACTCATAGTGATCGAAATAGGCCATAAGGCTATTTTCATAAAATCCATAGTGGGGCGTCGCAATATTCTTTCTTGCACTTCTCTATTTTCCCTGAAAGATAAAGGGGAGGATGGGAATGGAAGAGTAATGCATTCCCATATCCTGTTATCCACGAAATAAGGGATAACTTGATATGGAAAACCATAAGTTCCCATGTTGGATACAAAATTCACTCAGGGCAACCGAGGCACATTCCAATGTGCTAATATAGACAACAGACTCCTCTCGCACTTTGGATTTCGTCTTCCCACAAACAAGGGAGGGTGGAGCGAGGCCGGTGGTGTCCGCGTGCGTCACGCACCACATCCAAGGGCGGGCGCGGAGCACATTTCAGGGAACCTCACGATTCTTTGGTACCACCCGAACAGGATATGGAGTTCGAGAAGGCTTTACACTTTAAATTTCCAGCATCCAATAATCAGGCTGAGTATGAGGCTTTGATCGCTGATCTTGAGCTCGCTCAAGACATTGGTGTATGGGAGATAGTGGTTTACAGTGACTCACAAGTCACAATTGGTGGTGAATCAAGTTAAGGGAGATTATGTAGTACATAACCCAGTTCTTGTACGATACTACGAGATGGTGAAAGAGATTCTAAAGGATTTTGATTAATAGGAACTAGTCAAGATTGATCGCGAAGACAACATGCGCGCTGATTATCTCTCCAAGACAATTTGAGTCTTGTATGACTTCGTTTTATTTTAAGTGAAGTATTTTCAGAAAATGTTTTCACTAAATTCATTTCAGTATTATTTATAGTTTGTTGGTTGGTTGGTTTCACGTGCCGAACCGAGGCCCGGTTAGGGCAGGTTTGGGGCGTGACAGTTTTGGTATTAGAGTTGTGTTTAGCTATAAGCCAAGAGAGGATCCATGGCCTTAGGGCTATGTTCTTGTGTTGTAAGGTCTAATTTGGGTTGGTTGTGTGTAGGATTGTGAGATGGCAAGACCGAGAAGTAGGCCGCGTGGACCCCGTAGGGTCGAGCCGAGTGTGATAGGTGATCAAGGAGGTACGAAGAGTCACAACAACGCTCCTCCTAATCAGAATGCAGGTGGAGATCAGGTGCATGGTAACGAGATGGGTCAGATGCAGCAGGCTATTGCTAGGTAGGGAGAGATGTTAGATAGGTTGGTTGCCTTCATGACACAACAGCAGGGATAGGGCTACCCTAATGGTGGGAATCCACCTAATCACCTTGTGGGGGTTCCTAACATTCCTGTACCGGAAGTGCAAGTTGATACTGGAGTTATTCAAGGTACCACAGCTTTAGAGAGGTTCTTAAAGTTGGTACCGAAGAGTTACAATGGGGAGCCTGATGCTTCTAAGGCTGAGGCTTGGATTGAGAGCATGGAGAAGATATTCCGACCTTTAAGTTGCAGTGGGACATAAAAGGTTATCTTTGCGACCTTCAAACTAGAGGGGGCTGCTGACCATTGGTAGAAACTATTAAAGCACAAGTGGGATCAGAGTGGCACACCTCAGACTTGAGATAACTTCCTACTTGAATTCAACAAGACTTATGTATCAGAAGTAGTTCAACATCAAAGGGAAACATAGTTTATGAATCTAGAGCAAGGTACTTTGAGAGTGGCACAGTATGAGGCAAAGTTCACAGAGCTAGTAAGGTATAATGAGCATTTAGTATAGACAGAAGAGAGAAAGACACGTAAGTTTGTGAAGGGATTGAAGGTGGATCTTCGAGACAAGTTAGTTCCACTCAACCTTGTTTATTGAAGGAGACCTGGAAGAACAAAGGGTAAAGAGGGTATTACTTCAAACCAATCAACTATTTCTACGGGCAACAGGAACCAAGGAGGCAATTATAACAGGGGAAGACCAAGTGTGCCGAACAACAATAGGGGGAACTGATATAACAACAATAGGGGTGGCAACAACAATCAACAGGGTGGTCAGCAACAAAATAGGAGTAATACAGTAAGTGGTGCATCGGTGTCTAAACCGATGAATTGCAATCATTGTGGGTCGATAAGGCATACGGTAGAGAATTGTTGGGCTAAGCAAGGAAAATGTACTAGTTGTGGGGAATTTGGTCACTACAGGAGGGATTGTCCAAAATGGAAGAGCACGGCAACGCAGAATCAAGGGCAATCTTCAGTTGGGTCCAAGAGAGGTTCGGATGGGAAAAAGAAAGTGCAGGGTAGAGTGTTTGCCTTAGATCAGAAGGACACTCTAGAGTCTACCGTCGATATAGGAGGTATTCTTTCAATCTTTGAGACTAGAGCGCGTGTGCTTATTGACCCAGGGTTATCTCATTCATTTGTAGTTATATCTTTTGTTGAGAAATTACATGTGTCACCTTCTTCTCTTGATTATGTGCTTGAGGTATCGACCCCGATGGGGGAGTGTGTTATTGCTAGCATGGTATATAAGGATTGTGATGTGTTTGTGGGTAATCATTGTTTGCATGCCAACTTGATTGTGTTGCCTATTCGGGAGTTTGATGTTATCCTAGGTATTGATTGGTTGTGTGCATATCATGCTCTTGTTGATTGTTATGCTAAACTTGTTACTTTCAAAATTTCGGGACAAATTGAATTTCAATTTTTGGGGGATAAAAAGGGTAGTAGAATACATGTTATATCTTCTTTGCAGGCCGACAAGTTATTGGGTAGTGGGTGTACCGGATATTTGGCACATGTTTATGATAAGAACAAACCGTCACCTAATTTCAAAGATGTCAGAATTGTGTGCGAGTACCCCAATGTATTCCCCGAGGATTTTGGTATGCCAGTTAAGCTTGAGATTGAGTTTTGTATTGAGCTATTACCAGGTACTACATTTATTTCTAAGGTGCCTTATAGGATGGCACCTGCAGAACTGAGGGAACTTAAGGCTCAGTTGCAAGAGTTGCTTGATAGGGGTTTTGTTAAGCCAAGTGTGTCACCTTGGGGCACACCTGTTTTATTTGTGAAGAAGAAGGATGGTTCTATGAGGTTGTGCATTAATTATATGCAGTTAAATCAGGTTACTGTTAAGAATAAGTATCCTTTACCCCACATAGATGACTTATTTGATCAATTACATGGGGCAGTTGTATATTCCAAGTTTGACTTGAGGTGTGGGTATCATCAGTTGGAAATTCGGGCAGATAATGTGACCAAGACAGCTTTCAGGACTAGGTATGGGCACTATGTGTTTGTGGTTATGCCGTTTGGGTTGACTAATGCACCGGCCGTATTTATGGATTTGATGAATAGAATCTTCCAACCTTTTCTTGATAACTTTGTGGTGATTTTTATTGATGACATCTTGGTATACTCTAAATCGGTGGAGGAACATGAGAAACACTTGCGGATAGTCTTAGATGTGCTTCGGGAGAAGAAGTTGTATGCCAAGTTCAGTAAGTGTGTCTTTTGGCTTGAGGAGGTAGCATTTTTGGGTCATATTGTATCGCGGATAGGTATTGCGGTGGATCCGGCGAAGATTGAGGCAGTTATGGGGTGGAAGCAACCTGAGACTATTACTGAGGTTAGGAGTTTTCTAGGTTTGGCAGGTTATTATCGCAGATTTATTTAGAGGTTTTCTAAGATTGCGACTCATTTGACAAACTTGACAAAGAAAGAAGGTACCGTTTGTATGGGATGAGAAATGTGAGAAAAGTTTTCAAGAACTTAAGCAGAGATTGACTACAACACCAGTGTTAGCCTTGCCTGAGGGGAATGAACATTTCATTGTGTATAGTGATGCTTCTATGGAGGGACTTGGTTGTGTGTTGATGCAGAATGGGAAAGTGATTGCATATGCTTCGAGGAAGTTGAGTCCGGCGGAACAAAATTATCCTACTCATGATTTAGAGTTTGCTGCGATTATTTTTGCCTTACATAAGTGGAAACATTATTTGTATGGGGCAAAGTTTGAAGTCTACACCTATCACCAAAGTTTAAAATACTTGTTCACACAAAAGGAATTGAATACGAGACAACGACGTTGGATGGAACGATTGAAAGACCATGACTGCACAATTCTATATCAACCGGGGAAAGCTAATATGGTAGCGGATGCTCTTAGCAGGAAGGTATACATCTCTTGTCTTATGATACGTGAGTGGAAGATGGTAATTGATGCTTGTTTATGGAACCCTAGTGAGTCTATCCATGGGGTGTTATTTGCGAATATTCGTGTACAACCTACTTTGTTGTCACATATTAAAGATGCGCAAGAGCGGGATGTGGAATTGCAAAAGATAGTGAAAAGGTTGAAGGATGGCGAGGAGGTGGACTTTCATGTGCATAGTGATGGTATTCTCAAATACAAGGGTAGAGTTTGTGTGCCGAATAATGAGGAATTGAAACGTCAAGTGTTAGATGAGGCACACAAAGATAAGTGCATCATTCATCCGGGGAGTACAAAGATGTATCGTGATATGAAGTAGACTTTTTGGTGGAACAACATGAAAAGGTAGATAGCTACATATGTATCAAAGTGTCTTACATGTCAACAAGTGAAAGTGGAATATCAAAGGCCGGCTGGATTACTACAACTGTTAGAGATTCTAGAGTGGAAATGGGAGAACATAGCTATGGATTTTGTGATAGGGCTACCGAGGACTAGTCGAGGTTTCGATGTAGTTTGGGTGGTAGAGGATCGCCTTACCGAATCAGCTTATTTTCTACCGGTAAGGATGACTTACTCTTTGAACCAATTTGCTTCTTTGTATATTCAGGAAATTGTGAGGTTGCATGGAGTACCCGTTAGTATTGTATCTGATCAAGATCCACGTTTTACTATAAGGTTTTGGCAGTCATTATAGGAGGCTTTGGGGACCAAGTTGAGTTTGAGTACCGTATTTCACCCGCAAATGGATGGCCAATCTAAGAGAACTATTCAGATTTTAGAAGATATGATGAGAGCTTGCACGATAGATTTCAAGGGCAGTTGGGATACTCATCTACCGTTAGTGGAGTTTACATATAACAACAGTTTTCAGTCAAGTATCGACATGGCACCATACAAACCATTGTATGATAGGAAGTGTAAGTCACCAGTTTGTTAGGATGGGGTGGGAGAAGCTAAGATTTGGGGTCCGGAGATTGTCCAAGAATCAGTGGACAAAGTAAAGGTAAGTAAAGATAGATTACTCACGGCACAGAGTCGTCAAAAGAGTTACGCCGACAACCGAAGAAGAGATCTAGAGTTTAATGTGGGAGATTTTGTATTCTTGAAGATTTCACCGGTAAAAGGCATCAAACAGTTTGGGAAGAAAAGGAAATTGTCGCCAAGGTATGTTGGGCCTTTTGAGATACTTGAGAGGATTGAACAATTAGCTTATCGGGTAGCCTTGCTATCATCTCTTGAGGGAGTCCACAATGTTTTCCATGTTTCTTTGTTAAGAAAATATCTAGCGGATCCATCTCATGTGTTAGTTAATGAACCAACTAATCATCAACCCGACCTTTCTTATGAGGAGCAACCGGTACAAATTCTTGATAGAAAGGAACAAGTGTTGAGAACTAAGACGATTCATATGGTTAAGGTACTTTGGCAAAGTCACAATGTGGAGGAAGCAACTTGGGAGAGTGAAGCTTCAATGAAGACCCAATACCCTCAACTCTTCTACAACGACAATTGGTAAGTGATTTGAATTTAAGGGCTAAATTCTTTTAAGAGAGAGAGGGTGTAACACCCAGAAATTTTCGAAAACTTAAATGATATAAATTATATGTGTTATTGTGATTATTTTTGCATTGATCTACTAGAACATATGGTTAGATAAAAATTAGTATGAATTTTGTGGTTGTATTTGGGTTTGGAGTCTAATTTCATTAAACCCATTTTGGTAATTTTGTAAGTTTAGTCAACACTATTTATATATATTCTTTGATCAGCTAAGAGAGGGAGAGACCACAATATTCAGCCTTTAAACACACACTAACACACCTACTAGAGGTGAGATTGGGAGTAATGGGTTTCTTCATCTTCTAGCTTGGATTTGGAGTTCAATCCTTCATTGTTTGCACTTGGAGTTTTCATTAAAGTTGTTTCCCTTGCTTAAAGCTTCATTTTGGTCCAATTATCTGCTACATGCATCATCATTTGGAGATTCACCATTCTTGAGGTAGGGGAATTCTTACTTATAGATGTCTCATTCATTGTTGTTATGCTTATGAAATTGTTATTTATGGTTTATATGATGTTCTATGATAAAAGTTATGTGCATGATAGTTTGATATTCAAAGGATGATTGTTGTGTAGAAGTATTGTCAACTTTATGTTCTTGAATTGATGTTCCTGACGAATCTGTAAACATTCGGTTGGGTCACCAGAACATTTTTGTAAACATTCGGTTGGGTCACCGGAACATTTCTATAAACGTTCGGTTCTGGTACCCGAACATCTGTGTTAACATATTGAGATGTGGTATTATTTGTGGGAGTTATGTTTAGAAAAGTATTGTGGAATTATTGTGAATTATGTGAATAAAGTGTGCTAGGTAACAATGACTTTACTTCACAAGTCATTGTATCCTACCTGGAGACAGTTAGGGGTGGCAATGATTGGCACAACACGATAGCATGAACCAGCACGACACGATTATAAAACACGATTACAGAGACAAATGGCACGATAAGCCCAGCATGACACGACACAACACGAAACACGACACGAAAGACACAAAATTGTTAATATATTCAAAATAATATTTATTGCTATATTTATGATCCAATAAAATAGATAATATGAAAACACGATAATGAGGTACGAACAGGACACGATAGCACGAATTGACACCCCTACCTGGAGTATTATGATTCTTAGAGTAATCAATTATGAGAATTGTTGGGCCTTGTGAATAATCAGTTGTTGGCAATATGGTTGAAAATAATTGTGGGATCTTGTGAGTAACACTTTGCGATTATGTTGAAGCCTCAAATGACCCTCTAACAGGAGCACGGGGTGGAGCGCAGTGTCGGTTAGTAGCGGAGTTTGATTGGGCTCAAGCCCTCAATCACGGCCATGACTGAGGTTTAAGGCTACCTTGTGGTTTTCAGGTAGTAGCTCTGACGGGGTTGTAGGGACCTGGCCCATGTTCGAATTCCCGGGACATTATGAGTAACCATCTATGATTGTGTTTGAGATAACAAGCGATGTATGGTGTTTGCGGTTGATTGGAGATGTATCTCAATCCAATATACTACTTGTGTGAATACTTATCTTCATGTGATCCATCATGTAATATGTGAATATTCTCTTATAGTTTGTGGAAATTATGATTTTCTTGTGTATTCATCGCTAATGTACATGGCACGCTCTTATGTTGCATACACGCATGGCATATATAAGTACACCTGAACCCTGCTGAGTTTCGACTCACCCCGTCCTATTTGTTTTCCTTAGATCAAAGCCAAGCGAAGCATTGAGCATCAGCAGCCTACGGAGTGCTAGATTGGGTGAAGTCTTTTGGGGTAGCTTCTGCAATTCAGTAGTTTCTTTTGTTTGATGGTAGAAGACATGTAGTTTTCTTGGTGTTACATGTAATCCTTTTGAAACTTGTAAATTACAAACTTTGGGTTTATGGTGTAAGACAATTTGAGTCTTGTATGACTCCGTTTTATTTTAAGTGAAGTATTTTCAGAAAATGTTTTCATTAAATTCATTTCAGTATTATTTATAGTTTGTTTGTTGGTTGGTTTCACGTGCCGAACCGGGGCCCAGTTAGGGGAGGTTTGGGCGTGACACACTGTCAGTCTTCTATTGCATACCCTCAAGGCAATGGTCAGGCAGAGGCATTAAACAAGTAGGTCTTACACGCCCTTAAGAGAAGTATGGAGAATAAGGCAGGCAAGTGGGTAGATGAATTACCAGCAGCATTATGGGCATGCAAGACATCAGTCATGGGGCCTACGAGCAAGACGCCTTTCTCCCTTGCATATGGTTAAGAGGCAATGGCGCCAGTTGAAATGTATTTACCAAATCATAAAGTATCTCATTATGATGTGCAAAGATATAAATCATCGGAGAACACCTACATCTCCAACCATCTCCTTCTCATTAGCGATCTCCCTCACTTAACTTATATTTGGAATAGGACCAAACGGAATCTCTCACTGGGATAGAAATAGAAAAAGTTGACCTCGATATGTAATATGCCGGCCAAAACTCCATGGTCTCGTTAAATCTCTCCTGCTCTGTAATATGTCGGGAATTGAAGAAATGACATTCTCGTCAATAAAAAAACAGACGGCAAAACTAACGCTAACGGTGGGAGGGGGCAAATTGATCCAAAAAAACATGTCCATTGACCACCTTCGATTGTTTTTTTGTCTGAGGACCAAAACATCTTTTTCAACATGTCCAGGGACCAAATTATTATTTAATTCTATTTTTTTAGGACTACTCACAAACCGGTCCCAATGCCTGAAAATAAAAGAATGGCTAAGGGTAATATAGTATTTTTACAACAAAAAGTGGTGTATTAAGTATTTAATAGGTGTTGTATTAAGCATCCCCCTATTATAAAATAGCTAGGTAATTGACTTGGGCTATTTAGAGGTTAAGATTAAATTATTTTAAAAAATTTAACGGTTCGCATTCACATGTGTGAGTAGTTATCCATTTTTAACTCCCTATTTTTTCTTTTCATATTACAAGTCACCCCTACAATTAATATTATGAGCCGTCACCAATTTTTCTTCTCTTTATGTTTTATCTTTATATTACAAAGTCACACCATGCGATTAATCTTCTGAACAGTCATCCATATGCCTGACAGTTGGGTTGGAGTCAGTAATGGGTTAAAGCAGGTTGTGACCCAACTTAACCCAATTAGTAAATTTGTTAAATGGGTTGGGTTAAAGTAAGTCGACCCATTTATTTGATTGGTTTTTTTAGATATATAATATAAAATATATCCCACTACTTTAATTCAAAAAATATAAAAACTATTTAAAAATTAAAAATCTTTGTGCCCTCCTAGCTCTAGTTGTCAACTTATTCATTTAACGAGTAAACCAATCCCTTCCCCGCCTACATGTCGTACCTCCCCCTTCCCCTTTTCAGTTTTCAGCAATTAGTCATATGCCTCTCTATCTCACTCTCTCTCATCTCTCTCTCTCTCTCTCTCTCTCTCTCTCTCTCGCGACACAAACTCAAAACACAAACAAAGAGATTTCAAGTTAACACTTTGATCGATGACAGCATAAATTCTTAAATCGGAATCGGCATGCAAAGCTGGAGTTCCATAAATCGAAAGCAACATGACGATGGATAATACATAGACGAAACTTTTACCCGTAGATCTGAGATTCTTAAGGGAGACCGCAATGATGAGAACATAAAACAATTCTCCCTCAATCCTCCCCCATTCCAACAAATAAAGTTCACCTTACTAGACAAGCGATACCACAGTTGCGTTGGTGTCGAAAGTCGTCGTAGACCTACATGCTCGCAAGCAAAGAACTTCCATCGAGACTGAGGAAGCGATTACGAACCTTCGGTTGGTAATCGAGATGGATCAACAGCGAGACAGAGAAAAAATCTCAAGCGAAAGCAAAGGGAATCGCTTGGGTCGTTGATGGTAAGAGAGAGAGAGAGAGAGCAGACTGAGTGAATGAAGAAAAAGCAGATCGAATGAATGAAGAGAGAGTGCCGAGCTAGGTTCGAATGTTTGATAGTGAGTTTAATCAAGTTTCATGGGTTTAACCCAACTTAACCCTCAAGATTAATTGGGTTAAGTTGGGTAACCCATATAAATTGATTTTATTATTGGGTTGGGTTGGATTGGGTTGGGTGGGTTAATGAGTAATAGGTTCAAATTGACAGATCTAGTCATCTCTTATAAAGCATCAATCCATTAACTATCACTTGAAGCAATATATCTCTCAACTGTAATATTTATAAATAAAAAATCGCATCTTCTATTTAGCCACTGTCATTTCAAATTTCAATTGACGAAATCAGATATACTGGCACCGTGTTATAGGTACGAGCACGAAGATCTAGTATAATTTAGAAATAATCAAGCTCAACTCGTTAGCTTGAGAAAAAACTTGGCTTGTTGTAAAAACTCGGCTCGTTGTAAATTTTGATCCTCGTTCGGTTGGTGAACACCCGATGAGCTATTGATCTTGACGAGGCTTAATACCCTTTTCCGATTAGGAAAGGCAACTAATCGGTAGGGTTCGAGTCAAATAAGCCAATTCCTTATAGCTTATATTAAGAATATACTAAATTTTATAGCTTATATTTTCAAAATAAGGTTTTTCTTAAACAAACATAAAATGAAAGTAAAAACTAATTATTTGAGAAGAATAGAATACCTTAACTTATTGGGAAAAGGCAAAACACACAAATGGGCCACTCAACTTTACCCCTTTTTGCAATTTGGTCACCGAAACTTTGAAATATCTATTTTGGTCACCCAACTTTAGTTTTGTTGCAAGCGAACCCATTTTTTGGATGACGTTAGCCCAGGACGTTAAATTTAAGTGAAATTTCTTTTTTGCCCCTATAAATACTTAATTAGTGTGATTTGGAAACACAAGGGGTCCAATTGAAAAACAAAAACAAAAGAGGGGAACAATTATAATCAAAAAGGGGTCCAACTGTAAATAATACAACTTTGGTTACACATCTGGGTTCATCTTCATCTTCCATGAACACGCACACACACATAATTATTCTGAACTCAACCACTACAGTACTTAGCCTTCCAGAACAAGTCAACAATCCAATTCACTTCAGATACTATAGACTGTAAAGAAAGTGAAATCATCATTATGATTGGTCACGAAGAAAACGAAAAGAACGGGAACAAGGACAGGGGGAGGAGCAGCGACTGAGGACATGCGATTTTATGTGAATATCATTTGGTCCTTCTAATTTCAACCCAGTGGATTCTGTTGTCATGCTCCACTACGCTTACGATGCCATCAAGAAGTCTGTCCATGGCTATGTCACCCGTGCCGACGGTAACGTCATAGAAGTTAATCAGATCTGACAGGAAGAGAAAAAGGAAGGTCAACGTTTTTGTTGGCGTCAACGATGGAGAATGGCAACTAGGCGGAGCTAACGGTGGAATAGGGGCGGTGGACTGAGTTAGTGATAGGGGTGATGGTGATTGGGGATAGAGATGGTGGGTTGGGGATGTTTCTGGCCGGTTGAGATGAAATTGAAGAGTGATTCGCCGGCGATGGAGAATCTGACTGTCGGATTTGAGGGAGGGATTTGCTTGGTCGGCATGGAAAGAGATGGAGGAGGCGGAGCTCTGTCCGAATATGGGAGAGTGATCTCGGGGTTGAGGGAATCTTACTGGGTTTGCTGAAGAGGGATAAACGGAGAAGGAGGTCGATTGAGCGTGGGAGATGAGAGAGAGAGAAATCGTTGCCGACTTGAGTTGTAATGGTAGTGATCGGAGGCGGTGGTTGGGTGGGATTTGAGAGAGAGAAAGCGAGAGGGCAGAGATGGAGGAATAGATCTGTGTGTGTGAGAGAGAGAGATGAAGATGAACAGAGCTGTAACACCCCCAAGGTTCTATTATTTACCGTTGAAACTCTTTCTGAATATAATTGTTTCTCTTTTGATATTTATAGGGTAAAATAGATATTTGACCTAACTTAACGACTAAATCTAACGTCCATCTAAAAAATGGGCTTGCTTGCAACAAAACTAAAGTTGGGTGGCCAAAATAGATATTTCAAAGTTTTCGGTGGCTGAATTGCAAAAAGGGGTAAAGTTGGGTGGCCCATTTTGTGTGTTTTGCCTTGGGAAAATTACTTATTCTACCAACGTACAATTGACCACGTATTTTGTATAAGACAAATTTAACAAATGTACTAAAATTTGAAACAAAATGTATGAAATGGACAAACAATTTATACAAAATGTGACAAATTTCGTTAAGTTGTCGTCAAACTTCGTCAACAACTCACTGACGTGGCTACCCATGGATGCAATCACGTACGTGTCCACATCATTGCTCCTTGATGGCTTGCAAACGGGCGTTATGTAATTGGTATTATTTGCCTTTAAAATAGAGTACATTTGTTAAATTAGCTTTATACAAAGTACATGATCAATTGTATCACCCTCAATTAGTATATTGGTTAAAAAAACAATTTTCCCTAACATATACTACTATCTTTCGTGGTTCGAGTTATCTCTCAATTATCTATTTTTAACTTTCTTTGTTCTAAACAAAGAGACCACTAATTTATTTTAGAATGTTTTACTTAAAGATCATTTTTTAAAATTATATTTACAATTTCTATAACATTTTATCTCTACCCTCCACTTTTGTTATAAGTGTATTGGTTAAGTATTTTTGTAATTTTGACGAATTTTAATGATATTACTATATTACTTAATTGTCTTTCAAACATGAACTCTTTAGGTGGAACAAAAAGACTCGTTTTGAAACGCAACTCATCTCGGAACACACAAATTTTCTCCCGTAAATGTGTATGATAAATCAATTTGAAAAGTTGAATTAAAAATTTGAGTATTATCAAATGTGGCTTTTTTGGTGATACACTGCATTTTTTAACATTCCGAAAGTTGGCCAACATTTGGAAAGCTGCACTGCATATTGATACACAAATCTAACCAGCTTTTTGGCTGTTTTAGAGAACCAAAAACAGCCAACACAAAGTTAGTATGTTCGGCCCAGGTTTTTCAAAAAATAAAAAATAAAAAAAAAATCATAGTTTGGCTGTTTGGGTCAGAATGAAAATTTTTGTAGAAAACAAAATAAAACCATAATTTGCACTTCGGGCAAAAGGCTGTGCTACTCCTGGTAACTTGGTTACCAGTAAACTTCCCTTGATGTTGCTTGAAACTGGAATGGAGAGTGAATTAATGGAAGCTCTGCCAAGTACCATTGATCAAGCTTTGTGTTGTATCTCAGCAGTCTTCGTGCAGCTTTTCAGAATATTTGCCCCATCTTTTTTACTTGTTGGAATGCTTTTTATTAGGACAACAGATGAGCCTCCATCTTTCAATTTCCTGGGGATCCTGAAAGAGACAAGTGGGTGAGGAAATAGATATATTTATTCAATCACCAAGCATGTATTTGTAACAAATTTCATTCAAAACAAAACTGTTTTCATCTGCGTCGACTTGCCTGTTTTCTTGAACTTGGCCAAGAACATCGTAACTCTGTTTACAGGCTTCTTTTATCTTGTTGATCTCGCCATTTCCCTGCATAAGGTAGGACAAGAATAAATTGAGAGCATACTCAGGTAAACCATGTGCAGCTCTATCGTCACAGCATACCATGTCCACATAAAGGAGAGATTTCTCACTCAAAAGGTATAAACTAGTTCAAGGAAAATGCATTAATAATTTTTTTTACATGATTAGCTTTGACTTGACATAGGTTGATTCAACAAATCTAATGGACACAACTGAAATAATGCAATTAAGAAAATATAATTTAGGTTTGCAACATTTGAATTAACATAAACCCTCCAAAAACAGGAGAAACAGTTTTATACTAATTCCAACTGTATAATGATATGCGATAAAACACCCACTGCATAACACAGCTAATAAACAATTCTTATTGTTAACACCATTTTTGGTGAGAACAGAGTTGTGGCAGTCTCAATTTTCAAGCAACACAGTTCTCACCAAAAATGGTGTTAACAATAAGAATTGTTTATCATCTATGTTATGCAGTGGGTGTTTTATCGCATATCATTATACAGTTGGAAGTAGTATAAACAATTCTTATTGTTAACACCATTTTTGATGAGAATGACCGATGAGAAAGTTCAAAAGTTAAATATGTGTATGACCAAGCGTTACTATCGCCTGAGGCATACGACACGTGCCACTTCTAGCAAATCTAATGGTAAGTATGCTTATTAGCACTGTGAATAGAAGGCTTAGAATAGCTAAATGGAAACACAGGTACCATAGGAATCTCGTCATGTTAACTAGCATGTATAATACCCTCTTTTTGATACATAAGTTTGGCCCCTCCGTGTAGAGATTGGAACCAAGGACCTCAAGGTCTTTGCCTGAGTGCCCTTGTCATTTCTCCCACCTCTTGGGGTTCATATATAATACCCTTACCTTACGAAAGTTCCACTAATATCAAGTAGTTTTCTGTCAGTAAACTAAAAGCAGTTATGAAAACAGCAAGAAATTCTGTCAGGGTCCCAAAAGTAGAAAACATTCCAGGATGAAGTTGCTAGGCCGCCCGTGAAGTATACCCCGAACATGCACATTCCACGTACGGGGTGGAGAGGTGGGTATTTTCCATCCTCATCTAAGACCACAATAACTCCACCTCATTATACTGTATGGAAATAGATACTCCCCCTCTCTGACATAACAAAAAGTTTATGTTTGTAAGTCAAAGATTTTAAGGATTTAGTTATATTTTCAGACATAACTGTAATTAAGAGAACTTTGTCCGATTCAAGTTTAGTGTAATAAAAATAAAATTGAAAAATTATAAAATTTACAAGCTTAGTTTTTGAAACAAGACTCTTTATGTGACATGTTGCAAAATAAAAATTTAAACTCTTTGAGTGGATCAAAGGGAGTAAAACATTCTCACTTTAGGAGATGGTATGTGAAGCTTAGAGCTCAATAATTAATTGATGACAGTAGGAATCTAATATTGTATCAGGTTGAATTCCTCGCTCAACATAGGCATCAATAGTCAGTAAGCTTGCAATTAAACAGGGTGGGGTGGGAGGCATAGAAACTTGACTTTGACATTATAGTTGCCTAACATCGTTGTTATTGCATATAATGTCTCACAGAACATCCATCAACACAGAATTGAACAACTTACCCCAAGTAGCTGAAAACCAATATGAAAGATATCATTAATCATTGATTATAACAAGAATCCTTAATAGTGTCACAAAAAATGTCGCCTATGTAACCAGAAATGTCAGCCATCCTTCGGGCTAGAAACATACATGCGCCTGTATATCTATTCGTACTTGTGTAGGTTACAGCCTAATCCCATGACAATAAAGCATGGTAATGTTACGTTCTTAATAGCCTTGCTCCAATTCCTGCCCAAGTCATGTACTGCTACATATGTTCCAATTGGTCAGTAAAAGCAAGGAAACACAGAACAAGATAGAACATGTATGATGCAAATACTAAAACACTTAACTGGCACCAGATTATACAACCATAGAACAAGAGGATTATTTTCAAACATGAAGTATCACATTCCATATATTGAAGTGAGTCATCCAGCCATAAACATACTACTGAACTAAATATAATTCACAGTAAGCCAAGTAAACAGATATGCAGTAATTAAAAGCTCTCACCTCATGCGATGGAACTAAACCCTCTTTGTCATTCGCATCCTTGGATGAACTACATTGCTTCTTCTCCACACCAGCATAACCACTCTCATTCACTAAACTCGGCTTTCTCTTTCTTCTAATAGTAATCGTCGACTTACACTTCCTGTCACGAACCGTCCACACATTCTTCCTCCTAAACAGCATCTTCTCAAATTTCCACGATGGAAAGCTCGTATCAATCACAGTAACTTCCGTTCGCGAAAACGCGGAAAGATCAGTGTTGCCCTTTTCCTCCTCCTCCTCCCCATCCACAGGACCAACATTAACACCGTCTCCCTCCTTCAGCTTCAATTTGTTTCTCAATCCCTTCATTTCACGGCTGTAATTTAAACTTAACGGTAACGGCCCTGAAACATCCTCATCTTGCCTACAAGTATCACTATCAATTTTCGACGTTGAAAGAATGCAAACTTTAGGGTTTGGTTGTTTCCGGCAACTCTTCTTTGAGAAACTCTTGGTGTCTCCCATGTAAAAGAGCTCTGATAGTACATTGTTCATTACACCAAACACTTCACTATCTCCATTTCCGCAATTAGTCTCCGTCGCTTGGTTTCCCTCAATGACCGGTCTTTTTTGGGACTGAACTGAATTCGAGCTGGAATTCGGATCAATTTGGTCGGCAGTTGAGCCGGACACATTTCCATCCGATGAATTGGAAAGACTAGGGGTGCCGTGATTAAGGAATTGTTCGAGATTGAGTTGGTCGGCGATCGGAAAGCCTTTGGATGATCGGAGACGGTCGAGCCAGTTTGAACCGGATTTACCGGTGGAGATTGAACAGAGCATTGTTTGATGTGAGGGGTGATCGAGAATCGGTAAAATTGAGGGAGGCTTCAGCCGTTTCGATGAATAAAATTGATGGAGTTGGTGGATTTGTTAGGGTTTTACAGTCTGTTACGGAATATTCAAAGTTCATTCAAAAAAGACACCGTCACGAGAAGACGAAAGAGGAGAAGGCATTAGCCGGGGGAAACGACTTTACCACGAGGATTCTGTTATAACACGTGGAATTTTAGAGTGATACTCCCTCTGTAATAAAAATTAAAAATTTTAAAAATTGTTCCTCGTTCCTTTTTGAGAAATAATTTCATTTTTTTAAATGAAGATATAATAGGAGTAGTAGTTTAATTGGGGAAAAAATACAAATAAATAAGAGTAATTTAATTTTTTAGGTGAGATCAGTGTTCTAAAAATTGTTTTAGGCACTATGCCTCACCACGGCACCTAGAAATTAAGCTAGACGCCTACAAATCAAGTCAGTTAAATTTATTTATTTTTTTAAAAATATTTTTAAAAATAATAAAATATAAAAAAATATAAAATTAATGAATTATGTATTGTAGTAATTTTTAAATTGAGTTAGGAAGTATTATGTTGTTTTGAACTTTGGAATGGTATTGAATTGTTGATTTTACTTTTAATTTTTAGTTTTGTGATGTAATCAATATTTTTTAGATTAATTGATGATATTTACTATTAGTATATTTGAATGGTTAATGCTTCTCAATTAACTTATATCGAGAGAAAAAAAAGAATAAGGTAATAATGTCTTAATTTTAGGATCAGCCTACACCCCGCTGTGGGCGCTAGTCACTCGTCTGACGTCTGCGTAATGATATTTAGAACACTGAGTTAGATTATTTTAAGAGGTAACTTATTTTAAGGAGAAAGCCAAAAGTCACTTACACTTATCGATTAAAACTAACTTAGTCATGATTTTAAATCAAAATAATTTAAATTTGGATGCTTGAAAGTTGAAACCATTGGATCAAGAATTGGCATATATCAAGCTGAATTGGATTTATAGTTTTGATGAAGTTTAGATGGATGGAGTGCATCTAACGACAATAATTTTGGACAAAAAGTGGAGAACTGATCATAGCAGAAAAATAATGGTGTCAAGAATTACCAATTTTAGTTTAAGCAATTTCAAGAATTGGAGAAAGCCTACAACATTGCGTAATCGGTAATCCATTTTCCTCTTCCTTGCATACTTAAATCTACGACCACAACATCCATCAATCATCAATCATCATAGAGGTGGCTCATCGTCTATGACTATGAGATGACAACATACAATCCAAAGTAACCTTATCACCACTATCATCTGCACTAATAACTTGGATGTATGTATGATAGCAGCAAGTTTGGCAAGGGAGCAAACACAAACGTGAGGAGAAGAAGCACTTGCTAGTTGCTATATCCAAGTTCCAACTATCAACCCTACGTAATTATCTCCTTTTCTCTTAGCCCTCCTATCTCATTTTTTAATTTTTATAATGGAATTATCTACTCCTCCATTTTGGGCAAAGAGTTCTTTTTTGAAAGTCAAATTTTCTAAGAAAATGATACATTTAGTAAAACATTAGAGCATCACCATTGTGTATTTCATGGATTCTTAGGTGTTTGGAGAGATGTGCAAAGTGGCCACTAGGAAAGATAAAAGACCACCTTATTGAGGGCAAAAACGGAAAACTTTTTGAAAGTCTACAAGAATTCTAAAGATACATTTAGTAGTAAAATAACATTTTTATGCCTTAATTTTTTAAAGTGAAAGCTTTAATTGAAACTTCTAAAAATGAAATAATAAACTATTTATTGTTATGTGGTTAATAACATTGGAAATAAGGTTTCGTTTGATAACTAATCTTTCCCACTTAAACTCCTCTAAATTTATGTTAATTATTACTTTCACGACAATATATCTACCTAAAATTGCTATAAAAAAAAAAATGTTCAAATACAATGGAAGGATTTTTTGATATAAAACATCTATATAAGTGAGAGTCAAAGAGTACACGAGACTATTTCAGGGTGCTTCACTTAAATACTCCCTCTGTTCTAGGCAAATTCATCATGCTAATTTGGGACATTTCAATTTAAGAGTCCACTTCAAAAAAAAATTAGGATTATAATTTTCATCTTTACCATTCACTTGTGTTGTAAACACATTGAGTGTATTTTAAGTATTTTGTAACTATGACTAACTCAATCTATTAACTATTACTAAAACAGAAACCGCTGCTATCACGTGGTGGCTTTATTTGGAAAACTAAAAGTTTTAAAGAGATTATGTGCTACCATGTGTCACCTTCGAAATGGTAAAAAAAAATTATTTTTTCCAAAATTGATTAGTTTAAAATAAAAATCATAAATCTAATTAGATAAGAATCATAAATCATGTAGTGTTCAAATGTGTAAAAAAGATTATAAACTGCAAATGGATAGAAATTTAATATTAATTACTACTAACAGAAGTCACGGCTGCCACATCACGACTTCATTTAAAATGATCAATTTTGTAGGAAAATATTCTACCACGCCTTGTGGATGAAAATTTAATTCTTATTAATTACTTCACCAGAAAATTATTAATTAATCTATATCCATTATTGATTAATTCTAACCCAAATCTTTCTATTACTCATTCATTGTTCAATTTCAATATTTATATTATTTTAGTTTTAAAAGTCAATTTTTTTAAGAAAATGACACTTTTAGTAGCTCATTAATAATAAAATGACAATTTTATATCTTAGTTTTTGAAAGTGAGCTTAATATATAAATGAAACATCATAAATTAGAATAACGGACTCTTTATCTGAAACGGAGGGATTATTTAAATAGCATTTCAACGTTACCCTCAAAATTTGATTAAATATTCTCAAATATTTATGTAATTATTAATAACTTTAATGATAATAGTCTGCTATTTTATTTTGAGAGCGTAAAAAAAAGGGGGCAAGTACTGAAACTAATAGATAAGTAATAATAAGTTCAAATAAAAGGGTTAGGTTGAATGATAGTTGGATTCAATTCCAACAAACTATATATTGGGAGGCGGTGATATAACTCTGAACACATCTAAAAGGTGTATTAAATTGAGATGTGTGTAACTCAAACGAACCAGCTTATCCCAACAATTATTTATTTTTATTATTTTTTGATAAGCCTTAAAGTTTGTTAATGTTAAAAACATATTGACACGTGAATTAAGACATGGCGAAGGAATAAGGAACCCAATCAAATCTCAAAAGTAGGTTATATATATATATATATATATATATATATATACAGTAGAAAGTCACCAACGAAGACTTAAATTTCATCAAATGATGCTGGTTTCAATGCTGTCATTTTATTTAAGATTTTACGCCCACTATAAGTTAAAAAGTTATGTTAACAATATGACACATAAGATGCCACATTATTTGATACCCAAAATTAAGTGTTATTAGAGTGGTCCTAGCATTACCCATATATATATATATATATATATATATATATATATATATATATATATATATATATATATATATATATAGTCTAACCTTGGCACGCCAAATGAAACTAAAGGAGCCTAAAAGTGTTCATTAGACTCAAAAATGATGTGCGAAAAATAAATGGCCAAAATTTGAGGCTGAGCTCAAGGAGCTTGACATTCTTTAGAATCCAATCACAGGACATGATAGAGGAACCCTTAAGGCAAACCCTAAATGCTTCAAAGTGTTCATTTGATTATTTGTTCACCCCTCAACCCTGTCCCAAGTTTTGCTTTCACGGTCCCGTTCGTTTGACACATTCACACCCCTCCAGCAATTGCCTTCAATCTCAAGATTGATTACGTCTACCCGGCTCATGCTCATGATTAAATTAAAGCTTGTCGGGGATGGCTTGATGAAATTCACTATGATCTTATGCGAGACGTGTCCAATGTCGAGAGGTTTGGCCAAACTTATAGATATGATCTTGACTTAACCGTTAGAGAAGTGATTACGTCCAACGGATTCCTAATTGGATTACAAAACTTGTTGGGGATTGGCTAGATAAAATCGGCTACCATCATTTGTCAAGCGTGTCTCCTCTCCAAAGGTTGGGCCAAAATTAGACATTTCCTCCCGACATAACAATTAGTCTTTCCGTGTTATATGTACAAACGACAACTCAAGTTAAATTTTATTATAAGATTTTATGCGCCGCAGATCATCAGCTATTATTCCGATACTGATTCTCTCCAAATATTCTCATCATTTCGAGTAGCATTCTTGCCACAAATTTGTATCAATTTAAAATCTTCATTCAATTTGTCAAATCCCAAGATCTGAATGAGTCACTTCCTACACATACTCGTACCATTGAAAATTTATCCAATTAAAGAGTACAACACTACAAGGACTTGATCCCTAATTAAATCTAAGAATCGGTCTCCACTAAAATATTCAATTTACTCAAGTACTAAGCTAATATATTTAATTGACCCATTGCACCTAACAATGGTCAGTAATTAGTATTATCATAAAATAAGACCATTGATTTAGAATGTGGACATGAAGAACACGAGACTCCGCGGCTTGACCACAAAAAACAGCGATTATTTGCTTTTGACATTTCAACAACGAGAATCACCGACCTAGGATTACTCTCCCACTTTTTCAGCTTCAATCCTCCTAAATCCTAATTTAATTATTCTATTCGATGCTCAAGCCTGCACAATTAAATATAATTCAAGTTGTAGCCGAATTTTCTAACTTGAGGTTTCATGTACCACATAATACATAATGTATACATTGATCATACACTATTTGCAACGAGTGATCTCAACTCTAATTTGATTTTGATCAATCTTTGGATAACGTGTTTATGTAAACTCATCTAAAAATGAGTAGTCTCGATTGTTTATAAATTCTTAATTTGTAAAACAAAATCGATTTTTTTTTCCATCTCAATCTACCAAAACACAATAAGTAGATTTGCATAGATCCATCCATAAAACCATCGTTTCTAATTTCTACAATTAAATTGAGAGGATTATTCAAACGAACTGACCTACCAAAAAATAAAATAGAAAAGCTTATTTTTCAACAATTAAATAAAAATGCCAAAGTAAACAGTGGGTCTCTCTCCTCTCGTCGCTATATAAATCAAAGCATGAAATAGAAGGCCGCTATTTGCTTAGAAGTTAGAACGAGCAGCAACATCAACAACATTGGCGGTCTTAATTCTCTCTCCTGATACCCTTTCTCTCTCTACCATTCGAATCCCTTTCCATTCTTATCCCTTTCCCTTGTCGTCTCCTTCCGCCCCTCATCACCACCATCTATATCCTTTTCATTCCTTCGCCTTCTCCCTCTCTCTAAATCTCCGCTAAATTCAGCGGAGGTCTCATTTCTATCCACCTAACACTTTGATAAATTCAAATTTTGAAGAAAAAAAATAAGTCGTTCATCTTTCCCTATCTTAAAATCATATTATAATTTCTGGGTTTTTTTTCTTTCTCTTTTTTTCTTTTTGTTTTTTGGGGGGAATATGGCTTTGATTGAGGCGTTTTTAGAAATATTAGCAAAACCAACATCGGGGGAAATGGTTATAGACTTGATGATGTTTCTGGGTCCTGTTTGGATTGCGTTTCTTCTTGGGATTATAGTTGGATGGGCTTGGAAACCCAGGTGGGCTAGTTTGGGCAGCTGCAAATTTGTTTCTTCGGCGCCATCAACCCCAACTCCGTCGCCGGTTATGAGAATTTTTGGTTCGGCTCAGAGCTTTGATTCGTTCCGTGTTAAAACCCCGAGTTTTGGGTCTTGTGTTGATAATGGAGTCGATAAGGAACAGTTTTCGTTTCCCCTTGATGGAAGGTAATTATCAGAACTTGTTTCAATTTCGCGCGGTTGCATATGTATATTGTTCCGATTTACAAACCTTTTTTTGTGCCAAATTGCAAATACATAGGTTGAGTTGTTCTTTCATTGCGTATATTGTATTGTTAATTTGTTATGGCTTCATTATGTATGTAACCAAGCTTTAATATTGAGAACTTTAATGGTAGGAATACGAGCCCATTAACGTTAATTAACCTAGGATAGCGAAGCAAAAATTGAGAATGTTTTCCAGACCATTTGTGTGAAGCTACTAGGTGTAGGTTGTGCCTTCAAGGAGTCTATGTTTACACTTAACAACATAAATACTCCCTCGGGGTAAAGAGCCTCGTTTGAAAGTTAAACTTTTTAAGAAAATGATAATTTTAGTAGTTCATTAGTAATTAAATGACACTTTTATGCATTAATTTTTGGAAGTGGATTCTTTAAATGAAACGTCCCAAAATGGAATAGTAGACTCTTTGCCCGGAACGGAGTGAATAGTTTATAAGCAATTTCAGTCGCCCAAAGTTTGACTTGTATTTGCATGGACCTTCCCCAAGTCACAGTTTTCACCATCTCAATTCTCGAATTCGCCTGTATTGGGACTAAACTAGGAAACCTGTATCCTCAATACGACTATGCCCCGTCCTAGGCATATCAATCACTCTCACTGTGTGTTTGAGCCACGTCATGGAATAAGGGTTATGGTTTATCCATGAAAGGCTTGGTTAAGTTTTATGTACTTGTTTTATGTTAGCTTCTCCGTTTCAGTGTCAACCTGTGGTTGAAGGAATACTTCACAATGAGAAGAGAATGTTAAGTTTTTGTATCATTTATGTAGTTCATCACATCTCCAAAAAGAGGAGGGCCTTGTCGTCACTGATGAAGATTTTAAACATCTATGCCAACTTGTCGAGAGAAAAGATGGAGGTCTCCCTTGGAAGCATATGATGGATCGCTCAACTTCTAATATGTCCTACCAAGCATGGATTAGAGAGCCTGAGGTACTTTGTGTTAACTTGTTTCGCAAATGTCCTATAACTTTAGGGAAAATTGGTATTGACAAGCTAAGATTCGTCCCGCTGTATCCTTTTTGTTTTATGAGGAAAATAAAGCATTAAAGTGTTGTATGTTACATCGCCAGTGCATTCATGGTTGTAGTGAACAACATTTTAATAATCCTTTCTTCTGTAAGTCTAACCATCGGTGTGAAGAAGATAAGCTAGTCTTTGGCCTCGATTAACACCCAAGACCAATTCTTGGTCTCATATAAGATAATGTTAGGTTAATTTAGTGAAATTATTTTATATCCATTGATCTGATTGATTTCTCTTACGGTCCGCTAGACTGGTCCACCTCAATATTGCAGCAGAACTGTTTATGAGAATGCCACACCTGAATTGATACGGGACTTCTATTGGGATGATGAGTTTCGAATGAAGTGGGATGACATGCAATTAAAGGCCGTAACAATGGAAGAATGCCCGACCACAGGAACAATGGTAGTGCATTGGGTACGGAAGGTAAGTCAAGTACTCTTTAGTAATTATATATTTTATCATTGTTTGGTTACTCATTCTAATATTGTTATTGTTGCTGGTACAGTTCCCTTTCTTCTGTAGTGACAGAGATTACACGATTGGCCGGCGGATATGGGAATCAGGGAAGACATATTACTGTGTGACAAAGGTATATCATTTGAAATAATCTTTTCACCTTTTCTTTTGTTTGGGATTTTTTTTTTGGGAGGGCCGGTGTGGTGGGAGTGAGGGAGGGAGAGTTGGGGGTTCGTGTTTGGAAGGTATGAGGTATCTGGAAGCTTAGCATTGTTGAGGGTCACAAAAAATAGATATAAAATGCATTTCTTTGGTACAAATTTGTAGCTCCCATCACTTAAGTATTGGTAAGCCTCTCCCACTGTAGACACCCCAATCTTGTATCCGGAGTATATTTTAGAGAACCCCACCTACTTAGCTATTGGAATTTCAATCTCATTGCTTGAATCTTTTTGTTCCAGGGAGTGCCCTACCCCTCAGTTCCAAGGCGACAGAAGCCACGACGTGTCGACCTTTACTATTCAAGCTGGTTCATTCAACCAGGTAATTGATGTTTTTTTCCCTATCCATATAAACTTACACAAATGTGCATATACATCTGTATAATATGAGCTCTCTATGAATTAGAAACTTGTATACATATGTAACTTCAGCAGAAAGCTCAGTTTTGGTTTATTAACTTTGGAGTTCTTGTCAAATCATATCTTCACATTTGAGGCATACTGGATATGTTTTGGTTATCTTCACGTTTGAGGCATACTGTATATAATCAGGTGTCAAACTTATTCTAACAAACACTGTAACATGGTTAAATCATCCCATATCCTATATTTTTGTCACATTTTCTTTTACTGACTTACTTTCATTTGTATGGTACAGTGGGCTCAAAGAAAGATAGCCAACTGCCTGCATGTGAAGTGGTATTCTTCCACCATGAAGATATGGGCATTCCCTGGGAAATTGCAAAATTTGGAGTAAAGCAGGGGATGTGGGGAGCTGCCCAAAAGGTTGAGCGTGGATTTCGTGCCTACCAGAAGGAAAGAGCAATAACAGAATCATTATCCCAGTCTGCATTAATGGCTCGAATCAGCACTAAAATTGATCCGAACTACCTAGACAACTTGGAATCTGATGAGAGCATGTCAGAGACTGAAATGGTGGGATTGGAAGAGAAGCCAAATGGTGTGAACGTGCCAAAGCTACTTGTGTTGGGTGGGGCTGTTCTTCTTGCTTGTAGTCTTGACCAAGGTCTCTTGGTAAAGGCCGTTATATTTGGTGTAGGCAGAAGATTTGCAAATATAGGTCGGAGAGCGTGTCCAAGGATGTAATGGTGGGTAGCTTTGTACAATCGAGTTCATTTTTAAAATATTTTTTGCCCTTCTCTTTTGTACCTGCTAATTACGAGCTTTCATCACCCGTGACTTGCAAAAGCCGTGTTGTAGTAATGTCTTTGTTGCATGTTACTGGAAATCTCAAATGAAAGCATAAAGCTGTGAGCCTGTGACATTTGAATTTTCGAATTCTAGGCTATGCTATGCTCAATGAGTCAGTTCGAAGAGTATTATATTGATCATCTCCTTTCCTCCATGGTTATTATGGTTGCCATTTGTGTGTGACAATCCCGGCTTTTAGTTCCTGAAATTCGTACTTGACCCCATTTGTGAGGGATTTGAGAAGGGCCAAAATGAGAGATCTCATTTGTGTGGAATATGAGAAGGGACTAATTACTAAATGAGAAATCTCGACCCTGTAGTGTAACTGTGTAAGTGGAAAGACATGCGCCGAGCAGTCCAAATCTCCCATGCGATCCTTTTGTGCTGCTTACTTTGGCAAGATTTTCTTTAACTTATTGTTAGCTAATGGATTGAGATAAAAAAAAATATATATATATACCACCGCTTCTCCTTTGCGGTATTGGTTTTTTGGTGTTGTCTACCACAGAAATCCTAATATTCTCTTATTTGTCCATGGATTTACAGTATTCTTGCATACTTAATATTTTTCCACTTAAGAATCTAAATCAACTCCTAATTTTTCTCCTTTTTCTCCTCCCGTTAGCTAATGGACTTTGAAAAAATTCCGTCAAAGTAAGTCAATTCCTAGTCTCACTAAACTTTTCTTTTCTAATCGCCCGACTTAGTTTGGAAACTAGCACGCTCATGAGAGCATGTACAATGGTGTATTATGAAGGGAGCTTGTAGGGAATATGTGATACAATGGGGGTTCTTGGAGAGATTTTATTTGGGCAAAAGGGAACTTGAGAGCTTATTTAGCTCCTCAAGTTTAACAAAAAGCAATGGATAAAACAGGTACGTTTCCACCAAAAATATAGCAAAACTCTAATGTTTCATCAAGTATAACGTTTAAAAAAGGGCTAAGTGCACTATTAGTCCCTGAACTTTAGCCTTTCACACGGAAGGTCCCTGATCTTTAAAGTGTATCACCACTGACCTAAGTACTTAATTTTCATCCGCCGGTGGTCCCTAGCCCTAACTCCGTTAATAAATTATCGTTATGTGATCATGTGCTACCTACATGCATCAAAAAGAGTGTAATTTGATAACTTATAAACTTGAAGGACGATCCTGAAAGTTTGAAAAATATAAGGGCTCATGTTGAAATCTTGCCATTTTTCTTCCCCAACTAGGCTCTCCGTCATTTCTCCTGTCTGAGTGAGCCATTAACAAATTGTTTCAAAAAATGGTAGCCATTTCTCTCGTCTGTTCATTCTCTCTCAAAAAATGGCAGCGACAACAACATCATCATCACCACCGCCCTCCTCCCATCCACAACCCTCTCTCATCTCCGCTTCACCACCACCACATCTTCCGCTTTCTCTCTCCGCCGCGCCTCCAGCCTCGGCGATTATGATGGGTATGGATAGAGGACATGAAGGAGGCCAGTCTGACATGGTGCGTGATGGCGATGAAGATCGATCTGGAGCGACCTCGTTTGGAGAAGGCGGAGCTTTGCCGGCTCTGTTAAAGGGGGTTTAGACCGAAGATGGTGGCTATGGTGGCCATGGAAAGAGATGACGAGGCTAGGTGTGGAGCCAGAGGAAGACGGCATGACTGAGGGAGAAGAGAGAGAGAAAACGCTAATTGGAATTCCTGTATCTTTCTTTTTTCTAGGGAATTCCTGTTTCGTTTTTCTGGGAAAATCGTGGAGTTGGGTATTTGGAGAATCTAAATATTGAGAAATTAAGGAGTGGGTATTAAATTTATCCATAGCCGTGATGTGGGGCTCTGGGGCTGCAATGGACTTCCGAGTACACTCCGCTCTCTCAAGTCTACCAGTCACAGGAATCACATAATCATCAAATTACAAGCATTTGTTACAACACAAACTCCTTCTGTTAGGTCTAGACGGCGAGGATTGGTAGTGTGGGATATGATACACCTGGTACCTTGAAAATTATGCCCGGCCTACAAATCTGACTTTTAGTAGTTGTTCAGGTCCATGACTTCGGTGAGGGTGAGGGTCAAGCGGCAGTTTTTGTGGTGGATGGTAGGTTGTGTGGTGTTGTTGTGGAACTTTCTTGTTCTGTTCTGAGAGCTTCCATGGATTAGAAACCTCGTGGAGGCTTAGCAGGGTTTTTGAAGCAGGAAATATAAGGGAAAGAGAGAACGAGTAGGAGTTGTGGGATTTTCGTGAAGGGAATGCGAAAATATCTTTTTTATCATTTTGATTTTTGAGCTTTTCCCTTTGATGATTGAGGGATGATGGCACGTGCTCTCTCCGATCCCTATTTTTCTTCCTGGGTTGGGAAAGAAGAAGGGTAAAGTTTCAACATGGACCCTTATACTTTTCAAACTTTCGGATCGTCCTTTAAGTTTATAAGTTATCAAATTACCTTCTTTTTGGTACACGTGGGTAGCACATGATCACATAACGGTAATTTATTAACGGAGTTAAGGCTAGGGACCACCGGCGGATGAAAATTGAGTACTTATGTCAATGGTGATACACTTTGAAGATCAGGGACCTACCGTGTAAAGGGCTAAAGTTTAGGGACTAATGGTGCATTTAACCCTTTAAAAATGAAAAAGCTGAAAGCCCTACAAAGTACAAACCTCTAGCAAATCTATCATACCTATGGAGACCTACTTTTACACGTCAAATTTTACATGGGATAATTATTTCCCCTTCTTGTTTTCCGAACATTTTTAATCATTTTTTATCCGAAAAAAAAAATGAAAATAAAGGACAAAATTTTCTTAATAAATAGAAATTCCGTTTACTTATTTAGATACCAGAATCATTTTCTAAGAATTTTTCAAGATTTCCATCATTTATTAATATAAATAAGATATAAATATATTAATATTAAAATAATAAAGGTAAAGATATTGATGTATATAAAATTATTAGAATTTGTGCCACCATTAAAAAATTTTGTTTTGTTTGAATAGCTAATAGGCAACTTAAAGATATTTTTGTCAAAAATATTGGGTAAGCTCTCAATAAGCTCCTTGCCGTTGTTCTTGCTCCGAGGCCTTTCAACATGCTGCAAAAGTAGGAGAGAACCTACAGGAATTCGAACTCTTGAGACCTCTCCAACATTGTTATCAAAATTTCTTGTTTGAACAAGTGATTACGTACAACTTATGGTATTAAACTATTAATACACGAAACCAACCGAGATTAGCAATCGATTTAACTGAATGAAGAGGTTCGTCTTTATCATTAGCACCGAATTCCTCTTCGTCCACATAATACACAAAGGTGATTTACTTGGAATAGATAGCTAAGCTGGCAGGGAGAATTGAGGATTTGATTTATCAACCGGTAAATCTCCTATAAACCGTTTAATCTTTATTCCTAAGATCTATTTCATAAATTAAACCCACCAACACATTAGGATTAAGGAGAATTTTTCTTACAAAATCTTAAGTTTTTTACTTTATTAATGTGGGACGAGGCTATGAAAAGAGTGAACACCATTAAACTGAAATAAAGGAATTTGTTGTTGGATTGATTTATTTTGACAAGTTAATTTTGTGAATTTCACCAGTATAGGGAAAAAACAGGAATTAAAAAAAAAAAAAGAGCTCGAAGCTATCAAGCAAGGTGTTGTGTAAAAAGACATCGAATTGATTGCTATAATCCAATTAGGAATTCTTCCATATGACAAGAATAGAACGAATCGCTTCATATACAAGTAATTAAGTATGATCTGCACTAGCAAGTAATAGAGGTTAATAAGGAACGATGGTTTCGAAACAGAACACGCCGTCGAACTCCGGCGCGAACCTCGGCCTCCTCTGCAGCTGCTGCTTCTGTGGCTTTTTCAAATTCGAAAGCGACGACCGATTAGCTCCATCTTTTATATCCTTCTTGAATTCCTCAATTGACGATGACGAGGAAGCCGCAGCTTTCCTGTCAGATTCCGATACAGTAACAGCATGTTTTTCGAATTTCTTGTAATCAGGATTACCTGTAGCGAACGAAAACCCTAGCTTCTGACCGATTGATTCAGCGCACAAGGCCTCAACTGGACTAAACAATGACATCAACATCTTGGTCTTGTATATGTGGATGGATCTTAGCTTTTTGATTGAAAATTGAGAGGCTTGAGGACAAAATATATAGTGCTTTGAGAAGACGGTGGGGAAGGATTGATTGAATTGAAGAATAAGAAAAAGCAAAGTGGTGTATAAATAGGGGGAGAAAGGGAGGTGAATAGAGAGGGTTTCAAGCTTTGAATCCGGAAACCTTCGGGATAAAAGGAGAAGTTTCCTTATCTGTAATCTTTAGTCTTTACGACGCGGTCGGCCAAAGCGAAGAATTTAAAACATGGTTGATGGTGTTCGGTTTTGGTGGGGCCGGGTGCGCAGCGTGCCCAGCACATGCCTGCAATGCATGAATGTCGCGTTTCTTTCTTTACTCGATCAATGTTGACTAATGACTAGGCTAGTACTCTGATACTCTCCCTCCCTCAATTATTTGACGAATCCTATTTTTTAGAATTACAATTTTACATGTCTAAAATTGTTCTTGAACTTTAATACAAAATTATTTTGAAATCGATTCAATTTGCTACAAAGTTCAAATGTGCACAGCGAATGCCTAATTTGAGATTAATTTATACTCTCTTCGTCCCGAATAATTAATTTTCTTTCACAAAAAGATAAACTACAAAAAGTTAAGAAACGTAACTAATGATAGACGATAAAATGTGTTCTGACAACTATACTCATTACACTTTAAGTAAACTATTACCGCTCAAAATGTTAGATGATTCAACATGGCAAGATATTAGATAATCCACTATTATAAATAAGTGAGTTTCTCTAAGATTTGTTATATTTATATTAAACTAGTAACTCACATGTACGTTGCACGAATACATCGTTTGAAAATTGTATACTTAAATAAAATTGAATAATACACCGTAAATATGATTAGTTATACTCAATTAATAACATTTTAATTTTCACATGACTCAAAGTTCTTAATTGATTTCATCGAAATTATTCTTCCTTATTACTAATGCACCGCAATATAATTAGCTATACTCAATATGGTTCAATCTTAAAAAATGTTGATTTTTGAAAATTCAAAAATCAATTTTCCACTTCCACCAGGGAATCTATGGACTCCCAATGTGCAAGTGAACTCAAATTATAATAGTCTGCATTTCGAGTTCTCCTTCCTACTCGAGGTCGACCAGCTAATTCTTCCTCGCTCTGATTACCACTCGAGCTCACCTCATCTTCCTCAACATCATGCTCGATGGTCACATTGTTAACAACTATCTCTAAGGGAGCTCGACTGATCGCTTCCTGGGTATTTCTTTCCTTAAGAACATGCACGTCATAGCCCTTTTTTTCAGAGTCTACTTGGACATAGGGTTCATATGCCCCATAGTCATAAATTTTTGTTCATGGTCAGAACTCTCAATAAATAACCAAAGTGGAGAAGACATCCCTACAAGAGATCGAGGAAAATCTTGATTAAAGCTCCACAAAACTCATGATTTCTTGAAGATTCTCCTCGATCTCCCTATGAACTACCCAGATCTTGAGGCAGAACCCTCAAATTCTACCCAGAAAAATGAACATAAAGAACGTAACATGAAGGAATCTAGAAATTCTAAAACATTCGACATCAACCTAGAAAAAGGAAAATAAAAGCAGAAGGAGGACTTACTTGTTTGTTGAATTGGGATTAGTTTACCGAAAGAGAAAATCTGGAAGCGGTCCAGTTTGCAGAAAAGGAGAGTTTGTTTGTCGGAGAGTTGAATGCATGCCAAAAAAAAAAAACATCGTTTATGCAGAGAAGGTTTAGAGACAAGAAGGTAGTAAAAAAAGAAAATTATTAGGTTTTCCCCCTTTTACAAGGGGAAATATGAATAAAGGCGCCCAAATTACCGGCCCAAAAATTTCAAATCCAAGATTTTAGGTGGCTGCGATACACTCGATCAAACCCGTTATTAATGCACGTCTTGAAAAGGTGCGACCCCTCATGACATTATACCTAGCCGACGTCATCCTACAAAGACCTCCTAGCTTCCCGTAACCGACGACTCAACCATCCAACTGTCATCAACAAAACATCTCACCTGGCTCAAGACAACATTCAAACAAAAATGAACAAGTGTTTTGTTCCCCAATTTGGGCAATTACAGAAATCATGACAAAAATGCTCATTGTACCGAGCATAAATATTCAATGAGCAAGGAGCAGGGGGCCACTGAGCTTGGCTTAAATTCTAGTCACGAGCCAGACATATGGACCTTCACATGATAGTCATATTGCATACAGGGACCAAGAAAAGTGTTACCCGAGCAGGATTGCCCGGGCTACTGATAGTTATTCCTTCCCGATCAAGAATCCTTACACAAGTCTATCCGAGCAGAGAGTAAGGTTGTCCGAGCAGACAGATAATCAACCCCGAACACGACTAGTGCATAAAGCTCATCCCCGAGATTTTAGCCACGACATCGTCAGTTACGCGGTCAATCTGCATTTATTGTCATTAAGACCTAAGATCTTTCTACAATAATTACTTAACCCGGATTTTACTCCCAAAAGGATTATATATACCTCATAATGTTTCAATTGAAAGGTAGGCTCAATTATACATACCGAAATTCTATCATTTTACTTTCTACAAGTTTAAAACTTATTCTCATGCTGGAGTAGTTTCGCGAGGCCCTACCTTGCATTCTTTCTAAGGTGTCTTTTTTTTTTTTTTGACAGATTTCATCAAGTTCATACATTTACATAAATCCAGATATCCTACAATCCACGAAGAACGGTCCCACACCAAATTGTATAGCATCAACTTCATTATCCATGCTCTTCGTTATTTTGATATTTTGAGTTCAACAAAGTGTTTTTCAAATTAAAATTAAACGTATTTTTTTCTCAAAATTCATAGGCAATAGTTCGTAGCAGTTATTAAATAGTCTCACGTGTCCATGTTTGAAAAGTTTAATAAATACTCCTTCCGTTTTGGGTAAATAAGTAAATTATTATATTTTGTTATGTTTTATTTAAAGAGTCCATTTTTAAAAATTAAGACATAAAAGTGTGGATTTATTACTAATAAATTACTAAAAATGTTATTTTTTTAAAAAAAATATACTTTTAAACAAGAATTATTTGCTCTGAATAGGAGTATATTAATTGGAGGTGTTATAGAAACCAAAATCTCAACTTAATTAATTCGGAAATTAAGATGACATTGTTGGAGACACTTTGGAACTTGGAAGTCGAAAACGATGATAGATCAACTCATTAGAGATGATCAATTAGAAGAAACTTTGCATCCAACAAAAAACTAGTCGTGATCGATATCAATCAAAGTCGATACAATAAAAACAAGGCTTGTGAAAGAACGAATCAAATTGATTATCAATTAAACAGATGGTTTGGTTTACAAAAAAAATTACTCAGGACCGACAATCAAATATTAATAAGGAAGGATTGTTTCAAAACAGAAGACGCCGTCCAACTCCGGCGCGAACCTCGGTCGCCGGTGAAGCTGTTGTTTTTGCGGCAGCCTTTTCAAATTCGATGGCAACGTCGTCTTTGTATCATTATCCTTGCCCTCGATCGACGGAACCCCAGCTTTGCAGGCCGATTCCAATTTAATAATTGCTTGCTTTTCAAATTTATTGTCCGTACTTGTAGCGCAAGAGAAACCTAGCTTCTGACCAAGTGATTCCGCGCACATAACTTCAACTGGACTAAATAAAGACATCATCATCTTTAGTATATTCTCTTTCTCCAGTTATCTTTTCGATGGTAATTAAGGAGACGACCTGAGCTATGTGATTTATACTGAATACTAATTGCTTGATTGAAAAGTGGGTGGGAAAAGTTGAAGACGGAGAGAACGGGGGAGGGAAAGTCGGGTTAAATAGGACTATAGAAGGGTGAGAGAGTTGAAATAAATTAAGGTTTGAATTTGGAAATCTTCCGGGAAAAGGAGAATTTTCCTTCTGAAATTCGTAGTTGGGGTTCAAAGGCGAATTTAGTTGACCAAATTACGAGGGTATGAATATAATCAATTTTCTTTTAATTGAGACGGTAAAATACATGGCCAAAATCTTAAGAAAGACGAATAAAACGCATCCTTGACTCAACCTATTTGTCTTATTAATTAAGATTTATGGAAAAGACCTACTCAAATACATAATGGATGTCATGTTTATGAAACTGTTTTTGTCCACAAATATTTACTCCATCCGTTCAAGAGAAAAAGTATTACTCCTCCGTTCCTAAATAATCGTCTTAGCTGATTCGGTGCACAGTTTAAGAAAAATAATTGATTTGATTATTGAAATTGATTTAATATGTATGTGGCTCATAATTAAAATAGGGTGAAAAAATAAAGGTAAAGTGGTAAAAGTGATGTTCTAAAAAGATAAGTTTTAAACTGGACAATTATTTAGGACGGACGAAAAAAGAAAAGATGACGATAATTTAGGGACGGAGGGAGTATGAAATATTTCACTTAAAGAATAAAGTATAAAAATTTATATTTACAATTTTCATAAATTTATATCTTTTCCCTCCACTTGTGTTCTAAATATATTACTTGTGCCTAAACATGTTTGTAATTATAACGGTTTATAATAATTAATAAGTAATAACATATAGTATATTTTAATTATTAGACTTTTCAAACATACGTGAACTATTTAGGTGGAACGGTTAAAGTATTATTTTTTAAATTGAATAATATATCTAATTAGTTAAGTAAATAATGGAGTAATTATTTTGTGATTTAGTGACTCAATTTTTTTATTTTAGAGTTGTTCTTTTTCTCTTATTGGCTCTCTCTAATTCATTCTCTTCCTTTCTTCGTTACAAAACGATGGTTAAAAGTTAAAATCTCAAAATCAATTCATCAAATTACAATATCAATAATATCTTGTAAGAACTCTGAACTACTTTCTAGGTAATATCTTAAAAGTATGCTTAATTATATTTAAATATAATAATATTTCTTCCGTTTTCTAATTATCGTCATCCTTTCATTTTTCATCCGTTCTAAAACAATTGTCATCTTTCGAAACTTTTCCTTTAACGAAAACATTTTTACCACTTTACAATTATTTTTTTCTACTTATTTTAATTACAACCGTGTATTCAAGAGCATTATAGAAAACCACATATTTCACCAATATTTATAATACAGTTAATTATTTTTTCTTAAAAAGAATTGAAGAATAATTTAAAAAAGAAGGGAGTAACAAATAAATATACATAAGTCAAAATGAAATTAAGGAGGGGCAGCATCCACTGAATTTATCAATGAAGAAAATCAAATAGAAGTAAGGGAGGAAAAGGCGAAAACCTTATATTTAAAAAATAACAAAAATAAATAAATATATCATGTTGAAGGTGGGTGGCCAGCAGTTGGAACTTGGAAGTAGCCAGAAAGATGAGCACTGGTTATTGGTTAATGGCGTGTCTTCTTTTGCTTAGTCAAACCATGTTAATGTGTCTTCCTTCTTCCACTTTTGTTTGACTAGGTCATCCTTAGTTATCTTGGCGAATGGCGGCTAATATAACGCTGGGTCTGGGTCAATCATTGACTTTTCTGCTTTTCTTTTAAACCTGTTTGACTTGTCAAGACTTCCACCTGTTGTATAAATTGATTAATTTTCACATGCCTCAGCGTCACCCTGTGGCCGTGCTACTAAGTACTAACTAATTACATAAAAATAATTGTCTAAAATAATGATTTTTGCATCAGTATGTGCCGCGGACACGCCACGTGACCATCCCCTAGACGGATTTTTTTTTGGCAGTTCCAGTGTTTTGTTTTATTAGGACTTATATTAGGGGTCGAGTTTAATAACAAAAGCTTGTATTTTAATCACTTTGATTTTTTTTAATGTGAGACAAACATAATTTCAAACGTTAAATTGGATAAATAAATATATAATTTTTGTTTATACAGAGTAAAACACATTTTCATAATTATATTTATCATAATACAAATTGCTATAAAGAAATTCTTGCCTTAAAATGCATAATTTCCACTAATTTTCCATCAAGCTTTTATCTATTGCAATGAATTAGAAATAAGTAATTAAATGACATGGATCCAAAATAAATAAGAAGGAAGATATGGTATAATTAACGGGTAACATTGATCCCAACTACGGATCATCTGAATTCTAAACCTAAAACAAAAACCAACCGATATCAAAATACGGTTGCATTATATATACTACTCCAAGCACAAAATAATTAGTAATTAGGGACGATGGTCTCGAAGCAGTTGAGGCCATCTAACTCCGGCGCAAACCTCAGCCTCCTCAGTTGCTGCTCTTGTTGTTGTTGTTGTTGTTGTTTTTGTTCTAGTTCCCGTGAGCTTTTACTAGAATTTCCCGTTAGCAAAGGGGTTGTACTCGTACTAGGGACGTGTTTATTTGGTAACCATGATTCCGATACAATACTAGCAGGCTTAGTCGTTGAACTTGCAGAACCCCAAGAGAAAGCGACCTTCTGGCCGATCGACTCGGCGCAGAGAGCATCAAGTGGGCTAAACATTGACATGAACATGTTTACTTGGAGTTGGAGTAGTTCCTCAATCGAGACCTGGGTTTCTAGCTTCAATGATTAACCAAGTGTTGTATAGGGAGTTTTCTGAAATTGTGAGATATTGCCTTGTACACCAACAAGAACTAGTGGAGAGAGGTTTTAAATAGGTGAGAATTTGAAACGTGAAGAATATTTCCAAGTTTCCTTTCTTTTCCTATTTAGGCCGATCGCACCTGTGACCTAATTTGGAAGTTAGAGATGTGGTGTTGCCTAGTGTAGTGTGCGAAAAAAATATACCGCCGAAGGTACTAACTACTAACTATTACTCCATCTGTTACTTGCAGAGAATCTACTACTTCCTCCGTCCCTAAATTATCGTTTTCCTTTTCTTTTTTGTTCGTTCTAAAATAATTGTCCAGTTTCAAACTTACCTTTTTAGAACATCACTTTTACCACTTTATCCTTACTTTTTCACCATATTTTAATTATGAACCACATACACATGGACTTTAAAAGAAACTACACATTAAACCAATATAAATAATCAAGTCAATTGTTTTTTCTTAAACTGTACATCGGGTCAACTAGGACAATTATTTAGAAACGGATGGAATATTATATTTTGAAATGTTTCATTTAAAAAATCTACTTTTAAAAATTAAGATATAAAAATATCATTTTATTACTAGTGAAATACTAAAAAAGTAATTTTTCTTAAACAGAGTTATAACGAGAGCTCTTTATAATAAGAGTATCATCACAGTTATTTGATAGTATTATAATACTAAGATACAAACATAAAGGTATTAAGTGAATGAGTCGCACAATGAAGCTTTGAAAAAGAGTAGTTCCGAACAGATTGAAATGAAAAACAAACATCGAAGAATTAGTTTGATTTTATCATATGTCGGGAAAGTTAACAATGAAATTTATCTACTTATTAAGAAAACTGATGGAAAGATATTGAGAGAAAAACAAGGATTTACACATGTTTTTTTTTTTCACTTTTTAATGACTTTGAAAAGACTTGTAATAGAGTATCTAAAGAGTTACTAATTTGGAAGGTGTTACAGAAAAAAAATGGTTAAAGTAAGGTTTTCTTTTCTCGTGATTAAGAATATGTTGTAAGACAAATAATATTATGAGATAGAGCTTGTGATATTAATATAAGTTTTAGTGTTATAGCAAAAATCAAAATGTTCTATAATCACCATATTTAATTCATTTATTTTATTAGAATTGAGTGAGTCATTGGTTAAAAAATACTCCTAATTAAAACACGGCTCAATTCAAGATAGTAAATCATTCGTTTTCAAATAATCGTCATTTTTGATATGGCATATCATTTTTAAAAAAATATTGATTGTATTATAAATATTGATGTAATGTATGATTTTCTTAATGTTTTTGAAAATATGACCATAACTAATATAAGTAAAAAAATAATAAAATAATTTAAAAATAAAATAATTATTTTAAAACGGATAAAAAAAATAATTACTATTTAAAAACGGAATGAATACTTCATTGTGACGGTCCTGTGAGGGAGGTCGATACTCAAGAGTCGAGACAGATGTATTGTGCAAGATGGAGCTGGAAGTTACTTACACGTCAGATGACACCATGATGGCATGTTTCATATCTATTGGTTAGTCATGAACTTACGTGTCCTGTTTTACTTATTCTTTTTCTTGTTGATTACTTGATTGTGTAGTTCACCAGCTTAGCCACTAATCCTTCAATTCTTACAGGTGGATTGAATTACTAATCGCCATTTGTCTGCTTTAATTTGTGACGTCTCAAAATACTTGTCATTTTTTTTGCTTGAAAAATAAAATAACACAAAGAGAGTATATCAAAAAGATTATTTTTAAAATAAAAAATGTTCATCTTTAAAATATTATTCAATAATACAATCAGAGAGTACATAATTCTTAAAACAAAATTGTTCATTTCCGATAAAAATATTATTCATGACCTAAAAATATTAGTAAAAGATAAGGGTTATTATTATCAACATAATATTTTCTTTATATAAATATAGTTGATAAATAATAATAAATTTTTAGTACCGAAAATAGACTCCCTAAAAATAAAATAAAATTATAATTTTAAGTTGATTCAAGGAAAATGAAGGTAAAAGAAATTGTATTTAATTTAAGTAAATGACTATTCAAAGGGTATCTATGTTCTAACATTAACTAATTTGAAAGATTATTAGTAAATGTAATATATAATCAATTAATGTTGTGAAAATAACATCTCCTCTACATGTTTTAATAAAAGGAAGTGTATATTTACTACTGAAAAAATACATGAATTGTAAATAAACCGAAAAAAGCTCCCCAATATATTTGGACTACATTAACTAATTTGAAAGATTATTAATATAATATATAATCAATTAATGTTGTGAAAATAACAAATTCGTAGAAAATGAATATGGTGTCTAAGGCTATGTTTGTTTCATGAAATATGATTTCCGGAAAATGAAAAGATTTTGTTTTTAGGTGTTTGGTAAATCTTTTCAAAATATGTCGAAAAACAATTTCATGTGTTTGACAAACGCATGGAAAATGCTTCGGAAAAAAAAATATATATAAATACAAAAAATATATTCTAATATTAATACTCATATTAAATATAATATAGTGTTGAGCCTTAAGTAATTTTCATTAGTAAACTCAATTTATCATTAGTCGTGTCAAATCAATAAGGTCCATTTTTTTAATCTCATAAATACAAATAAAAATTTTGATAATTGATATGGAAAAAAACGTTTTAAAAAAGAAAATAAACAATGTTTGGGATGTCCCTAAATAATATAGTTGACACTAATTTTACAACGTAGTGAGTATTTATTAAAACTATAATTTATAAATAGTGTGCACAAACTTCATTTATATTTCTAAACAATTTATTTGTTGAGTGAAATATTGTGTGTGTATGTAAATGTGTGTAATTATGGAAGGAAGCAGAAGGGTGCTTGAACTTTTGGAAAATACCTTACAAAAAAATGAATCTGTAAATAATTTTCCAGAAAAGAATGTTTCATTTTCCGTTGACTTGGAAAAGTTTTTACGCTGAGGACATTTTTCTAAGGTTGTCAAACAACGGAAAATGAGGAAAACGTTTTCCGGAAGTCATTTTCCGTGAAACAAACAGAGCCTAAATGAAGCAAATCAAGTTTCTATAATTTAGGGTTAATCGCATCACTGGTCCCTTGACATTGAACAATTCCAAAGATAGTCCCTTAACAATTTTTTTGTAAAAGCTTGGTCCTACAAGTATGAAATATCCACGACCGCATTCATTTTGATGAATGTCGTTAGACAATTATCGTTAAGTTGCCTGTGTGTCTAAAAATGTTAAAAAGACCGAAAATCGTAGGATCGACCCTATTAACCGAAAACATAAAAGGGTTAGGGTTGGAAAAAACCAACTAATTTAATAAACGGGTCGACCCTATAGGGTCGCTGGTAAACTGGACTGGGTTGGCGGGTTCTAGAGCTAGCCCGCGGGCAGGAAGCTTTTGACTAAACTAAAGGTTTAAAATATTACAATTATGATTCAAACCCACAACCTTCTTCTAGAGAATAGGAACTTAAGGATGACCCCTTACACCACTCAGCCATCCTAACTTGTCTGTTTGAAATCTAAATGCGTAATATATATTATCATTTCATTTTGTAAACCAATGTCTATCCCTTGTTAGTTTTGTGATTATGAATGTGTATTTGATTAAAGTCAAACTCAAACATGGTCGTAAGTACATTTTAAGACATATAAGTTTCCAAATTGGTCAAAATAAGATTTTTGGATACATAATTAGATATGTTAAAAGGGTTGAGAACCGTATAATTGACCCTGCTAATCGGGAATCGGAAAGAGTTAGGGTCGGGAAAATGCAACCCGTGTAAATTTCGTGCTAAACGGGTTGACCTTAGTATTATATTTTACTATTTGATTAAAATATTTGATTGTATTAACTTCTTACCAACATTTATTTTACGTTATTTTATTATTGTAGATGAAGAGGATAATGATGTTGAAGAAGATATTTTCTCAAAAGAAAACTTGATTTCATGTTTTTAATTTGTATTGTTAATCGTTGTCACTTGTCCGTCAATATGTTTGTTACTTAATTTCAATTTTTTGATTTAAATAAGGCATCATGTGTTAATATGGCTGACTCTGTTAAACTATACCCTACAGAGTTAGGGTTAGGATTGTGATTTGAGGTGGCCCATTTAAACGAATCATTTAACCCGCAGCCCTATAGAGTCACAACCCTATATGACTAACCCTATAGGGTTATGGTCAACTCAATTTAACATCTCTGTATGTCTCCTATATGCATTAAGTAAGGACTAATATTAAATTTTCTCAAATCTAACTTATATTTCAATTCGCAATCGAGAGACCGTAGAATTTGAAAAAAAGGCTATACACAGAAATGTTTTCTTAATCGCCATTCTCCAATCTTTGGGGGTTTGAAATTTACCTCAACACAAAATCAAAATTCACCACCCATAATTCCATCCATTTCCTTCTCGGTATGAGTAGATCGACACTATCATCTTCACCATCTTCATCTATATCATCATCACTGTCACCATTATCTTCCCCAGGATCTTCATTGTCATCGATATATCCCCCCCGACCAACATCTTCATCAAAGTCCCCTGGTTTTCAGATTCCCCCTTCTGAGGTCAGTGGCGGATCTATGCCTTAGACTTGGGGGGCAAGTGCCCGCTGAAGTTTTTTTTTTTTTTAATTTATACACTACAAAACGACATTGTTTTAATTTTAATTTTATTTTTAAGTAATAGTTAACATTACTGACACCACTGAGATTTATTTTTGGATCTGCCACTGTCTGAGGTGCTCTGACTGAAAAAAAAATTCAAATCCCCAAGTCTCTATCCTCCTATGAAAATGTGAGGGATCTCGATTTTTATTTTATGAAATAAGCGATGGTCGGTTTGTGCCTTGCGCCGTCCTCGTGGATCTGGAGCCTAGGACCACAACTGTCTTATATCTGGTCCAAGCACCGCACCATCTCCATCTCCGGCCTCTTCTCTGAATAATCTCTGGCCTTTTCGTCATTTCTCTCTCCCGGCTCCAATCGCAACAGCTCTCTCTCTCTCTCTCTCTCTCTCTCTCTCTCTCTCTCTCTGATATGCCATCTCTCATCACCGGACGAAGCTCCAATCATCTCTCTCATCTCCAAAAAACCACCTCGCGAGTCGTCTTCTCCAATGATGCCTCACCTTTTTTTCAGCAAGAGCACCATTATCATCGATCTCTCATGTGTAATTACAGAAAATAAATATGCACGACTATGTCAGTAAATTAGATCAAGATTAAATTAGAACAAGATTGAGTTCAATTTGGGGATACTGTAAGTATTTAACTGGAACAGATCTTACTGAAGGACGACAAAATGTAAGGCTTTAGATTTGATTTTTTCTACGCCTCCTTAAAACTAAAAAAGAAGTAAGTATTTAATTGGGGAGAAGGCCTTGTGGGTTATTTTCAAACCGTAGGAACTAGATGTTAATTGTTATATATGTTAGGATTGAGAAAAAATCATTTTAGTACTTAATTTACGTGGGAGGTAACTTAACAGTATTTGTTTAATAGCATCTATCAAAACAACTACGGCTGTGAAGATTTGATACTCTTAGGACCGAATTTTTACACAAAAATTGTTAAAAGACTATCTCTAGAATAATTCAAAGTTAAGGGACCAATGGTAAAACCCATTAATTTAAAGAGAAAAGTTTGTACTTTATTAATAAATAAAAAACATTTGTTTGGGTCAAAAATAACCATAGATAATAAATTAACTCATGATTATCCATAACACTCATTTTCCCACCCCTAACCGTAAACCGGAAAGGGGAAATAAAGGGTTGTCCATACAACAGGCGACAATTGGAAAAAATTGTGTTAGCCGCTTTAATAAGGTACGGTAGCTTTAATGCTGAAACGGATTAACGGAAGAGTTTTGATCCCTTACATTGGTTAAGCTACGGCACCACCGCCGACCCAACCCTCTAACAAAGCAAGTTAAGACAGGTTACCTTTCTTAATCTTAACCCAATAAAATTGGCAGTGTTAGAGACGAAGCCCTAGACTAGTTCCTTCTTCCTCTTAGCTCAAACTCATCTGATTTGATGATGTTCGTTGACATCAGTTGAAGCCAATATAGAAATTTCATCGATGCAACGACTAACCTCGATCTTTAGCAAATCAAAGCAAACCCAAATCTGAAACACAAGTGGTTGAGTTTCAGAGTTGTAAAATTAAAATTGTAGGAGGATCAATTTAAAGGCACATTCTATACAGATGTAAGATGTTGTTGGGTGGGGTGGGGTGGGTGGGGTGGGGTGAGTTAAGTATTATTTAACTAAAGACCTGTTCGGCTGTCGCTGTTCCCCACACGGCAGATTTCTAACTTTCAACTCGGATCAGCCGAAAAGGAATACTTCTCGACACTTTGCTTCCTAATTCGATAATTACTATTCTATTTAAACTTAAAGCACCAAAACCCAAACTCTTTCTTGTTCAGTCTCCACCCACTTACAAGTTCAACAAAGCTAATTTCTTGTCAATGTTTAGCACATTTCATCTTCTCTGCGCCAAGTCTAATGGTCAGAAGCTCACCCTCTCCTCTTCAACGACTAAGCACAGTCTTATATCGGAATCATCTTTGCCGGGAAATACTAAGCCTGACCAACAGAAAGTGCAGAGATGGCATCAACTGCTTCGAAACCATCGTCCACAATTACTAATTAACCACTCATCAACTGCGGAGATGGCATCAACTGATTCGAAACCATCGTCCACAATTACTTTCTAGCCATTCTTATGAGAATGTGGTTGCATAAAAACTTGTTAGGTAGAGTTCACTACTTTTTGGATCCATAAGAGCATAAGAAAAAAAAATTAATTGCATGACTTATTGATTTTAATTTTTAGTTTCGATTTTCTCATTCATCCCACAAAATTCTCACTATCTCTCAATAATTTTATTTCTTTACCCAACCATTACAAAATAAAAACCTAAAATCAACTCTCTATGCTCTTTATTAGGTCCCCATTGCTCCCAATTAGCTCCAGAAAGATCCATTCTTATACATGGTCTTGAAAATCCAAGTCAAAAAAATTTAGTAATTGAAAAAACCCAAATTAAAAACCAAAGGTAGCGTGTCGGAATAGACTAGCCTAATCAACACAAAATATGAAACCAAACAAGACATAAACTAAACTTGATTAAAGTTTAACATCTACTTGTCTTGAAGCATTTTTCAAATGAATACCAGCTTGACAACCAAACCAAAAACCATGCCCCAATACAACACAACAATACCTATCTATGGCCACATAGAATGTCTTCTAAGAAAGGTTCATAATCAAATTTGTACCAGCTAAACTCCTAAAGCAAATGCATGCATGCGTTTCAGAGGCCCAAAAGAGTAACAAGAATCTGAATAGAAATGAATGTTACACACTCAGGATATACAGGACCCAAATGACAACGTACATTCCAAGAACCTGATTCAAAGGCAATCCTCTAAGATCACATAGAACATTATAAGATAAAAAAACATTACTGAATCTCAAGTACAATGGATAAGCTCTACACAAAAGCCACATAATCTTAAGAACAAACAACATAAGTTGAAAATAGAAAATGAAAAGTCAATTGTAATGTTCAATTAATTTTGTAGCTGACACAGTCAAGATTTTTGAGGTACCAAGGCTAAACAGCATTCATATACTCAGATTGTGCAGATGAAGTTGTAAAACGTTGAAAATACATGGGTAAAGGGAGGAGAAGAGGAAGTAACTTAATTTTATTAATTCAAGTAATCACTGTACCAAAGAATTATTTGCTAATATCAGGAGCAACTACAAACATAGCAAAAAAGATTTTCTTTGTCATACACCAAGGAGGGGTGGGAGAAATGGAAAGGGCATTCAAATAAAGACTTGAGGTCATTGGTTCCAATTCCAATTCCAAAGGATCGTACTTATCTATCAGGTTTTTTTATCGAAAACTACTGACCAATAGTACCCAAAGGCTCATAAAGCCTAAAGCATATTAGCACAGCCAATTGAAGAATATGAATTCAGTTACCAAAATTTGACATAAAGATAGCACAGCATGCCGAAACTAGAGAATCAAACTCCAACAAGATAAAGAGACCCAATGGCGTGAAATTCTTCAACAACAAAATTTAAAAATAAAACACCTATGTCAAATGTCACCATTCATCATTACAATAGTAATCCTTGTCACTAAGCTGCAAAAGTATTTAAAAAACAAAACTTCAAGGAATCCCTAAAGTTGCAAAAACAAAAGCATAACATACTCCATGAAGCTCTAATCAAACAAGCTGAATCCCATATCATCATCACTCTCTTCCTTTGGCTCTTCCTGTAAAATCATCAATCAACAAAGATCTCTCAATTAAAAATCAAGCAAACCGACATCGCAAATAAGCAAATTAACAAATACAAGTTTTCAATTTGAAATTTCACAAACGAAGTACAACGTTTTTTACTTTAGCTATAAAGGTTTTATTGTTATTCTCTACAAGTAACTAAAAGCAACCTAAGCATAAATCAACAACTTATCGAATAAACTCTGAACAGACATATATACAAAAATGAAAGTATTATATACCTTCTTCTCCTCAACGGCAGCGGCAGCAGCGGGGGCGGCGCCACCACCTGCAGAAGGAGCGGAAACAGCAATAGCAGCACCGCCGCCACCAGCTCCAACATTGGTAATGAGGTCCTCAATGTTCCTCTTCTCAACTAACTTGGCAAAGAGACTAGGCCAGTACGATTCAACGGACACGTTTGCAGCACTCACCAACTTCGCAATCTTCTCCGCCTAAATAAATAAAATAAATCAAGAGTACGCATTCATTCAAGGACATAGATTAAAAATCAAGTCCACGGGATTAAGAAACTTACGGTGACGGGGATGCCGTCGTCGAAGAGGGCCAAGGCGGCGTAGGTGCAAGCGAGCTCGCTGATAGACATTTTTAGCTTGAGATGATCTCGGTTCGATCTACAGAGAAAGAAAAACCGGTGAGAATTTGTGAAGAGATTTGAGATTCAGGAACGGCGGAAGGTTTTAAGTACCTGATTTCTGGGCTAGTGCTTTTTCTCTGCTGGGAGACGGAAGGGGTTCGCAGGAGAGTATTTAAATGAAATATGATCAAACTAGGGCACACTATCTGGTGGGCTTTACGCGGCAGGCCTTGAATTATATGGGGAAGTACAATAGAGTAGATTAACCCAATGGGCTTCTTTAATTCTTGTGTTGGGTGGGTGTTCAAAAATTGTACCAAGACAAAAACTAAGGTGATAATCAAGCCGGTCCTTTTAATCAAATTATAACCGCCTAGATCTTTTATATTTGTTTTAAACCGTTAAAGTACATTTTTAGTAAAAAAATGACGAAGATATCCTTAATGAAGGAAAGGCGCACGGACAAAGCCATGAAAACATTGGGCATCGCAATGCACATGTGTAATCAAAATTTGGGCATCGAATTCAAAAAGTTGTTGCCCAAATTTGAGCATCGCAATGAAAATATTGGGCATCGCAATGCACAATTGAAATCTACAAAAATTTGGGCATTGGAATGAAAAAATCTCAGCTCAAATTTGGGCATCAAAATACACAATTAAAGTCGGTCAAAATTTGAGCATCGGAATGCAACAATCCCAGCTCAAATTTGGGCATCGAAATACAAAAATTGGGCATCGCAATGCTTTCGAAGCAAAAAAATTGGCATTGCAAAAACTTCTGAAGCCCAAAACAGTGCTTGACCAGATTTTTTTGGCCGTAAAACGAATAGGTCATTGGATAAACCCCATGAGTTTGGTAGATCTTATCGAGAACTTCGATTTGATATGTGATGGGTCTGGTAATTCATCCGGAATCAAAAGTTATGTCATGCCCAAGGAAGAGTCCTCAACTTTTTTACTTCTACTAGTGCATCAGTTTCAAAACTGACAACTAAAGAAAAAGCCAAAGCTCTTTTTCAAGAACACGAACAATTGGGGATACAGCAAAAACATATTCTCAAAAATTCGGATCTATTTGATATCAAGGCAACTAAGGCAGCATGTGAAATGAAAGATTTTCTTCGAGCTCAAGTTGCGATTCATGGTCGATAACAGAAGATAAAAGCATATATTTTGAAGAAAGCGACGAGGGCATTATTGAAAGAATTTTATGAAAATTCATTCAGTTAAAAAAAAGACACTTTAGCAGTTACAATTTTAGGAAAGGGGACTAGGCTGTAATTATCTCAAAAAACTAGTATAATCATAGAGATTTGATTTTGTGCATATACACTTTCTCTAATATTTTTAAAAGTCATGAGAATGATTAGGTCAATTCTTAATCTCGTTTACATGAAATTAGTTATGGGGTCCATAAGATCGAGCACATGAAGTTACTCAATTTGATTTTTGATTTTTGATTTTTTCAATGCAAATAGAGAAGAAGGGTGTCCAATTTTCAAACATCGAGAAATAACAACCGACTCTAACTCATTAGAATCAAGTAACTAAAGGCAAATCATTTATATTTATAGGAGAAAAAGATATGTGAGGTGAGGGTTTAGCTGCAGTCTTTGGCTAGGTAAACTCTCAAGTTTTGCCAACAGGCCTCTCATTCTTAGAGATCAATTCATAAGTAGTTATTATTGGGGTGTTGGGGAGTCATATTATCGTATATGACGTAACATCAGTTATCGTATGTGTATGTGTATGTGACCTAACTATATGTAAACTTCATTTGTTTGTGGCATTAAGAGAGTCAACAATGCTCACTCATGTAAAGGCCACGTACGATCGACGACAGGCTAAAATTACAGGTCATACCGCATCAGTTTGAAGTAAGTCTGTCAATGGATCGGATTTTCATCCAAATTCGATGTTATTTTTAGGATACTAGTATACGTGCTCGTGCCATAGACATGGTGTCGGTATGAGATCAGTTTAATGAATGGTCGGGATAAACAAAACTCATAACTGACAGGGTAATTCAAACAAAACCCACAACTGAAGGTTTTATATGTAATTTTAAATGGGTAATTCAAACATAACTCATAACTGATGAGTTTATCTGTAATTCACATACTTATGAATCAATCTGGACCGTCAGTTATGTTTAGCACATATCAATCACGGTCACCAGTTAGACATTGGTTTGTGCCCGTGTCATAGGCACGGTGTTTATATAAGATCAATCCAAACAAAAATCACAACTTAAAGTTTTATATGTAATTATGGATGGAGGTAATTCAACCAAAACTCATAACTGAGGGGTTTATATGTGATTAAACCTAGTATATGTGTTCATGCTATAGATACGGTGTCGGTATGTGATCAATTCAATGGATGGTCATGATAAATTATAGATAACCATCTTGTCAACTCAAACGGAATGATTTTTAAAAAATGTGTTAGAGGAAAGCATTCATGTAACTATAATTGGTTGTGGATATGATAATTTAAAAAAAAATCATAACTGAGGGGTTATTACATACTTATTAGTTTTGGTGGTGAGTAATTCAAACAAAACTCACTGAGAGTTTATATGTAACTCATATACTTACGAACTAATTTGGACCGTCAGTTGTGTTTGACAGAATTCGATCTGAACCGTCAGTTAGCTCATGATCTCTTTTATAATATAGACTAGTACTCTTGCCCGTGCCGATGGTACGGCGCCAGTTTGAGAATTTATCAATAAATGAAGCAGATACTGTGGAAATGAACTACTAAAAATATTATTTAAAAAAAATATGATTTTCAAACTGGGCCTCTTCGCCCGGAACAGAGGGATTAATTAATAATTTATATATGAAATTGTGGGCCGTAAAAAACATGCCGGATAATAGTTAAAAGGAAAAAAAACAAATATTTCAAATTACAAAACTTACGATTTTTTTTTAAAAAAATAATTTGTATACGAAATTACGAGTCGAAAAAAAATTAAATTGATTAAGTTAATTACGATAACAATTAAAAATAAAAAATACAAATACAAATTTTCGCAACCATAAAACTGTAAAACTGTAAAACCGTAAAATATTAACTGTAAAACCGTAATATCTCAGTAAAAAAGTAACTAATTTTCGCAAATGTAAAATAATAACTGTAAACCGTCTTGTAAACTTTAATATTTCAATAATTAAAATATGGATGGAAAAAAAAGTGATAAAAACAGTTGAGATTGTGAGATTAAACGTGATAGAGAGACATTCTTTATATTTTATATATATCAATATTACATTGAAATGAATGCCCGCACATAATTTTCGTTTAAAAATTTAACATTTGTCAATAACTTTAACTTATACTTCCTAATTTAAACATGTGCTACCATTAATTAAGAATATTTCCAACCTATTTATAAAATTTTAGGAGAGAAAATTGTAATTTTTAAAAAAACTATAATGAAAATTCTTTTAAAAAAATAGAGAGACATTATTTGGAAATTGATGTTGCAAAATAATTTTTTATTCAATAGCCGTAGAATCTTGGTAAAACAGTAAATTGATTAATTTGTATACAAAATTGCAATTTGGGAAAAAGCAGGTAGGACAAAAATTAAATTGATTAAGTTAATTACGATAATAATTAAAAAGAAAAAAATAAAACCGAGAAAGTTAAAGGCACCGTGCTCAACTAATACTCTCTCTGTATTCAAAATATTATCTATTTTGATCCGGTACACCATTTAATTTTTTTTAATTGTATTGTAAATGACGGGATACTCAACTCCACTAGAATTATTAGAAAATAAAAAAATAAAAAAGGTAAATTGATTAATTTGGAAATTGGTGTTGCAAAATAATTTTTTATTCAATAGCCGTAGAATCTTGGTAAAACAGTAAATTGATTAATTTGTATACGAAATTGCGGGCTGAAAAAAAAACGGGTCGGAAAAAAAATTAAAACCGAGAAAGTTAAAGGCACCGTGCTCAACTAATACTCTCTCCGTTTTCAAAATATTATCTGTTTTGATCGGGTACAATGTTTAATTTTTTTTTTATTGTATTGTAAATGACGGGATAAAAAAATAAAAAAGGGGAATAATGACAACACATGCCGAACACATCACCATATTAAGTGAAAAAAATCATAAAACGGTAAAACAATAAACCGTCTTGTAAACTTGGTAAAACAATAAATCCTGACTCCTTTTTATCCTAAGTTAATTGTGAACGTGCGAATATAAACTCTATTGTATTATAGATAGATTTAATTTTTAAATCCAATTACTCGATTTTGATCCAAATCCGAAAATCTGAAAACTTAACAAATCGAATATAGATTAAGATGTTCCAATCTGTCAACAACCTGATTTGTTCCAATATAAAAAAATATATTAATATTATACATATAAAAGTTACTAATAATATGATTTTAGTCGTTAATCATTACTAATTATACTAAATATAAATTTTTTTACGAACTCAAAAATTTTAGTAACATTAATATTCATGTTTATAAAAGCTAAAAACATAAATTTTTAGTTTTATTCAACATTTGATTAAGAAAAAATATCTCAATATTAATTTTATTCAATATTTTAATTATGGGCGAATAAAATCCAAATCTGATCCAAATCCAAAAATTTAGGATATGAATCGAGCTTTTGAATATCCGAAAGATAATCCGATCCGATCCAAGTCTGATAATTTCTTAACAAATCGGATAACGGAAATGACTGATCCATTGACAGGCCTAGTTGGAAGCAAAACCATAAATCCCAATGCATCGTGGCCACCCAAATGATAAATGGATTGACAGAGCGAACCGCAGCAGATTTCAATCTTCATCAATGTTGAATAATGCAAATATTATTCAAATCACAATTACAGATTCATCACAAAAGAACATAGTTGAACCAATAAACAACACAAAGGGTTCAGTAAATTTCATAGGTTTCATACTTTGATGGACAATCATCCAGCCAAACCAAGTTCTACTTCGTCTAAATCACACCCTGTTGATACTTCCTTCTCAACCTCTCCCATCTGACAAGCCTACAAAACCTTCAATTCCCGTAGCAAACTGCTACGGATCAGGGACTACGCACCTGGGAAAAAAAAAAAAAGAGGTATTAATCCACAAGTTATTCTTAAATTGGTTTTCGACATCAATGGTTAAGTTCTTGTTACTCTGAACGAAATTGAATCCTTGTCCGGAAACACATCCATAATTTATAAGAACTACTTTACGTCACATACACTAACAGCAATTCGTTTCACAATCATCTATAGATTGCATCAATACCTGGCGAGGAGATTCTGACCTCGACCTTGATCTAGGTCTGCACAAATGTATTACATTGTGTCATGAAAGTTTATTGAGGTATGATAACGGATGCAAAGAATAGATACAAACTGCTCTACTATGTCACTGATACCTTGGAGGTTTGACGGAGAAGCAGATCTAGATTTTGAAGGTGATCTTGAGACAGATCGTTTCACGGATTTGCTGCCGAGAAAAAAGAAGATATATCGCATATCATAACAATTTGAAAAATGAAATCAAGAAAATGTATTTCATTCACACCTCCTGCTCCTGCTCCTGCTCCCGCTTCCTTGGACTTCTGCTTCTGCTGCGGCTCCTACTAGGGCTCCTAGATGGGCTGCGGTCATATCTCCTTACCTACACCCATGGGGACAATGATCAGGAATATCAAATTGAAGCGTCAAGACAAACTCCAAATCACATGTAAATGAATTAATTATGCAACAGTCGACAAAGTAGAGTCCCCACAAATATGAACGCAAGTAGGAGAAACGGGAGCACGTAAGGAATAGCTTGCCCCTGTTTTCCAACAGGTATACAAACATTATACCACTACCAAAACTGAAGGACAAACCAATTGCAGGAACAGGATTAGAATGAAGGCTCCAAAAACACACTCATAATGCCTCTTCTGAGAGTAAATACCATAAGTACGCAAAGTTCAAAGATAGGAAATTCACGAATTCCTCAAAGGGAGGAAAACATACATTCAACTCTAATCAACAGCAGAAAAGGTGAAAATTACCCGAATATGAGTCTTCGTCCAAGGATTTCTGAACTCACTATCATCAAGCTTTCGGATCTACATAAAAGAGAAACATATCAGCTGCAGATAAAGCTAATGAAAAACATGTAACAGAACAAGCATGCTGTTAACTAGATACTGTTAAATAACTTACAGCATATTTCATATCCTCGTGGTTGGTATAATCAACCAGACCATACGTTCCTGGATAGAAACCATCAGTGAGTACAATAAAAATTGCAGGAAATATACTTTATGGGACAAAGGAAGTAGCTCTTTCTAGTTGTTTTGTTAAATAACCTTTTAATACCTAATAAACCAAATTCAATATGAAGATGATCTATTTGGCACGAAAAGAACACAATGACAGTAACAGTACAAGCCATACCATCACTGTCGCGGGAAACTTCTGCAAAACACACATCACCAGCCTTTCGCATATGATCCTGTAACATGTTCCCATCAAACTTGCAAGAGCTCCACATACCAGCAAGAAAGAAAGAACTTTTCAAGTATAAAAGATTATAGTTACCTTCAGGTCTTGCCATGAAGCAGATGATGGAAGCCCACGAACAATAACTGTATGCAAACAAACATAAACATAATGGGCCTGGAAATCAAACACATAAGAAAGTTGACAAGAAACACCCCCTTCCTTTCTCTCTCTTATCCCCTCCCTAAAAAGAACCGGGGACAAGTGCCCATGTAATGTACATTTATAACTCCCTCCGTACATAGAAAAGTTAAAAAAAAAAAACCAATGGATGTCGAGAAGAAGTAAAACAAGCACATTTAGTTCTTATGACCTATGCACAATTATCATGTCGTAAAATTCATGACAATCCTACTGAAGTAAATGTAACCCGGAGAACCCTCTTTCAGTTACAAAAAAGCCTTAATTAGTGTCTCAAGTGAATACCTCGAAACTCAGAATGGCGGGAAATGCCAAAACGACCACCACCGCTACTGCCACCGCCACCACGACTACTGCCATAGTCTCCACGTCGATCACTAGATGATTGCCCTCTACCACCATGCGCAAGCTCAACCTGCATTAGTGGTGATGTTATGGGAATAAGACGAGAGAAGTGATTGTGGAATTTGCAAGCAACTAGCTGAAAAATCTTCTTACTCTCAGTCGACAACCATCAAAATTATAGCCATCACGACCCCTGATTGCATCTTCTGCATCTCGAGAATTCTCAAACTGCAATGAATTTTAAAAGGAATAGTCAAATGTCTTTTACCATGTTCATTGATTCATAACAAAGTCATATCAAAAACTAAGAAAAATATTAAGATTAAAAATAAAAAGTTACCTCCACAAAACTATAACAAGGAGGACGAGGTGGAATCTTCAGTTCAATATCCAATATACGCCCATACTGCATAAAAGAAAGCTTATTTCAGATAACTGATAAAATGTTCAAGTTTCAACTAGATACGAGTGCTTTTACAGAGGTATCGATAGTTAAATTACTTAAGCTCAGCCATTGACCTGACAGCCAAACCCTAAAGGAGGTAAATCTATATTTTCCATGTGCCTAGGGGCTAGGTATAGGCAGCTGATTTTTCAGGATTTCAAACCTAGGTTAATGACTACAGAGTGGGACTTGCATGCATGTCGATCCTGGTATAGCTTCGTTAGTTTATCCTTACAAAATTATGGGGACTCGACTGCAAGAGTTCAAAAATCAAGGCACTCCAATGTACAGTACCGGAAGCATTGTATACAAGTAAAAAGCTATTCAAGAAAGAATATGAAGCCAGAAGTATAAAGCTAGACCCTGAGGAAATAATTTGAAATACAGTGCTACACTTTTACTTTCCAAAAGTTCTCAGTGAATCCAATGAATCTACTTATCCAAAAAAATAATGTGGTTACTTAGATTACTTCCAAAATGCAATTAACTTGAAGCGTGAGCTTCAAGTGTTTCTAAGTAAGACAATCAATTAAAAGTGTCAGCATAATGTAAGATATGTAGTGATACAAAGCATTTAAAAGTAGGACAGATAATCTATTTCATACAATGTTGGGAACAAACAACTATGCAGAAAACTAAAACAGTTAATTTGCAGGTTTAATGATAAAAATGCACTTATCAAATCATTTCACAGAAAGAAAATGAATCTAGTAGACTACATACAGAAATAGCAAAATAAGAATGATTCAGATAAAACCTTGTAGAAAAGATCTTCAACTTCCCACTCTTTAATATCCAAGGGAAGGTTTCCAACATAAATTGTGCGAGAAAAACGGCCACTCATTTTCGGTTAGGATAGGCTGCTCAGTGAGAGGGTTCACAGACTGCCTACAAGAGATCAAACCTAATTAACATTTCTCGAATCAATAAATTAGCATTTCTACGCTGAATTAGAGGTGTACCCTAGTATAAATTTTTTGCTGACATCTACTCTGGCAATAACAAATATAAACAAAGCAAAACCATGAAGCAAACCAAGAGAGCAATCCGTGAGGTGAGCGGTGCTCCACAAAAGCTCCATTGCTCATATGCTCCAAGATGCTCCACAGCTATAATAATATGAAATAAAATTCTCCTCATCCTTTAATTTGCTCATATGCTCCAGATGCTCCACAGCTATACATTTTTTGAAATAAAATTTGGTATCCTCATCCCCTCTAAAAAAAAATTTGTAGATGAATAGATCTTCAGAGAGTACGCAAGACGTCCAATTATATAAAAATAACCCCAACTCCATCCTGACTTCTCCCACTCCCCATTTACATCCCTATGTATGATTCCAAAGCTCAAATTTGTCCAAGCGCTTGACATCTATCATAAAGAAAGCATCTGAGTCATGAGACGATGTGAAATTTCCATATATTAACGAATTTACTTAACTAGAATTTGTTTCAACTATAACTGAGAAACCACACTGGGTTACATTGAACATCCCAATGTGATGAAGCCATTTAAGGTGGATATGTTTAAGCTTGCTAGAACTTCTGCAGTAAACAGTTCACGAAAAAACAACTTAAGAATTTAAAAAAATTGTGATACTATCATCTTTAGTATAAAACCATTTGACCTTTATAAACTCATAATTTGAAAGAAATTTTGGAATTCAACATGATAAAAGTTGCATTTATAAGATTTTGCATCTGTCTCCAATTTCCAAGTGATCACACATGTAAAATGTGATAGTTAGAAGCATAAAAAGGGTATGGCATCCCTACCTCATCTGAATATTAAAATTAGAGCACAATCAATTATTCAAAAAAAATGCAAGTGATCCTAAATTGTACAAATACCGAGAGAATATTATCTTTCACTAATCCATTCGGCCCCTTTTGGATGGAGGGGTTGGAGAGGGGGAATGGGAATCCCATTCATGTTCCACCTCATTCCCATGTTTTGGTAACAATAATTGTAGGTGGAAGTGGAACCCACTCCTCCCCGAATGAGATACCCACAAAGTTGTTCCTTCTAAGTTATAAATGCATTTCTTGCAAATACCCTATTACTGTCCATTCCCTGTCTATCCTGCCATCCAAACAGGGACTTAAGTTTACAACAACAAGATGAAGTTTAAATGGTGGGCATAAACTCAACCGGAAATGTCCACGGTGACAAACACCTTGACTAACTAATGGACAATCTGTTATGTTTGACCTTTCCATGCACATAACTAACCCAGAAGACATCACTAACAAATAACCAGATGCTGATGTAAATGTCACAGGATGTCAAAATTCAAAGTCCCTAAATCCAGAAATGTGACATGGAGTCGATGCAAATTAGCTCAACATTCTCCCAGGTAACCCAATGGTAATGAAAATTAATGTTCTCTCTGCCATAGTAGTGATATACTTACCATTGACGGATACATGGAACCAATCCCTAGAAATGTTTAATTGGAAGATAATAACAGTAAAAAAAACCCAAAGTTTTACTTCGAATAAAGTGACGGACAATAAATAAATACATTAACCTCAAAATTCACAAAATCGTATACAAAAATGAGTAGGTATCAAACAACAAAATCAAGAAGAGTGAATTAAAACGTACGAGAACTGAGATACGAACTTATTCAGCTAGAGTCTCCCGTTTCTTCCCCTGCGCGATGAACGAACGGGAAAAAATGAGAGATGGTTGAACTGATATTAGAGAGATTATCAAGATGAAGCTGTAAATTATATACGTGTCTAGTCGATATGAGCTGATCGACGCTGGCTGTGATTCCTTCGCCGGCCTGGACTTGTTGCTCTTCAGCTGCGCTTGTGCTCGACGGTAACCTTGCTGGTGAATTAGGGCTCCAAATATGGACGGCGTGGATTTCTTCGTTATGACGATTTTCTTCTCTTCTCTTTATCGATGTGACGCAATTAAACCACGTGCTCGCAATTCATACGTGTATTTAAAGACGAATTCAAATGTTAACACAGCCCAATAACAATTTTCGGACCTAAATCTTGCCAAATATAAAAGAGTGAATTTCAAGCAGATAATTTCAAAACTTATTTTTATTTGTGATCATTAATTTTTTGTACATTTCATTAAACTACAAATTCGAACGATAAAAATGTCATTAATGAAAACTCGACGCCAAGCCTCGCATCGATGATTAATTCGCGCATCGTGATGATTAATTCCGTGCATCGTGACTCGATGTCAAAACTCTGATGCCAAAAATATTGCTGATGCCAAAAATGTTGATGTCAAATCTTGGCATCAGGTGAAATACTGATGCCTACAATTGTTACTTATGCCAAAAATATTGCTGATGCCAAAAATGCTGATGCCAAATCTTGGCATCAGGTGAAATGCTGATGCCTACAATTGTTACTGATGTCAAATCTTGGCATCAGGTGAAATGCTGATGCCCATTGCTGATGCCTGTCAAACAAAATCTTGGCATCAGGTGAAATGCCGATGCCTACAATTATTGTTGATGCCAAATCTTGGCATCAAAGTGATGGACCGCCATTTTGCCCACTCTCTATCTCTCACCCACTCGCCTCAGACTTCGCTTGATTTTTTTTTTTTTTTCATCACAAAATAACCCACTGAATGATCAATATCTATCCAAAGTTGTTACTACAGAACATTTAAGAAATTGAAACATAATAAATTGACCACATCAAATCGTAACCAAAACCGAAGTTTATTCCGCACTCACAAGCCTACGCCGCAACAGACGGCTTAGATGCAGCAGAAAGCCTAGACCTTTTCTTTGCTAAGCTCTCACCGCGCTTTCTCTCTACTCCTTCAACCCGAAGCCAGAGCTTCGTAGTCACCGCCTTTACTGGCCGGGGGATGGGATGGGACTACGTTCGCAAATGTGGACGCGCCTGCTTAGGTTTCTTCACTCGCTGATTTCCTTGACATCCTTTGAACTCCCAAGATCATTTCCATGTTCTCGCAAATGCATACACATGTGTGTTCCTCACAAAATTCAGAAATGGTGACGTAAATGGCTCGCTGAATCGCCGTCGCAGCTCGACCAGGCCAAACAATTCTTCGTGCGCATTTAAACAAGAAAATCGACATCGCCAAAACCACCGAAAACTTCGAATAATCGAACCTCGAGCCCGAACATCTAAGCGTAGATCGGTGGCATCGCCGCCAATGGCGGAAGATCGAGAATCGGAATAGACGCCTCCTTTCACTCCGTATAAAGTGGGTCAGAATCGATCGGATCGATTAAAAATTCAAGATCAAGAAGAACAGAGAGAGAGAGAGAAAGTTACTGACCGGTAATGCCAAGAGCAATATAAGATCGTAAACGAGGCAGCCCCGCCGATGGAATCCTCTGGGAGAGGTCGGGGACACCGCCGTTGTTAATGGCAACCCGGTATGCTCCCAGTAGTTATTTCTCGACCAAATAAGAGGTCTGTGCCGCCATTGTTATCGATCGAGAGAGAGAGAGAGAGAGAAGGAAAGAAATCGCAGCAAGGGTATGGATGCATAGAGTCGTGGGTTAAACCTGTTGGGTTGGTCCGCCCGCCTTAAAAAGTGGGTTGGGTTTCATAAATATAACCCCGCTAGAGGCGCTTAACGGTAACGGTCCGCTTGGGTCGCTGGTTTAGGCGGGCGGGCGGGGGGCGGGTGACCCGCCATTTTGTATACAAATTGGAGTATTACTTAATAGTTAAGTAAAATGTTGATGTGCTGTGTGGATCTAGAGAGAACTAGAAAAGGAAAAAGGTTGAAATTTTAAAAACCTTTTCAGTTCACCCACGAGTCAAACAATAACTTTTTCTTTCTCTCTCAAAAGCCACTCATTCACTCAATGACTCAAACAACTCTCTCTCTCTCTCTCAAAAACCCCCCAACATCGCCGACCTACCTCTTAGAAATTAGAATCGGTCATCGTCATCGTCGAACCTATTGGCTCTTTCCAAGTCCATCATCGATATCTCTCTCCGTTTTCTCACTCTGTATCGATCTATTTCTTTCAAAATCGGTCGGTCTCACTCTCTCTCTCTCTACATCCTTCGGCGTCCAAGCTCCGGCCAGACCACCGTTGCTCACAAACGTGGATAGCATTTTCTTTTTGAGGAAAGATTTGGGTTGCTTTGCATATATAATGAAAGATCTAGGCTGTTTTGTGGAAAGATTTTGGTTTCCATGTACTGTCTGCTTCGGTTGCTTAGAATGTATATGTTTTGAATTTTCATTACATAGTTATAGTTATAATATTATATACCATATTGAATCATTGATGTTCCTGGAATGATTTCTGCAATGCTTCTGTTCTAGTGTTCTGTTGCTGCTTAGAATACAGATTACAAAATATATATATTGGTCATTGGTCAAGCATTTCTTTTTTTTGGTGGGTTGGTCCGCCCCGTCCCGCAACCCAAGGTGGGTTGGGTTGGGTCAAAGTATTTTCCGCCCGCCCATTACACGGGTTGGTTCGCCCCGCCCCGCCAAGTGTCGGGGCCCGCCATTTTTTGGGTTGGTCCGCCCCGTTGGTCCGTTTTGACGGCTCTATGGATGCACTAACAACAGAGCGGTTAAAGAATGCATTATTCATGTACGATACAAATGGGGTAGTAATGTACTTTTACCTCAAAATTATATCTAAAAGATATGTTTCAAAAATGACTGGATTGATTTGAAAACACATTTTAAAAAATGTACCGGGTTGTAATTTTTTCTAAAAAGTAATCTTTATACAATAAAGTAAAAATATGCGTAGAACTAGGGGTGAGCTTAGTCCGGTTCGATCCAGTTTTTTAGAAAAAAAGAGAAAATCGGGTCCAGACCAATAGTTTGGTTCTCAAAAAATTTAGAACTGGAACCAACCCAATATGTATAAGAACTAAAATATTGGTCCGGTCCAGAACCAATCAAAGATGCATGAGAACCAGGACTGGACCAATACTATAATTTTTTACTTTTTAATTGTTTAATACAAATACATAATAAAAATTTTAAGACTAAAACTTCATAAAAAAAATTAAAAAATATTCGATAAAAATACATTCAACAATTAAAAATGTCGAACTCATAAACTCATAGCATCACAAATCAGTGGAAACAAAATAATAAAAGAGTAACAACTAAAAAATAGAACAAAGAAAGTATTAGGAATTAATATAATATATATATATATATACTTATATAATAATACAATATAAATATATATATATATAATAAAATAAATAAATAAACAAAATATTGGGCCGGTTTGGTCCGGTTCCGTGTTTTTTTAGTTCGAGAACCGGGACCAACCCAAATGTCTGGTTTTATGAAAATTCAGATCCAGGACCAAACCAAAGTATTGGTCCGGTCTAGTTTTGATTGGTTTGGTCCGGTTCTATTGGTTCGGTCCGGTTCCGAAAAAATCATGCACACCCCTACGTAAACTGGCTTATGGATCTTAAATCCGTAAAAAGTAGCCTCATTTAAGAATTCACGGGTCATAATAAATAAACAACATATTACTAAAAATCATAATAACAAGTCAGCCAAGATGGTCCAGGGCTGGCGCTTAAGATTTGGCAGGAGTTTCTCATTTTGCTTTGGGGCCCCTGCTCTTCCAAGGTTTACCTCTGAAATTCTTATGTTTCTCACGTCTAACAGTTTAATTCTCTGTCTACTCCGTTAGCCTCATTTGTCTTAGAATGTTTGATGGAGCCTAACGAACTTTAACGAAAGGCTAAGTGACACATCTAAAGTCAAACATGACATATTTTAACCTTAAGAGTGACACATTTTAAGGTTAAAAGTGACATTATAAAAATAAATTTATTATAATTTTCATCAAAATGCAAAGTAACACTCTTAATACTAAAAAGTGACACATTTAATATTAAAAAGTGTCACTTTAAAACTAACGGTGACTGCCAAAAATGATACATTTAATACTAAAACGTGATACTTTCAATGCTAAAAGGTGACATTTTTAAGGTCAATAACGACGATTTTTATTTATAAGGCAAAATGACACTTATAGGGTCAAAAGTAACACATTTAATGCTATAAAATGACACTTTAATGTCAAACGTAATGATGTTCATTTATAAAAAAAATTAGACACTTTAAAATGAAAGTAACACATTTAAGGCTAAAAATGACACGTTTAAGCCCAAAAAGTAACATTTTTTAGGAAAAAATTATAATTTTCATTAAAAATACAAAGTGCCACTGCTAAGACACTGCTAAGGCCTAAAGTGACATATTTTATATTACAAAGTGATACTGTTAATAGTAAAAAATGACACTCTGCATATATAAACATGAGGGGTGACGCTGTAATCTTCAAAAACTACGGGGTTGCATTGATATTTCTGAATTTTGTCTCATTTAACCTGGATAGATCCATCTTACGAAGAAGGATCCGTAAGACTGTCTTACAAGAGACCACCTCATACAATAAACAGTTGTCTCTGCCTTGAAAATATGTTTTTTTTTTAATATGAAAAGTTGCCCCCGCCTTAGAATGTGCAATAGTTTGAATATGAAAATATTTATAATACAATAGAGGTCAATCTCACACGCTCACAACTAACAAAAGCTATTCAGAGGTTGAGATTTACCCATTTATCGACATCATACGGCTAAGAGTTACTCCCATCCTTCTTTTTCACGAATAATACCGGAGCGCCCCAAGGTGAAACACTTGGTCTAATCAAATCTTTTTCCAACAATTCATGTAATTGCTCTTTTAACTCCTTGAGTTCTGCTGGTGCCATTCTATATGGTGCTTTAGAAATAGGCGTCGTCCCCGGTGCTAGATCGATTCCAAATTCTACCTCCCGTTCAGGTGGAAGACAAGGTAAATCCTCTAGAAACACATCTCCAAACTCCTTAACCACGGATAGGGATTCCAACTTAACCCCTTCCTTTCGACTATCGATAATGGAGGCTAAATAGCCTCGGCAACCCTTCCTTAACAACCTTCTCGCCTTCAAGGAAGAATTAATACAAGATGGAACTACTGGTTTAGACCCCTTAAAGCGAAATTCTGCCTCACCCGGCATGCAAAATACGACTTCCTTCTCGAAACAGTCTACCTTAGCGTGAAACGCCGCTAGCCAATCCATGCCTAATATTAGATCAAAGTCTTGGATATCTAAGCGTAGCAAATCAATAGGCATTTCTCCATCCTCCAGTTTCAAAGGGCATGACTTATACACTGTGGTTACAGGAATGGATTCTTTAGTAGGCGTGTCTATAACTAGGTCAACTTTCAGGCTTTGAGAACACAATTTCATACGATGTGCGAGTGTGGTACGTATAATTGAGTGTGTGGCACCAGGATCAATCAATGCATATACATCACGAGAGTAAAGCTGGACGGTACCTGCCACCACGTCATTTGTAGCCCTTGCATCTCTAGCTGTCATCGCAAATATCCTTCCTTGTCCTCTTGGTTTGTTCTTATCTTCCCCTCCTGTTCCTTGATTAGCACCGCCCTTTGGTGGTTATGGGCAGTCCCTGGCCTTATGTCCCACCTTGCCGCAATTGAAACAAGCTCCCTTTGTCCAAAAGCATGCTTGATCTTGTGGTTCTTCCCACACCTACCGCAAGTTTGATTGGTATTCGATTTCCCCAGTTACAGTTACGCCATTGGTTCTGGCGATGACCATGGTTACGATTCCGCCACCGATTCTGGTGATGGCCATGATTATAATTCCGACTTGGCGGGTTGGTCCCCCTGTTATCATTGTTCTCAATATTTCTTCTTTTATAGCCATTCCCTTCCTGATGCCTACCATGATTTCGGTCAGAACTCTCTTCAGGACCCCTCTTTCTCTCATCCTTCTTTCTTTGGTACTCGACAGACTCCAGCTCCATCACACGAGCTCGTCGAAGACGTCGGCATAGGTCGGCAATTGTAAAGGAGTCAACCTATAGCTAATCCAGGATATTCGGGCCTCTCTCAAACTTCACGGCTTTCGACCTTCGTCAAAAGCGAGGAGCAAATTTGAAAATTCGATGAATTTTGCATTGTACTCATCAGCGTCATCTTCCACTTGCTCGAGGTTAAGAAATTCCACTAGCTTCTGTCTTTCATGCTTGGTGGAAAATACTTCTTGTTGAACACCTCCACGAATATGTCCCAAGTAATCACTTTAACACCCCGAGACTCTAGTGTACTCTTCTCAGAATCCCACCACTGACTAGCTTCCCCCTGCAGCATAAAGGTTGCTAGTTTCACATGTTGTTCGCTGGAGCATGTCATTGTCTCCAGGATCTTCTTCATGTGATGCAACCACTCATCGAGGCTTCTGGGTGCTCGGTGCTCACATGCGTCCTTGGGTTTCGTTTGGAAACTTTCTAGCGGATCATAGCGTAGGTTGGTGGCTGAGTTGAGCCGGTCTTTGCGTTTCCACGGTCCCTATTTCCCTGAGGGCTCTGCGCTATAGTCTGAAGCAAGGTATATAGGGTAGGGTCTACTGGCACTGTAGGTACATGTCCATTAACATTTGCGTTCGGTTGGACTACTTCGGGTGTATTGCCAGAAGTGGAGTCTTCCATGACTCTACCAGCTCTAGTACCCCTACCATTCACGAGCTCCAGTGCGTCCTCCACGTGCCATTTGGTACTGAGATATAAATGGCATAGTGTCAAATAGTGTGTAAAATCTTTATTACACTGAAATTGGTTTTTCGGTATTCATTATGATGTAAATGGGAACAGCTTACATAATTGTTACATATCATCTTTTCATTCTAAACTCATCTTATAATCGTAAGCACTCAAACATGCATTAATACAGATATAGTCGTAAGGAATATTGATGAACATTCCAATAAATCCTCAAATTTATTAATTCTAAAAAAAAAATTCCAACATCTCAAAATTTGGGTACACAGAGTATCCCATGTCTCTTAACTAAAACAATTCTCTAAACATACTCAACGACTGTGGCAATTATAAAACAAAAATAACTAGCGTGATGTTCTATCTAGTTTTCTGTCTCCTGTTCATCTTCCTCTAAATCCTCTGGATTTTCTTCTGCCAGTTGTCCATTATCCTTGGCCTTTTGGACCGCGTCCAAAATGTTCTTAGCCAAGAAGTTAGTGTTGCTCATCCTAGCTCCAACCTCCGCGTGAGCCCTCCTAGCATCTTCTATTTCGTCAAAATGCCTAAACAAGACATCTTCTGCCATCTCTAGTGCCTTCATCATTTCCTTGACTCGTTCTAGTAGTGCCCCTTTTTCATCCACCAACGTCTGATTACCATTTCTTAGTAATTGATTTTCATTCCTGAGTAGTTGATTCTCCTGTTCCAAGACATGGTTAATTTCATCAAGTTCGGCTAGCCTAGCGTGCATCGTACTCAGTCTTGTTCCAGCAGCTGACACAGGTGGAACAACCCTTGCTCTACCGGTATTGTTACACGCCATTTCCTACAAGTAACACGAGTATATTAGTTTAACGAATTGATAATTTCTTAATCATCAGTGAGATCATAACTTAACTATAATCACAACTTAATGCTAATATCATAATCCTATCGTATTATCATTTCTTATTCTTAATTGTTCCTAAATCTTAAGACCATCCGGATCTAAGGCCTAAACTCTGATACCAACCTGTACGGTCCCACAATTTGGCCACGTCACCAACAATCATAACTTAAATCATAATATTCTAATCTCGTAATAATTAAATCTTAATAATCTTGACTGAAGTAAAAAATAACCCAAAATAATTAAATACAAAATCTACCTAAAATTTGAACATGAATCCATAATTAATTTAAAGTATTGTCAAATGATTCAATAAGTATGACCAAATCTAAAATTTCTCAGAAGTCGCCATCTTGGTCTACCCAAGTCAAAATCCTCTAATAATCTTACTCAATACCTGAGAAAGAAGAGTATGAAGGGGTGAGCGAACAATGCTCAAGATAAGTTCATATACAACCCTCCGGTTACTAAGGAGGAGTTGACTAAATAAATCTGAGATGAATATATAAATAAATATATATTTTCGAATAGTCAAAATTCATAAATTAAACATCGATAAGCGAAAGCGAATATCAAATTTCGAATTAAGTGAGCAAGAATCCAAATGAAAATAACGCTCAAAGATCAACTATCACTAACCGTCCCATACCAATTAGCGACAATTGACTACTCACAGAATCTCATGATCACAAGTAAATTCATAAATCATAGTTCATAGTTCATAGATCATAAATCATAGATCATTGGTATATCCGGATAACCACGCCACGGGCCAAGTGGCGTTCATAAGCATCATAAATCATAATTTCATAATTCATAGTGTCATAAAATTCAACTTAGTGATCATGGTAGAATTTCAAGCAATCAAATAATTTTACAAAATTAGGCATCGCCAAAAATCATACTTTTCATATAAAGGGTATCTCACATGAAATTCAATAATTATGTGAGAATAACAGATAATCAAGTCATGAGTTCGAAAGAAACGTAAACGACGGAGTTCAAATTCAAATGCCGATTTAAAATTGACGTACGTTTCAAGAAATATCGAAGACAAGAAATTTAATGGAAACCTAACGAACGATACATAAAAATCAGAGACCTAAAAGAGGTATAATCTCTTACTTCGAAATGTTTAGCGAAGGTAATATCCGTAACACGTACGTTCGTCCTAACCTTGCTTGTCCAATTCTATAATCAAATATACAAAAATTACTAAACTATAATTGTATCAATTAACACCTATTAATTTCTAATAATAATAATGATAGTTGTAATGTTAATTAATTAATTTATTTAACCTACTATTCACGCACACACAAAACACGTAGTAGTATATTGTTTGGAACAAAATTTTTATAACTCACCGAATAGTACACTGTTCCCAAAAGTTATTTTATTATTATTAACTAATCTAATCACCAACACACATATCAAAAAAATATTTTTTTAATTAACTATTCTAATCATGCTCTGCACACACACACTGCGCACACTACTGCACACACACACAATGAACAGTGCACACACTGTTTCTTGATACATATGCTGTTTTCTTTTTTTTTTTTTTTTTTTAAATTCCACCTGTTGACTAATCACACACACTACTGCACACACTGCTGCTGTTATGCTCTATGAATTTCCATATATTATATATACATATAATATCTATACATTCTCAAATCAATCAAAGAAGGAAGAAAGAGAAAAAAATATTTTACCTCTATTGCTGCCACCGGCGGCTGCGGCTCTCTCCCTCGGCCTTTTCTCTTTTTTTTTTTTGTACTTCGTTAACCGACAAAGGGTTTTCTCCTCCTTTAACCATTTATTTATACAGAAACCCTATTAGGTTTCCTAACCCTAAAATTAAATGGGCCAAACTTTTAATTGGTAATATTATTAGGGAATAGTAATTAATCCTAGTCACAAGTGGGCCAAACCCAAATCAATTTAATTAGTTACTTAATAGGTTTAAAGCATTAATTTAACTCAATAATTATAACATTAATTATGTAGGTACAAAACGGTCGTAATATTAAATAAATAAAATTAATATTTTTACTAGAATTATCGGGGTATTACATCTAATCGGGTATGGATATGTTGGTTATGGTACTATCATAAAGAACTCATGGGAGTGAACTAGGGAGAGGAAGGATACTACAGGTTCTGCAGGGCTCATGATATATGTAGAGTGGATTCCATGGTCTCATCTGTAGACTGTAGCTGCTATCCCAACTATCACTTAGTAAACTGTGAAATTCACCTATTTGTAACCCCTTTGAGCAATTTATATATTTATTGTTGTTCTTATTTGACTATCTTGAATTTGGTTTTACAAAAAAAATGTCTTTCAATTACAAACCATGAGCCTAGCTATTTCCATGTAATTGTTGTTTTTTTTTTTTAAATATGTTTTTGTTGATTTTAGACTTTTTAGGCCATGCTACAAAATTGTCATTGCCATGAAATAAGCAATGATATATCCTTAGATTTGATTTGTTTATTCAAGTAAGCTTTCCTGAGTTTATTTGGTTGGTTGGTTGTTTTTGTGTTTTTTTGTAAAGAAGATTGCATGTGCTTCAATGATTCTGTCCTATATTGACAACATTTTGTTGGAGTCGGGTTCAATAATATTCTACGCAGTCACCCCTTATAAAACATCGAACATACAATTATTCAGTCATTTTCTAACATCGTGCCAATGATCAAATTCCATCGTGCCATAGACACAGACACAAAATTTAGTTTTTTTTTAAAAAAAAATTATAAAAAGAGTAACACAACATGATTGTTACAACAAACAATGATAACGCTGCTATCTTAACCATGTTATAAAGTACAAAAGTAAAACAACTAAAGTACGGAGTTTAAATTGATTCATAGTGGAGGGTTTGTTGTTTCTCATTTGTATCTTGATTTACATATGTTCATTCATTACATTAGGTTCTATACTTAGTGACTAATTGAGCTGCGTATCAATTAGCGTGGCAACTGTGTGTAGAACTTTGCCTTATAATAGTTTTATAGGCTTCACAGGTTCAGCGGAAGACTTCAGCTGAAGGCTTCACCGGAAGACTTCATACAGCATCAACGGCATACCTTGTCTGCACCTGTTCAAGCATGACGTGTCCAGTCATCAAGCTTTTAGTGGATTAATTAAATTCAGCCTTTATCAATTTGAATTTGATTTAAACCAATCCTTCATCAACACTTGACTTCTCAGACACGCCTGTCCAATTTTCCGAAAAGCATGAAGACTTTCGCCTCCTGAAAAGTGACAGAGCATGTGAACAGACTGACACTTACAGTTGTACCAACTATTGCAGTCTTTAACTCTAATTGCTCACCTACCAGTTGCTGCAACAACTCTTCACTATTCTCTGCTCAGTATCAGTGAAGACGAAATCTACAAAGTCAGCTTTATGCATTTAAAGCATTCAACCTAATAGAGCTGTTACTCTTCGTCTTTTCCAACGGTCTCAAGAATGCCCCAATTATAAATACTGCCATTAAAGACTGAAGAAAAAAATGATCTGAATCTTCCCAACAACATCAAGTCTTATATACTCAGTGCATTCAAGAGATCAAAAACTGATCAATGAAGTCCTCAACAACAACAAGATCTGCATCAACACTTTATCTTTTGTTTCTTATTGTTGTTCCTTATTCTATTCTTCTGCATCATTGAATATTCTGTTTGTCCAGATATTCAATTCCCAACCCCCAAACATAAGTAAAATATTTTGTACACGATCCATTGGAATTCTTTGTAATAGAACTAGTGGAACGTAGCACATGCAAACCATCTCAAAATATTTGTGTTCTATTTAACTTATTCAAGTCTTGAGTACCTAGTGCTTCACAGACTTGAACTGTCTTTCTTACAAGACTTTCGCTACTTCAATCTTTTCAATAGATTGCAAGTGCTTGTTTTTAGGAATTTATACAAAAAATTTTAAGTGTCTAATAAGCTATTCACCCCTCCTTCTAGCTTATTATTGTGCCCTTTAGGACTAACAGTGTTCTTTTTGAAGTACCCCCCAAAAATAATGAAGTTGATTACAAATTCAAGAGTGAGTATTAGGCTTGACAGTTGGGTTGAGTTGGGTCGGGTTGAAGCAAGTAATGGGTTAAAGTGGATTATGACCCGACTTAACCCAATTAGTAAATGAGTTAAATGAGTTGGATCATAAATGGGGTTGAGTTAAATCAGGTCGACCCATTTATTCGATTGTTTTTTTTTTTATAGAAATTCATTCATATATAAAATAAAATATATCCCACCACTTTAGACTCATCATCTATAAAAATTTAATTTCAAAAAAATAAAAAACTATTTCAAAAATTAAAATATTTGTTGTCACTTATTCACTTAATGAATAAACTTCCATTGGAAATTTCAAACCACCCCTACCCCCACAGCCTATTCATTGGATAACCACTTTTTTCCACCGGCCAAGGGACATCGATGAATAAGAAAATATCACACACACACACACACATACACACATATATATATATATAGGCGAAGAGGAAGGGTGGAGTTGGGGGAGCCTGAGTCGAGAACTGCTGAGTCTGCCATCAAGTGATAATATCGAACAGATCAGAGAGAGCCTAGGAGAAGATGGAGGGTGCTGAGCAAGGGTTAAATAGAGTCTTTGTGGGCGACAAACGGATGTGAGGAAGATGATCGGGGGGAATGGTTGCTGCTAGGTTGGGCGAATAGAGAGACTACGCAAAGAGAGAGCGTCAAATTTGAGTTTCTGTTTCTATTCTTATTTGCGTAGAGTTAATCAGGTTAACGAGTGTAACCCAATTTAACCCACGAAATTTATTGGGTAAATTGGGTAACCCATTTAAATTTATTTTCTTATTAGGTTGAGCAATTAGTGGGTTAGGTTGGGTGTTGTGGGTAATGGGTCCAAATTGACGGCCTAAGTGCAAGGTTCTTTTTGAAGTTACCCAAAAATAATAATAATAATGAAGTTTATACAAGGCTGCGGGACTCGAACTAGGTTCTTTTGATGCAGTCAATAAATCCCACAGCAAATTTTGCGTCCGGTCAGTTTTGATTCCAGGATCTCCGCATTCTGTCAACCCGACCGTTAGTCACCCTAGCGGGAATTTCTTCGCTCCTCCTTTTTGATTTTTAAACGGAATCAAAACTAACAAAAGCTCCTGTAAGCTTGCTTGAACTTCAACTTTATCGGTCGAGGGAAAAGACAATGGCCTCTCGTTTCCAGGCCGCCTCACTAGTAGCTTCACCTTCTTACCCCAATGCGGTTACTTGGTCGGACGAGAATTTAATCGCCGTTGCCTCCGGCCACATCGTTACAATCCTGGTAATTCACCCGCCGTATCCAGCGTAATGTTGAACTTACGTGCTTTAATTTGTTATTAATTTAATTACATTTTTATAAACTAACGTCTCCAGAACGCGGCTATGCCATCTGGACCTAGAGGCCTGATCACAATTCCCTCCAGCAATCCGTTCTCAATTGGACTTATAGAGAGAAAAGGCACGTTTTTTTTTTGTTTTTGATGAATTTATGTTTTATACAAGTTGAATTTGCAGCTATTTTGGTTGACAAGTTCTCCATCATCACACTGTTGTTTTGTCTATGGACCGACAGATAAAACCATTCTGAACTTGCAATTTTATGGGGTGTTAAATTAATGGGGACCCGTTCTCCCTTTTAATCTCACAAGAAGGGCACGGTACACAAAATGAACACTTATTTCGGTATGTGCCCATAATAAAGGAGTAGTGTAAGCCTAGGTAGTCCTAAATAAGCATCCTGACTTTGCCATTTCAGCACTCTGTCCAAAAGTTAAGTCATAAATTGTAAGTAAAATTTTTAAAGTTGTAAGTTTACTTCTACAATCTCCTTCAAATTGCACAAATGTTTATTTCATTTTTTATTGTATGGCACGTAAATGTAATTTTTCAAAAAGAAATAAAGAAAGTAAAAAAGATGATGACAATTTGATAGCCTCAACTTGAAATTATCCTAGGTTGAAATATATTGAAGATGTTGTTAGTGTCCATAAAGGATTGCTTCATGTTTTGAAATTTTACAGATTTGTTATCTGGTGAGTTGTTGTCCACTCGTTTGTCGCGTGACACTCGTCCGTGTGTTCGCTCGATATCCTGGTCTCCGGTTGGATTGGCTCCCAATGCAGGGTATTTCTTCTGAAGTTTATGTGATCTACGTTTAATATCTACTTATTTCCAAATCTGACTTATGGGCTTGGATGCATGAATACTAATATTTGGGTATAGGTGTTTGCTTGCTGTTTGTACGAGAGATGGAAGGGTCAAGCTTTACCGTTTTCCATTTAGGGAATTTTCTGCAGAGTGGGTAGAGGTATGCAATAGGCAATCTCTTAATTTGTACATCATAAAAGACCTTCTTATAAATACTGTTAATTAGTAACTTAAGATAGGTCCTTGTCCAGTTTGATTGAGGGAATCGAGATTCGGGAGGCATGAATGAGGAAAGCTTAGATTATACTATATTGGCTTCTAATGAGTGAAGTTTGAGGGGGTTTTGTGTTTTTATATTCCTTATCTGTCAGTGGTGTCATTCACATAGACCAAGGAACCTGTTAGAATATTTTCGCTGCGTCTTCCAGAAACAGCTCAATTAAAGCATCCCCGTGTTGTTTTCTATTACCTTTCTGTACCATTTTATTCACAATTTTCGGCTATTGGGTCTTTCATAGGTCATGGATATATCTGAAATGCTTTACACCTATTACGTAAGTATCAGTTTTGGGGAGTTGGAGGTTCCTTCTTCAGAAAGTTATAATGTAAGCTAATTATTTTGCAACTCAAATTCTGTTTGGCTTTCACTATTGTTTATGTTGCTTTCTAACATCCCATAGATTTCATTTTGGTTTCATGGTGAATTTTTGGTCATTATCGTTCCAGGAGCAAGTTAATCGAGTTGACATAGGGCATGATTGGGAAGATGATCAGCCACTTGCAGTTTTAACGAGGGAACGTAAAAGAAGAAGACAAAATACATCAGCAGTAATGTATAGCATTAACTACTGCTTTTGATGTGTCTGTTTTAGAGTGTCCTGTTCTTTGTTATATGTGTGTATATAATATACGATCTTGTAATTCTCAGTTTCTGTTTTCTTCAAAGTGATGTTTCTGTTAGCTTTTGAGTTACGTGCTTACTTTCTCTGCGTATCTTTATCCAATTCCATTCTTTTACCTTCTGACCACACCCCCACCCCAAATAAAACACTGCAGCAACAAAGACTCTGGACCTCAGGAAGCCAAACTGATATCTTCTGGAAACAGTGAAAATTATACCGTTGGCTTTGCCGTTCATGCTCAATCTGCAATTGCAGAAGTTAAATTATTCAGTTATTCTGAATTGCGAAAGGGTTCATCAGTAGAGGTAGCTGCCTTGCATATCCTTTGAATCTAAAAAGTTCAAATACTCCTGAAATCTCTTACACATTTTCCAGGTTTGGTTTTTGTAGGTTCTTGCAGTGGATGGAAATCAGCGCACATGGGTTGCTGGCACGTTGGATCAATTGGATGGTGCAAGTGCTCACGTAATATTCCCAGCAACGAATGGAAATGGTATGTTGGGTTTTTAATAGTTTATATATTTCTTAATCATATTTTGATTTGTATTAACTTACAATTTATTTATTTTCAGGGAAAACAGATAAATGGTTTGAAATAAATCGCCAGTTTGGTGATCACACTGTGAATGATCAGAACTTTGGTCCAAAAATCCGCCCTTCGATGAATATGAGCAATTTTCCAGAACAGCTGTTGTTGGGAAATTGTAACGGAGTGGAGAAAATTTTAAAAACTGGACAAGCAGTGGAGGCCCGGACGAATCATAGGTAAAAAGTTTTAGCCTATTGGCTCGGTTTTTAATTCCAATGGGAAGAAAATTGCCGGTGGATATGTCAGATAAAGTTTCCTCCACTATAATTGTTTGTATGCTTTTAGTGTGCTCTATGATACGGATAATATCCAATTCTATCCATTAATATTTGGGTATTATCCGGATAATTATTAATACCCGATAAGTAATATCATATATATATTTTTTAATCATTATTACTCTCCTACATATACTATTATCCACTAATTACAACACACAAACACACACACACACTGTTCAACACCATTTTTTTCCTTGTTTTATTTTATGACAAAACACTTTGCACACACCACACAAACATATTTTTAATCATATCATACACAAAAACCCACATACAATACACACACAATACATCTTGCTCCTGCTTAATCCATATCTTAACAATAAAAATGAGATTGACCTCCTTTTTGGTATCACTTTTTGGCAATTGAAAAATTATGTAACTCACATACATATATACCAATATTTGTGCCACAAATAGTCAAACAAAATTACTAAGCCTATGACATTGAAACCAAACATGCAAAAAAAAGATGAGTAACTCGACTTTGGATTTATTCAACCCATCAACAAATTCTATATTTTCCTTGCAAATTGCAAACACAACACTCATCTACTTTGAGACATACAAGTTTCATCCGTCCCAATTGAAAATGTTTTTCATAGTTCTGAAAATACAAGTAAAATTCAATCAATACCAACTCAAAAATTAATTAAATTGACCAAAAAAATTTTAAAATGCAACTTTTATTTGAGTCAAGGAGTATCTCCTTTTTATCGTTACATTATACTCCCAAGTTGCTAAGACATTATATACCACAAAAATGAGTATAAAGGGATAAGGCGATCTCTTTTCTATTCCCTGAATTACCACCGAATAAAATTATCACCAAGTACAGTGCCCATACAATACATAAGAAGCTTGTTGAAATTTATTAAAATACAACTAGGAATAAAAAACTTATCAATTGTACACGCGGTACAATAGTTTGATGAAATTTTTGTGCAATTCTTTACATAATACAAAAAAATTAAAAAATTAAAATTATAAATAACAACCAAATATTTTTTTTAATCCAAAACAAAATAATGAATATATTCATCATAAGGAATAATTTTTATGATTATTTGTTTATATTTTTATTAAACTTTTAAAATGTATTTAAAAAAGTGGATTAGTTTAGTGGTAGTAAGCATTGGTGTGAAAAAATTTATTCAAGTTTGATTCCCCCCAATAGCAAGTTCATATCTATTTGTTATTATTTTTAAGTAAATAGCAGATGGTGGTGGTAGGGGCGGCAATGGTGGTTTGTGGTGGGAGGAAGCGGCCGGAAATGGTTGCCGGCAGTTGAGGTTGCCGGTGGTCGACGGGAGACGTTGGCCGGCGGTGGATGGAGGTGGTGGTTGCCAGTGTTGGGAGGAGGTGGGTGGTGGTGGGGCATTAATGGATAAACCCAATGGATAGCCGGGTTAAAACCCATAGTTATCCATTTTGTTATTGGTCTCTAATGGGTGTTATCCATTAACACCCATTAAGTTAATTGAGTGTTAATGGATAACACCCAATAAGTCTTTTATAATGGGTTTATTGGATAATCCAATGAATTGGATAAAATATTGCCACCCCTAGTTTCACGCATGTTTGGTTCCATTACCTCCTGGTACTAACGGAAAAGAAATAGTTTCAGGAAATTTATTATAAGATTAATTTCTTTGAACTACCCACGAAATCCATACAAATCTCAGGGAAAAAAGTGTCAATGCAGAAGTATGGTTGTTGACATACAGTAAAAACTCGATAAATTAATACTTGATTGTTTAATAATCTCTCCACAATAATACTTTTGGTTGGTCCCGACTTCGGGACAACGTGCTAAATTAATAATTCACTAAATTTATAAGATAATGCATATTTGATTAATCTTAAAGGTCCGATGCAAATTATAAATTAATAACTCCTTATATATTACATAATACATTAGTGATTTATGAAGACTTCATAAAAAATGACTCAATTGTCTTTTGATTTTTGTTGAAATTAATGTCAATTTGAATCTCATCTCTGATTTTTCTCATCATCATAAGAACTTTTGGTATGATTTCTCATGCCTCAACAAGAAATTATTCAATGTTATCACTGTTGTAAGAGCTTCTTTACGTGAAGGGGACTCTATTGTACAATTTTCATCTTCATCTTCATTATTTTTATCAGTTCTCATGACGCTCTCAATTATTTCCTCATCACTCAACATCTATGCAACTCATGTGCAACTCATTTTGTGTTGGGTAGTTCAAGACTTGTTCGACATCTTTTGATTTTTTCATATCTTTAATATGAGAAGCCATTGTTGTGTGTATGATATGTTTGTGTTACTATGAGTCTATGATTGTTTTTGGAGATTTTTTTTAGGAATGACCGTATTCGGATTCACATGACCTGACCCACCATGTGTTAGAGGGTTGAGTTGTGAGAGTGTGGGGCTCCATGTTACAAATTAGGATCAGTAAGAAGGTCTCACAGGAGACCTACTTTTGTTCTTGTGTATAATTTAATATGTCTCAAATCAAAAATATACTTGGAGAAGGTCAAGTAAATTGATATGTCTCAAATCAAAATTTTAATTGGAGAAGGTCAAGTAAATTGATTCTAGTTGTAATAGGCTCTTTTTATTGATATGGATTAAGAATCTCAATCTCAAATAGATTAGGTTTTTCTCAAGGCCTATAAATTAATGTACTCTAAATTAATACTCCCTCCGTCCCTAAATTATCGTCCTCCTTTCCTTTTTCGTCCGTCCCAAAATAATTGTCTAGTTTGAAACTTACCTTTTTAGAACATCACTTTTACCACTTTACCCTTACTTTTTCGCTCTACTTTAATTATAGGCCACATACACATGGGCTTTAAAGGAAACTATACATTAAACTAATATAAATAATCAAGTCAATTATTTTTTCTTAAACTGTGCACCGGGTCAACTAGGATGATTATTTAGGGACGGAGGGAGTAATTATTAATTTATCGATTAATTAATATCTCGTTATATTAATATTTTTTGCTTGTCCCAATGATATTAATTTATATAGTTTTAATTGTATTCTTATTAGCAGAAGTCTTTTAGCATCTCATCCAATTACTTCACTTTAACATATTTTGGTGTAGTTAAGAGTGTGTGCTTAGTGCTCTCTATTGACTAACATGGTTTGCGCTTGTTCCTTGTAAAAGCAACTTTTGAGGCAAACTGCTTACCGTTCATATTTTACCACATTAACTCTTGGGGTCTATCTTCATCATCTAATCCACGTAATTTTAGTTCTTATATTTGTACATGGAGAGAATCATCCTTCTATTTTAATCCATTGGAATTTTTTATTGTTCTTTATGCCGTGTCCTTTAAGATGTTCATGGCTATATGCCTATACATGACTGTGCAGGTGGTTTGAAGGAGTATTTATGGGTTTAAATGAAGGCAGTTTGTTGGTGAAACTCTCTGGTACATTCTCTCTTCACTCACCTCAATGGCCTTTTAATTGGGTAGTCGATTCCATGTTACTCTTTGATAAGTTTGTTACCGAGTATCTCTGCATCTTTCTAACCAGTCATTTCTATAAGATCTGAAGTGTTGACTGTTGAACTTGGAAGTAGCATCTCTCTGAATAACATCTGTACATTGTCTTTGTTTTCTGAAGAACTGATTGTTCTCAGCGTTGTTGGATTGGGAAAATGTTTCGTACCATAACTAGCACATCTACCAATTCGTTACAATCACATGTAACCAATGAAAAACAAAGGGACATTAGGGGATATAGTCTACGTGCAATACGTTTTGCATGATGTAATAAGTTCACGTAATCCCATGCATTCGCAGAAACTGGGCATGTATGATAGAATCTCACAGAAGCTAAAGATACTGTCAGACACGGTTAAATGTGCTTTTGGATCTGTACCACAAAAAGGAGCCAAAAGTATTCTATGACTTGTACAATGCTTCTTGTGTTATGCATTTCTTTCCCCCTCCAGTGGATCACTGAGTTATTTATTTGCAGATTTATGCTTTCCTTTATATTTCTTCACTATTTCCAATGGCAGGTGATACCGGATTGATCACAGTAGATGCTACCTCTGTCAGATTGGCACCAATGTGGAATAAAGAGAAAAAATCATGGCAAGTGACGGTAGTTAGGATTAAAAAAAGTAGGCACAATATACACAAGGTAAAACTTTTGTCATTAAAAATAGTCCATCCTTTCCATTGTTAATTGTATTTAGGCTTTTGAATTGGAAGTTACCCTTCAATTAAGAACTTTCACAATTTGAATCATTAATTGTTGTATTTATTAGTTTCAGGTGGAGCTTTTGTTTCTGATACTCTTCACTTTTTCTTAGGCTGTTCAAATCAAGTCCGATAATGTTAAAAAAAGTAATCTGCTACAAGTTGTTCCTGTGCCTTGCTCCAGAGCAAGAGCTCTGAAGAAAGTACAGGAAAATTCCAGCCCTCCTCTGATAACTGCTGCTCAATACGCATCTCGCAGTGCATTGCTCTCATCATTTGTTGTTTCCTGGTCACCAGTTCTACGAATAAAGTCAGAGTTTGGGCTAAATTCTCCATATAACCTGTCCCATTGCTGTTCTATACTTGCTGTGGCATCCAAGGCTGGAAAAATTTCATTTTGGAGAATTCATGGACCTCAATGCTACTCTATCTTGTCGAACGGTGACCCAACTGCTGGTTTGCTCATTGGACTCCTCCAAGCGCATACGACTCGGATTACTGCAATCAGCTGGGCTTTATTTGCTTCTGATGCATCAAATCCTCAGCTAGTATTGGCCACAGGGAGTTCTGATGGGAGGTGAGTTGCTAAGATTTAGGCCTCTTTATGATGAAGATTTTAACTCAGTGTTGGCATCAATATACTCTTTTTACTGAAGCTATATTCACTTTATTATTTCAGTTCTCTCGAGGATCTGATTTTTCTGTCGAAGTGATTATAACTTATGACTTACTATAAGTCAAATCAATAATTGACTATTATTGAAGATATTGATGTTTATGATTTTCATATATTCGATTATATATTAGATAGTTCATCTAAGTTCCTTTTATTTCCAGCGTGAAGATCTGGCGGGGGCATTGTGGTGAATTGCTGAAATCATCTGAAGAAAAGTTTGCTTCTTTTTCCTTGCTGAAGGAGGTCAGTGTTAAGTCATAGCCCTAAACTTCACCTGCAATTTATCATTGCTCATGTGTCCACCTGTTTGTTCTTTAACGCAGTTCTGCTAGAATTTTATTGTATGCTTTCTCTTTCGGGTCCAAACAGGTCATAGACGTGGATTCGGTCCCAGTCTCGGTACTCTCACTTCTTGTTCCTCAACAATCCCAAAATAAGATTATCTTAGCAGTTGGTAAAGGTTCTGGAGCTTTGGCCGTATGGATTTATGACATGGCTGCAGACAAATTTGACAAAGTTGTCCAAGATAATGCACACAACCATATTGTAAGTTTCTTGATATTGATCAATCTCTTGCCTTGATAATGGTGATTTATGTGCATAAAAACTATCAGGTTACAGGCTTAGCTTGGGCATTTGATGGAAGTTGCTTGTACAGCTGCGGCCAGGTACTAAATTTGAGTTCACTTGCTTGGGGTTGTTATTGAGAATTTACTCTTCCAACCTTATTCTTTCTTTTTCTGATTAGCAGTTCGCTATTTTACAATCATTCTCTTCTTTGGCTTAGTCTTTATATATGACTTCTGTGAGGGGTAGACCTCTGTATGCAGAGAAACCCAAACATTATAAAAAAGGAAGAAATACTGCTACTACTTATAAAGCATAGGCATGTGACACTTAATGTTTTGTTTCTGTTTCCCATCATCAAAGGTCTTTCCCTTCTAGACCAGATAACATCATTGATGGTGAAACAAGCTGTCCAATCTCATAGTTCAATGCTGAGAATATCCTGAATCTGATCATTCCTCATAATTAGTTCTACTTCCATGGGGTGCTCATATCTTGAGTATCTGCATTAAGCCTTAAGGTTTATATAGCTGCAAATGAATGTTTATTTCTCATTCATTTCACTAAGTTATTTACTCATGTAATAGCTAAAGCTGGTAGATTGAGCACCCAAGAATGTATAGAATGCTTTAACACTTCCTCTAATGTACGAAGCCCGCTTGCGGCTCACACATGGATGGATAAACTGAGGTGTATCACAAACTAAACAAAGTGCCAACCTGTGCACTAATAATATTACGGGAAACAAATGCAAGTGGATGACTCGAACCAAGAGGTTGCCTATACAAGTCTCTAATACCATGTTTAAGTTACCAACTGATCTAAAAGCAAGCTGGTAGAGAGAGGAACTAACTATGTATATCATGCTTTAACACACACTTCATTTTTCACATGCTATTGCATGGTTACAGGATGGCTCATTGCATAGCTGGATCTTACATGGAAATTCCCTATTTGAAGAACCTTTTCCGTTGAATATTCTTGGTGTGAGGAGCTCTGCTAATGTATGATTTGATTTAGCCCCTTTTTTTCTCTAAAAAGAATTCCTTGTATTTTATAGATATGATGCCTCTTGATAGCAGCTAATCTGGAGTCCTTGCAGGTTCCTAATGTGTTCCATTCATGCTTTGGCCTGGCAGTGTCCCCTGCAAATATGGTCGTTGCTGTGGTATGAAACGTTGGCCTTCAAGAAGCTCTCCAATATCATGTGTATTACTATTGGTTCTTTTTCTCTTGTACAAGCAGTATTAGCGTACATGCCATGCATGAATTTAGGTGGGAGTTATTTGTGGGAGTATGAAAGTTTTTTCTTTATACAGTTACATATTATTGCCCATATATGTTTTAAGTAATTTCTTACTACATTTCTAAGGTTCAATTTGGCAATTTTGAGTACGGTCCCACAAGGAGGATGTAGGTTTCTTTTCTAGATTAGAATAGACAAGGACTCAGGGCAGAAGAAACCAAAAAAAGTATCTCAATCAAAAGGTCCTCTCAAAACTGGATTTTTCACTCAGCAATAAATGGGTGATTAACCGAGTAAAATACATAACTAGACCTAGCCATTACAGCACATCACCCTCTAAAGTACAAATTACACCCGTACGTCACAACACACCATACACACTAGTAGTATCTGTTCCCTTGGCTCAATCTGCAAAGCTCTTACAACATTGGGGGGTGAAGAGAATCAATTACTTCCTACCATTAATTCAGTTCTAACAAGTTTGTCCTCAATCTTTACAGGCTCGTAGTTTTGATGCTGATTTATTGAATCAAATGTACGAGGCAAGGTGAAATTTTTCTATAAGTTTCCTTTTCTCGTTTTTATATCCGTAAGTGCATATGTCTACATCCCTGTTTGTGAAGATGCATATCCTAACAAACAGGACACACAAACACACATATATCTCCTTTTCTTAACACTTCAGGAATTAACATTAATTGCATAGTGCTCAGGTCTCAGAAGGCTGCTGTTGAATTCTTCTGGATTGGAGGGCAGAAGCTGGAGAATATATCGAATAGAGATTCACATATTAATGTTGAAGCTTTTCCTGATAAGGAACTGGTTCATTGGGGGTATAATATCTTATGGTCCTTAAACCAATACGAGCATCTGGATAAGCCTTTGGTTGTATGGGATATAGCAGCGGCATTATTAGCATTTAAGCAGTCTGTACCCGACTATGTGGAGCATATACTAGTTACATGGCTAACTTCATTTGTGGGACCTGATTGTGGCCATTCTCCGTCAGGTATTTTGCCACACGCCCCTCAATTTCTCTCTAGTATAACTTTGCGGCAGTTGCACCTCCTCAGTATTATTTGTAGGCGAGTTCTGCTAAGTGACGAGAAGGGAAGTAATCTTAGTAGCCAGAATCAGAGCTTAGAAGGAGTGTATGGTATTGAAGAGGAGCAACTGAGTATGTGGGTTGAGTTCGTTGAGAGCATTGAAAAAGAACTTCGAGAAAGGCTGATTGGTTCCAGTTTTTCTGCTGTCGTCAACCTTGTGTCACAGTCGTCCACAGATTGGAGAAAACCTGGATGCTGGCTGCCCGTTGGATTGGCACAGATGGAGAAATGGGTCGATGTTAATGATGGTCATGTAAAGAATTACCTGAAATTCCTGGCTTCTAAAATTCAAAAGCTTAAGAAGAGGTAATCCCTTAATATTCATGGACGCCGCAGGCCCCTTTTTGCAAACCTGTCTTGCTGATAACTGTAAATGTTTGGTTTAATGAGGAATTATGCATCAAAAGACTTTTTTAGGTTCTATATTGGTGGAGGTTTAAATTTGTTCAGCTTTTCTTAAAGTCTTGCTATTTACTGGATAAAAACAATGATTTAGATACAGTTAAACTAATTTAAACGAAAAGGGACATTCATACAAGTGATATATAGAGATGTAGGTCATAATTTACAATGAACTGAAACGCTAGGTAACCAGATTGAGTTCATAGACTTCTTATAGACCACCTGCAACACAGCTTCTATCCCCTGAAATACTCCCTCTGTCCCATAAAAAGAGTCCTATTTTTTTTTTAGTTTGTTCAAAAAAAGGCCCATTTCTAAACCTAAGCTATAAAATCTCCATTATTTTTTGCAAAAGTTCTCTTTCTTTAAAAAAATATGTTGCTTCTCTTGCGTTTGTCATATGAAAGAGGATGGATGTAAAACTAATATTAATAACTACAACTTACGACTTTTGAAGTAGGACTCCTTTTTATGGATGAAGGGTGTGGTCCGGAAATCCCCCACCTTGTTAAAAGAGAAAAGGAAAAGCAAGCTCCGAGGAAAATGGAAATAAGCATCGGCCTAAAAAGGAATTGGACCAACTCGCAGTTCATTGACTTGCTTAGAAGGAATTGAACAGCTGGATCCTTGTAAATAAGCTCATGATGTTGCTAGTTAGATCATTAATAGATTACCTGGTATGGAGTACTCACTATGATCATACTGTATCTGGGAATTATTTTAGCTGCAGGTTTTGATTGTTTTACCACTAGAGTGATAGTGGCATTAAAAACTAACCCATTATCAAATTATGCATCAGACTTGCACTGACAAGGTTTGGTTGATACTTGGAACAGGACTTGGCATGGATGTAATGTTTAGTTTGAGACTTTGAGTTGCTTACCTTCTGAGGCTTTATGGTGACAAAATAATAATCGTGGATAAAGGTAGACATTAGGAACCCAAAAAGGTTACAAATTTAATTAATGCTTTATATAACAAAGAACAAAGTTTCCTAGTATGGTTATATCTGAAGGGAAGCCAATTCGTTAGTGAAAAGCAGTAGTTATGTTTGTATGGACAATAGGGATTACTCTGCTGGTTATTGGACCTGCCATGTAACAGAAACTTGTCAATTAACAACCTATTGTGGGTTCTTCCCTGGCGCTAGGGCCAGAAAGAATGGTTGGTACAAAGTTGGATTCGGTTTGTGGTGTGACCTTTTGTTTGTCTTTGAATTTCTCTGTGAAATCTTGAGTATAGTGAAGACGAGGTTGGTGATGGCTAATGCAGTGCTTTACAGGATTATCAGTGGGATAAAGCCATTATCAGCTTTTGGGTAGCATTTGTGTGTCTTCACCCATTGAGGTGGTCATTCTTGGTTAGCCATGCAAATTTTACATACAATGAACATGTAACCTTTTGAGGCTGTTGGGTGCTGGTTCTTTTAAATCCCATGCAAAAAATTTACAGCCCATGTTTAGAAAATTATAAAGAAATTGAGTCTTTGATAGGTAGGTGAATTATAGTGCCTAACACAAGGGTTGTTATGACAACACTGGGTTTGCTTGGCAGCACCCTTTGGATGAGGCTTTACGTAGTCTTACCCTTGAAAACTTTAGCTTGAAGCATGATATGACATTGGCGCTCTGGCTGCATCATAGCCCATAGGTAAATGTTTACAGGAGTGGTACATTTAAATGGTGATTTTTTAATGGTGTGTAGCAGTTGGATCACTGTAAATTAGAGCATGATGGTGTTGATTTAACTGTTAATTTTTCAGTAGTTCCGGATTCTTGACTGAATTTTTCATGACCAGCACCAAATCTCTATTTTTCTATTTAAAGATAGCTTTCCCGTCGTTCATCGACATTTTTCTATTGGAGCTGCTATTGCAGGTCTTTCTATTGGTTTCTAGTGCTTGCCCAGAATATCACACTCATGAGTTTGAGTGTTGTTATTAACATATGCTCTTCACAGTTATCTTTACTCTTTCTGCTTGACTTTTCTGTTAATGAGTGAATATTCTTTAACACAGGATTAATTCAATCAGCAAATACGAAGCAGAAGAGCATTGTAGCTACTGTTCAATATCTGTTCCTTTTGAAGACGCAGAATCTGCTTTTTGTGAAGGTGTCAAAACCAGTAGCGGAGTTTGTCAAAGACATAAACTGGCACGGTGTGCTGCTACTATGCAGGTATGCCCTGCTTCTCCAACATGGTTTTGTGTGTGTTGTCGAAGACAAGTTTCAAATTTGGCACCCGGGTCTCTTTTTGCACTTCCCAGATATCCTACCACCAACGACAACTCTAAAACCATCTCTTCTTCTGTGAATATATTGTCAAAACCGTTGTGTCCCTTTTGTGGGATACTGCTACAAAGATTACAGCCCATGTTTCTTCTGTCAGCCTCACCAGTATGAACTAATTACTCCATGTATAATATTCTTCTGTCTTATGCTGTAGAAATAATATTTATTGATTTTCCTTTGTTTCGTTACTTTTCGAAATGACTGGAGCAAAATCAATGAGATTAATTTTATTTTATAAAAGTTATGTCCTCCTTTGTCATGATACCTATAAAATCTTCATGGAATATAAAATCAGGGATCATAGGCATTTCTTTCAATCAATTTTCATTCATGGAGTCCATCTAATGCTTGTTTCGTGTAAAATTATGGTCATTCAATATTTCAATTCCATTAAAGAAACAAAAAAACCATGATTGTTGCGTTTCAAACAATGACTATTTGTTTAGTTGGTACCTGAATTTTGACTGATTCTAATTTTGGTGATTACCTGATGAGATCAGAGATGTTATTTAGTGGGGATGTGGTGGGAAGTGTTCATAACATGATGATATTAATTCTATGACTGTGCATACCATTTATAGAGACTTCTGTCAACAGCATGCTATTTTTGGTTCTCTATGACTCAGTCATCTGAATTTTCTTTGGTCCCATTCCTTGGTTTTTATCTATTATTATTATTTTCCTTGGTTCTTTGCCCCTACTTTCCTTTTTGTAAAAAATCATTTTTTGTAAAAGGAAAAAACTTGGGTACATTCAAACCACTACGTTAGCTATGATCCTAACCAATCAACTTGCAGAAAGCCAACTGGGTGATCTTGTTGCAGAGCAAATAATCTGTTGTTATGACAATCAAGTCCTTGGGTTAAGTTTGTTTCTCTGATTATGTAGTTGTCCACCTTTATTTTACTATGTTTTTCCTTGTGAATCAGGCTTAATGGTTAGGTTTAGTCCTTGGGTTTGCTTTCTAAAATATTTATTTGGGTTTAATTTTGGTAGCATCACCTTGAAAGTTGTTTTTAAATGTATAAGTGGAACTCGAAGGTGGAACTCGAACCACCTTGCGGATTTAAAGAACCGGTGGCTCTTGGTAGTAGGATCACATCCTTTTTACTCCATCTGTCCCAAAATTATTATCTTTTTTTTTTTTCGTCCATTCCAAAATAATTGTCTTTTTGAATATTTTTTTTTAAACATCACTTTTATCACTTTATCCTTACTTTTTCTTCTTACTTTAATTTTGAACCATATATTTATTAGCTTGGTTTTAAAGGAAACCACACACTATTCTAATATTAATAATCAAATCAATTGTTTTTTCTTAATGCAAGTATTGGATCAAACATGATAATAATTTTGGATTGGAGGGAATATTATACTTTGAGTAATGAGTTTTATAGGTGTACGAGTGATAATGTTTATAGGTGTGTATTATTAGATTTTTTTTGAAAAAAGTAACTTTAAATGAGATTTGCAAGATATTCCCCAACTAACTCAAAAAAAAAAAAATCACCTTATCAAAGATAAAGATGTACGATGACCGAATGTAAAAAAAAAACATGTTTAATTGATTTTTTGAAAAATATTAAATTAGTATATTGGTTTTAGTATTACCTATTTTCTTAATTATTATAGAGTGATCCTCCTATAAGATCGTCTTACTGATTTTAATTTGTAAGACGGAGGCTCACTCTCTCACAACTCAACTTATCAATACACGGTGAATCGATTAAAAGGATCCGTCTTACATAAAAATACATGTAAAATAGTTTTTTCTTAAATTTTACCTTTTATTTAAATTATTGTCTTGCTTGATTTTTTTTAAAATTAAAATTTGACGAATATATTTTTATTTCATAAAAAATTATAAAACACGTGTGATTCGTAGATAACAACATTTGAACTATATTCTACTGAGTATTTAATTTTTTAAATAAACATTCGAAATATGATATTTTCAAATAATTTATCTAAATGTGTCATTTCAAAATGTTGGAGTTTCTTTCATCATATATGTAAAATATTCATGAATAAATTGTTATATATGCATTATATCAAATCTTTTTTTAAAATCTCATCTGTTAACTTTGGAGTTATTCCATGAACATTTAACTTACTTTACTGAAATAAAAAAATTAAACACAGGAAAATTAAATAACATTGAATGTTCAATATAGAAAACAAATCATCTATAATACAATACAACTCATAGTCGCATGCTCGCAATTGATTAAAGCTATTTAGGGGCTGAGATTAATTCCTTTACTAAGATCCTACGGTCATTATCACTCCCCGAATTCACATGTGTGAACGGCGGTTGAGCAACTACCCCCTCTCTCTTTCTCCAACTCCCCCACTATTCACGGTTGGTGGCCGCTAATCATTCTTCCACCAAACCCACGTCCATTTTTTTTCGATATTTTAATTAATTAATCAATTTTATGCAAAAAAATTCGTAAGTTTTGTAATTTGAAATTGAAATATTTGTTTTTTTTTTCTTTTTAACTGTTATCGTAATTAACTTAATCAATTTATTTTTTGAAACTGAATCTCAATTTAATTTATGTTTAAGTTTTGAATATTTCTATTTTTATTTTTTTCTTTATTAATTGTTATCGTAATTAACTTAATCAATTTAATTTTTTTCCAGCCTGTAATTTCGTATACAAATATTTTTTAAAAAAAATCATAAGTTTTGTAATTTGAAATATTTTTTTCCTTTTTAACTGTTATCATAATTAACTTAGACAAATTATAAGTAAGTATTAATTCATTTCCACATTATCTGCTTAACTTATTGATAAATTCACAAACTGGTACTGTGCCATTGGCACGGACAAGAGTACTAGTTAATATATATCTTGAATTGCATAAACATTTTTATAATTTTGGGAATAAAAACACATAGAGTGCATAATTACTTTCGAACACTAGCATTAAGTTACTTTAGACACAATAGAAAATACAATATAGTACTAATATATTTATCCTAAGAAAGAATTGAATGATTTTGAAGAGACGATTTGGTTAACATTAACTGTTTTTTTTAAATAAAAAATTGTCCCATTAAAATTAAGATTTCATAGGGAAGCTTAATAGCAGCTTGGAACCTTCATGCATTCTCAAATTCATGTTATATTATTTTTTCGCTTTTTAATGTGACAAATTTTTATACACGTGAATCAATATTTATTATATTCAATTAACTTTACTAGAATATAAAAAGAGAATAGTTTAATGATTCACAAAAATTAGTTGGTGGATGTAGACCTATAAATAAAGCCATAATGTTAAATTACTATTACTATGATGCTCATAAGTTGTACTCTCTCCGTCCCTAAATAATCGTTCTAGTTGACACACAGTTTAAGAAAAAACAATTGACTTGATTATTTATATTGGTTTAATGTGTACTTTTCTTTAAAGCACATGTGTATATGACTCATAATTAAAGTAGGGTGAAAAACTAAGGGTAAAGGGGTAAAAGTGATGTTCTAAAAAGGTAAGTTTCAAACTGGACAATTATTTTGGGACGGACAAAAAAGGAAATAATGACGATAATTTAGGGACGGATGGAGTACCATCTTTTTCTAATATGTGTAAGATTAGGTGATGAATTGTGGTTTATCACTCATCAGAAAGGGAATTCAATTTTATTTTATAATCATTAAAATTTTCTTATTTTATTTATAATGATATTAAGTTGGTGCATCGGGTGACAATGACTGACACGATACGATAGCACGAATCAACACGACACGATTATAAAACACGATTATAGAAGACAAATGACGCGATAAGCCCATCACGACATGATACAATACGAAATATGACACGAAAGATATGAAATTGTTAATATATTTAAATTAATATTTATTATTATATTTACAATCAAATAAGATAAATAATATAAAAACACGATAATAAGACACAAACACAACACAATAACACAAATTGCCACCTCCATCCACGGGCGGAACACTGGTAGTCTAATCTAAGAAAATAAAAGTGAATAGTTTTGGTCCTTTTGGAAGGGAAGCGTCCATGAAATAGGGTAACTGTCATCAGTTATCCCAAAGAGACTAACTTTAGGGTGTTGAGATAAAGAAGCAGCTTTGTTGACTATTAAACGAATATTCCTATTAGCCACTTTTTATGGTTAAGACTAAGATAAGAAAATACTCGACACCAAACTAGGCAATAAAATATTTAAATACTCCAATACTTATTTATTATGAATAATTGCATTACCAAATTTATATACCCCCTCCCTACTTTTGGTAGTTTAATAATAATAATAATTATTATTTTTTATTAAGATTAATAATATTCATTGACAACACGTAGATCGGGCCCATGTCTTTAAATTTATAATTTCATTAGCCCTTCGGCTCCAATTATGTTAACCACTTTATTATTGATTCGAGTCTTTCTGACCTCTAGTTTTATTTTTTTTTTGCCCTCAAAAACAAAGTTTTCACTACATATATTTCCTCTGTTTCGGATAATAAGTCAATTATTCTGTTTTTAGATATTTCAGTTAAAGAGTTATAAAAATATCATTTTATTATTAATGAGTTACTAAAATTATCATTTTAATTTTTTTTGACTATTAATCGGAGATTTTTTGTTCAAAAGGGAAGGAGTATATATTATGAGTAATTATTATCTATGAAAAAAGTGGCACCATGCAAGTTAACTAATTTAATAAATAAAATCGCTAATAATGCATTTAAGAGTACTTTATTTTGATTTCTTACGAATCATCCTGGTTTCAAACTAATTTCTGCTTGCAATATTAAGTCTACAATTGACTCAATAGAATACGTGTGCCCAATGAGTGTTAATATAGGACATCCTACGAAACAAATCGATAAATACAAAAAGCAGACATGTTTGATTTAACTTATTGATATATATTGATGTTTTATTACTTATGATTGATAACTTATGACTGATGGCTAATAACTGGTGATATTTGATTTAGTTTTTTAAAAGTGCCGATTAACTTTCATAAGTTAGTGTGTGTGTTTGATTAATATTAAAATAGTACTGAAATCAAATATAAAGACTAAAATAGCATTATCACAAAATGTGATTTACATTATTATTATTATTATTATTATTATTATTATTATTATTATTATTATTATCATTATCATTATTATTATTAATACAAATTTTATCACTATTATTAATTATTACTATTATTATTATCATTATTATTGCCTTTTTATTATTATTATTATGTTATTTACATTAATATTACTTTTATTATTATTATTACTTGTTAATTTTAGTATTTATTTTATTTTATTAATAATATTATTAATGTTATTTATATTATATTTATATTATTATTATTATTATTGATTTTATTATTATTAATATTATATTTTATTATTATAATATTGATATTAATATTACTTTTATTATTGTTATTACTTATTATTATTACAATTATTTTTACTATATTATTATTATTATTATAACAATTATCACTATTCATATTATTATTTATTAATATTATTATAATTTCTTTTATTATTATTATTTATTATAATAATAATTATTATTATTTATTATAATAATAATAATTATTATTACTTTTTGTTTTTATTATTATTATTAAGAAATGTAATATTGAATATATAAAATTTCAATAAAGAAGATGACTCACATGTTTTTGAAAAGTAAAATTAAGCACTAGGTTTAGTGCTTACAACTTATAGTCATATATGTGTTTTAAGTGGCTTGTACATGACTTATAACTTATCTTAATATAAGTGAAATCAAACGCTTCAAAAACAACTTATGAAAATCATAAGCACTTCCAGATAAGTTAAATCAAACATGTCCTAAGTGATGATCAAACAATTAAGTAAACCAGAGACTATTCTAGTAAGTGTGAATTTTCTATACATGAGTGCATAGTAAATGTTTTCAAAACAAATTAGCATTTCTCATAAATATTTTACGGAATAGCTATAAACATCAGTTTCATCACTTTACCCTTATTTTTTTTCTTATTTTAATTATGGGCCACATATTCATAGGCTTTAAAAAAACCACACACTATTCTAATATTAATAATTTTAAAAAATATATTTTCTTAAATCGTGTGTCAAATCAACCCGATAATTTTGGGACAGAGGGAGTAGTTGCGATTCTCCAATATTTACAACATATTGTTCAACCATAAACGAGCATTCAAATTGATTCATTTAGATGAATTTGATAAAGGTTTTGACTAATAAGCAATTTTACACTTTTACTCAAATTTGAATTTGTGTTTTTATAGTTGGCATTGACATTAATACAAGCAAATTTAGATCGAAATCGTTAAGAAAGAAAACGTGTTAGGATTTAGGAATGCATCTAATCCTAATCCAATTAACATCTTTTTGGTACAAACTGACAATAGCCAAACGGGCCCTAATGTTTGCGTCCTTTCAGTTCTACAAGGTTGATACGTGGACCGAAATAAGCACGCGATGCGACGACGTCGTTATTTGACAAGATTTTTACCTAACTCCTAGAATACACGTGTGAGCGAAGTTTGTTTTGGCGCGTACAAATTATTTATCTACGTTTGCGAGTGGGAGAGATGATGTAGTGGTTATACCATTACTCCATTTCCATGGTGGTCGATTCTGCGGTAAAAAACAGTCACCGCAAGTCTGCCTATGCCTGCAACAGATAAAGATTCCTTTTGATGCTGACACGTGTCACCTAGTGATGCTTCATGTCCATCGTGGATGGTGGAATTAAAAAGGACAGTACTATATTTATCAAAAGTTCAAAACATTCATGACTAAAAACATTGTATATGTATAGTTGTATACTGTAGCTATCAATTTCACTTTGACAACCTCATATTTTTGTCCTTTGTCGATTTGGTCTCTTATTTCCTCTTCTTCCGTCATTGTGCTATGCTTTTGTTAACACATTCCATAAGAAATCTCTTCGAGTTCAAGCCCCCTAAATTTGAGCAAACTCATAAATGTCATTTTGCTCATGTGGTGCTTGTTTTAGTTACCTCTTGTCTCTTGATATACATACAGTCTTATCCAATCAAAATAAAATGATGCCCCAAAATGTTGGTCGGTCTATAATACCTTGCATTGAAAAAATATTCATAGTACCAAATTACCACGTTACATGTTTAAGTGGCGTACTACAACCAATAACAATATCTTATAATGTCAACGTGATACAAATAGACCCAAAATAAACTTTATTTTTTTAAGTCACTTTTACACTATAATGTGTGGTTATTAGTTGTTGTGCACCAAGTTAACCTATCACATGGGGAAATGTGATCATTGAACATTTTCTCACTTTTCATTGTCAACTCAATCGTCCTATAAACTAAGCGTTTTTATGTTGCAGCTTATTTTGAGTGATTTTTGGCTTTTGGTTTTCGAAAAGTCATATTTAGTGTTCGTTTGTTGCAGCTTATTTGGAGTGACTTTTGGCTTTTGGCTTTTGAAAAGTCATATTTAAAGTGTTTGTTTCAGCTTATAAGCCAAAAGCCAATAAGTAAGATACAACACCCTTTATGCATTGAAAAACCAAAAGCCAAAATTTTAAGCTTTTTTGATTTTTTTTAAACATGAAGACACCTATTCATTAATAAATATTTGATTGTCTTCATTTCATCATTTTATGAAATATACATAAAAATATGAATACTAATTTTCAAGTTTTTTTTTAACAAATAATTATAACGACTCATAAGCAGCTTTTCAACAACTGTAACAAACAGTCTATCATGCAATCAACCAAAAGTCATTTAGCTATCAGCTTAAACTATCAGCCATAAGTCATAAGCCATCAGCCACAACAAACGAGCCCTAACTTCTCTAATCTATTACTCAAAGTTATCGTTCGTGTTTTCGTTTTTTATACATCCCAATTGTTTGAAACTTCTTTTTATAACAATGATTTTACTATTTTATGCTTACTTTTTCGTTATATTTTAATTATTAATCGCATGTTATGGGTTATAAAAGAAATTATATATTATATAAATATTAATTATTAAATTAATTATTTTTTTCTTAATTGTGTGTCAAATCAAATATAACAATAATTTTAGGAAGAAAGAAACATTTTATGTGGGATTTAAATAAGAAAATGAAAAGTTGGTGATCAAGTAACTCATAAATCAGAAATGTGTGTATGTCAGTACAGGTAAATGTGTGCAAGTGAAGTTGGGGATTATCAATCTGACAATCTACGACCCCAAGAACAGTGTAGACTGTAGATGCGGCACCAAAGTTATATGGCCCTGCCTATGAGTCAGTTTGGTAGAAAAGCTACATAAGATAAATTAATACCCTATCCGTTTTAAAATAATTATTTTTTTAATTTTTTTTTAAATATTTTTTTTATTATTTTATTCTTATTTCAATTTTGAATCATATATTTATGGGTTTTAAAGGAAACCATACATTATTTTAATATTAATAATTCAGTCAAAAATATTTTCTTAAACCGTACGTCAAGTCAACTCAAACGATAATTTTAAGACAGATGGAGTAATAAAAATACAAATTATTTTATCTATCATTATTTTATTTCACTTTTATAGTTATCTGATGTTTGGTAGATTACAGATAAGACTAATTTATCTCGTTAGTTATCTTATCATGTATTTGGTACTCAATACTAAGTTCATGATTAGATTAATTTTTTCGAAAATACCCTTATATTGAATTATGATAAAAATATGTTTCGATTTATCTTACTTCTTGTATTTTTCACAACTACCATTTCGTTCTCAAATTTAAAATTGAAAACTTGGGAGCAAGCAATTATAATTCGTATTCATAATTGCAATATCAATATCTTTTATCTCTAAAAATACTAGTTCTATTTTTTTTTTGGAAAAATTACAAAGTTAAAGATAAATCAAAATATCACAAGAAGCTTTAAATTTGAAATGAACTTTAGTTTCGAGACGTTACTTTTCTCTCGAATTGCTTTCGTAAATCAATTATCGTTCTCTCTCTATGAGATGTTGTTTGTTCATAATCCAAAAAATTATATTTATTTACATATAGTTAAAGAAATGTGAATTTCATATATAATAAAGTTTAAATTTTTTTTTATCATCCATGTGTTATTTTTCCAATTAATTTAAGATTTATTTTATCTTACACATATACTCCCGCCGTCTCAAAATTATTGTTAAGTTTGATTTTTTTTTGGTCTAACAGTTTTTTAATACAATTATGATTTTATTTATTTCATGATTTAAGAAAAAAACTATATGTCAAAAAAAGATCGGATGCATGTAATCAACACCTTCAAGCAGAGTATAAAGTATATGATATAGAGAACATGACGTGTCATTTCATTAAAATTATCTATAAGCAATGTTTAACCATTCAAACTGTATTGTTCATAGAAATGGCTTTTGATAAACAATCATCGTCATCTAAAAAACACTATTATTATGATAGAATATGACACACGCAACAATATTTCATGGGGGATCGAGTTAAAGTGTATTCGAATCTTGTTTAGCATTTGGGTGTGAAAATAGAGGACAATATGAGAACAATAAAAGTGGTTGTTTTTTTCTTTATAATTCGAGATTATATAATAGATGAGGTGGTGAGGTATTATTTAATTATGGATAAGGAAGTTATCTGAGTATATGAATAATTTTATCCGACACACAAAATTTTACTAAATATTGGATACAGATAAAATAGTTTTATCTTCTTATTTATCCGGCTACCAAACAATCCATATGTAGATAAATAGCCGGTATTGTTATTTTTAGTTTTTCCTTTTACTCGTATCATCAATCTTTTATAACATGCACATCATACAAACATTAGTCATTGTGAGAAAAGTCAAAAATGAAAAAAAAAATGCTTAAAATCCATAGCTAAAATTTAAAAATACAAAATTTTAAGGGTGAATTTCGGGTCGGTCTACTTTTTGAAATTTATAACCCCTCCAGTACAGATCGGAAAAAGTCACTTTTGATGGTAAAATAACTATGATATCCTTAATGAACCGAAAGAGCGTTCGAATGCCATTTACAAGTGAATCGCGATACATCAAATTTTTTTGCACCGCGGTTCAATAGTAATATTGCCCAGTCTTAATACACCGCGATACATCAATGTTTGCGCCGCGATTCATCAAATTTTATTGTATTAATATTTGCACCGTGGTTCATCAATTTTATTGCATTAATATTTGCACCGTGGTTCAATAGTTTAATTTCCTAGTCTAATTGCACAGTGATTTATCAATTTTAGTGCATTAATATTTGCACCACGATTCAATAGTTTAATTTTCTAGTCTTATTGCACCGCGATTCATCGATTTTATTGCATTAATTTTTACACCGCAGTTCAATAGTTTAATTTCCTAATCTAATTGTATCGCAGTTCATCAATTACAGTCTTTATTTTAAGATGTTTTACTTAAATATTTTACTTTAAACAATTAATGCATAAAAATATCATTTTATTACTACTGAACTATTATAAGTCTTTTTTTTTAAAAAAAAAATTAACTTTCAAATGATGACTATTTATCCAGAACGGAGGGAGTATAATTTATTTTAAATTTAAAACAAAAACAGATTATCCCCCAAATAACTATAAATAAGTAGACTGTAATTGTCCGGTTATAAGTTAAATTTATACTTGAATGTCTAATATACATACATATGTGTATGTAGATACTTTGTTGTCTGCATGTGTGTTTGTATGTATAAAGTAGTACTTTTATTCCGTTCAATCTTTTAAAAAAAATCAACAATGTGCATTTTGTAATGTTAAATATTCTATGTGAATAAAGTGCTTTCAAATTATTTATTAAACATTTGATTCGAGCAAAGTTAAAGCTAAACCTAATCACAAAAGGAATAATATACTTCAATGTCGAGTTTTTTTGATTTGTCAAATTTACTAATCTCCTAGTTAAAATATAACTACAATTTTAGAATAAATTATAAAGTTATTACAATATTTATAATAGTAATTATCCACTTCCCAAACTATCCAAAAGATTATCATAAAAGAACTACCAAATATTAAAACAAATAGTATTAAAGTTTAGGGATAAGTGTACCATTAGTCCCTGAACTTTGGCCGAAGCCATCATTAGTCCCCAAACTTCAAAAAGTTTCACCACTGACCTAAGTAGGCCTTTTTTGCTCATAGAAGGTCCCTAGCCCTAACGCCGTTAGTTTATTTCCGTTAAGTGAGCATGTGCCACTCACATGCACCAAATAAGGGAGTTATGCGTAACATCATCAAAATAGGGGGGTAATGTGAAAATTTTAAAACCAAAAGAAATTTTTAAAAATAAAACCCAAATTCTATTATATAACAATAAGCTTCCAGATTCATTGCTGCTTCATCCGTCCATGGCCATCCTCTCCCCGCCTTCTCCCTTCCCTGGCCGAACCCCAGCAATAATTCCGACCTCCTCAACCACGATCCAGTCAACAACAATTTTCAATTTGCCGACGATTTCCCCTCCATGCTTCCCCCGATAAAAGTGCGGCCTCCAGACCAGCAACAGCCGGTCACGTCTAATTCCGTTGACGATGTCGTTGAACCTCTTGCAATCAGGACCTCCTAATCGCCGTCTCTTCCATCGCTCTTCCACATGTCGTTCAACCAGGACCACGGCTGTTTTGCCAGCGGGATTGACCATGTTTTCGTATTTACAATTGCGACCCCTTCCGTGAGATTTTCCGCCGGGACTTCGAAAACAGAGGCGGAATTGGTGTTGTTGAGATACTGTTTAGATGCAATATACTTGTTTTAGTTGGTGGTGGGTCCGACCCTCAGTACCCTCTCAATAAGGTCATGATTTGGGACGATCACCAGAGCCGGTGCATCGGCGAGCTCTCGTTCCGGTCGGAGGTCTGCGGTGTCCGGCTCCGACGGGATATAATTGTTGTTGTTTTGGAGCAGAAGATATTTGTTTACAATTTTTCCGACTTGAAATTGTTACATCAAATTGAGACGATTTCGAATGTGAAAGAGTCTCGCGACGTTCAAGATCTTCTCGGCTCTTTGTCTGATGAATTTCACTAGGAAAAAAAAACTGCCGAAGATGTTAATTAGAGTCGTTGTTTTTTGTCTTACTTTTTGGATAGTGAGATTAGAGCAGATCTTGATCGTACTATTAGATCGGTCTCTGTTTGATTGTATATATACTTGGTTGGTTATCAACGAAATCAAGGAGTTAAATTTAGTGTTTAAACATAAAATTGAAACTTAAAATTTGTAATTAATAATTTTTCTAATTAATTAAAAATTTTAATTAATCTATAATTTTACAATGAATATAATTATTTTAAACAATCAGATTGTCAATTGTCAAAGAGTAATCCCTAATTCCTTAAATGGATCACATTACCCCTATATTTTGATGAAGTTATACATTGCCCCCTTATTTGGTGCATGTGAGTGGCACATGCTCACTTAACGGAAATAAGCTAACGGCGTTAGGGCTAGGGACCTTCTATGAGCAAAAAAGGCCTACTTAGGTCAGTGGTGAAACTTTTTGAAGTTTGGGGACTAATGATGGCTTCGGCCAAAATTCAGGGACTAATGGTATACTTATCCCTAAAGTTTATATAACCAAATCATAAAGATAAAGTAACCAGTAATCAACAAAATAAAAATAATAATAAACAAGCACATGCACGCTTGTATCATATTTAATTTATTGTAGATACTTTTAAGCCATCTCAATTCCCACGAGACAATCAAAACATAAATAAAATACAAAAAATTGGGTAAAACAGTATTATGCATATTTGTTGTAAAACATATGTTCCTTATTTGATCCATCGTATGTTGATGAGTTAAGCTGTGAGAATGAAACGTTATCTGTATGTTGATTAGTTAAGCTGTGAGAATGAAACGTTATCTTACGAATAAAGATTTGTAACACGATCTTAAATGATACTTACTCTAAACAAAATATGAAGAAAAAAAAAACAAAGTCTTTTTACCATGGGGGTGGGGAGTAAATAATACTCTCCCTCCCTGAAGAGTCCATTTTTCAAGATGCCTTAAATAATATTTACTTTATAATTTTATATTTTTGACTGTTACTTTGAGTTTATTCTTCTTTTAATTGACAATCTTATTATCATAAATATAATTTTTAATAATATTTTACGAATATTTATAATAGAATCTATTTATTTTTCATTATTTATGTAGGCTAATCCTAGCTACGGAGTACTATTTTTAGGAAATGAGGGAGTAATGGAAACATGATTTTCATTAAAAAAGAAAAAGAAAAAGAAAAAGAAAAGGGACCATATAGCCTTCCTTCCTGCAGCGTTCATCAATTTGGTCGCCTCTCCCCCCTTGAAACAACAAAACAATCTCTCCATTAAAGCAAAATCCAGTCCCTTCCCCCACCACCACAACGGACGATCCGAAGAAACCCCCCATCTTCTCTCTCCCTCTAAAACCTCACTTTTTCTCTCTCTATCCTTTCTTTCTGTATTTAGCGACAATTTTCCCCTTTCTCTCTCTAAAAAATCTCTGCAGTTTTCAACTCAACTAGTAAACAATTCAATACACGAAACAAGAAACAAAGAACACGAAAGATAAAGTTCTGAATTTCTCCCCCCTTTTCTTTTTACACCCTCATCGTTTCGATCAATGGTCAGTTTATAGACAGTCCACAGACTGCAATCAGGTATGTTTTTTCCTCTGAAATGGAAATGTTTTCCCAGCTTTAATTTTTTTTAGTCAAAATTCATTTATTTTTCATTTGACAAAAATCTTTTTCAGAGCCCACTTCGAGAAAAGGAATAACACAATCGGAATTGGAATTGGGATTTTCTTTTTCCGAGACAATTTATGGCCGTTGTCGAGAATGCTGCTGCTAGCGTCAATAACCCAGAATCGAATTCCCCCCGAAACGGAATCGATCAGTCTAAATCGTACACACATTTGACCAACGGTGCTGCTGCTAACCCAATTAATACTCGGTCAAATGATCAGTCTTTTGACCTGAAGCAGCCGCTGAACAGAACTCCCACTCCGCCGCCGCCGCAAATGAACGGCCACCACCACCACCACCAGAATAATGTTGTACCGATGGGTCTTCTTCTTCAGCATCATCAACAACATATGATGACTGGACATCATGGTGATGATGGAGGCGAGGGGTTTAAGCGAGAGATGAGGGATTTGGAGGAAATGCTGTCGAAATTGAATCCTATGGCTGAAGAATTTGTGCCGCCGTCGCTCGCAACTCCCTGGCTCCTGCTCCCTCAGGCTGGCCCGTTTGGTTATCCTGCCAACAATTTTGTAATGCATTCTAACGCCTCTCCTGCCAATGGCAATTCGACTAGACGGGTAAGTATGTTTTGATTTTCCTTCTTTACTTGACGTACGTCACATTTTCGGGGATTTCTTGATACTTGGTATCAAATATAGATGATTTACGGACATCTATAGGATCGAATGTATTTGGGTCAAAAAGATTGGTTTCTGTTTCACTGCATTGGTTTTTGCTGATGGTTTCGGTTTCGTATTTTTGTGGTTAGAAAAAGAACAATGTTAGTCAAGGGAAACGAAGGATGAATACTAGGACTAGCATGGCACAGCGAGACGATGTTATTAGGAGGACCGTCTACGTGTCTGATATTGATCATCAGGTTAAGGATTTATATTGTTTGTGGGTTTATCATCCCCAGCTTGAGCTCTTTTGTTTTTTTTGGTTGTTGATAGTGATTAGTGAAGCAACCTTTGTGGGATTTTTTCGTTGTTATATACATATATATAATCTTTGTGGTTTGAAATGAAATTTAGGTTACTGAAGAACAGCTAGCAGCTCTTTTTATCAACTGTGGACAGGTATTTTTTGTGCTTCCTATAGTTACGGTATTTTGAAGTAAGTTTTCCTTTCTTTGTAATGGAGGATGTATATTTTTTTGAATAGCTTTGCCTTCTTTCTTGTGTTTAAGGTTGTGGATTGCCGCGTATGTGGAGACCCTAATTCTGTTCTGCGTTTTGCCTTTATCGAGTTCACTGATGAGGGTATGCAGACAATTCGAGTATTTCTTAAGAGTTAAGAGTACATATTTTGATAAATCAAGTAGATTTTAAAATTACCCCTAACATGAGTGCAGAGGGTGCTGCAAATGCTTTGAGTCTGGCAGGAACAATGCTCGGATATTACCCAGTCAGAGTTCTGCCTTCAAAAACTGCAATTGCACCTGTTAACCCAACCTTTCTGCCACGGGTGAGAACTGTCTTGCAACATATTTCCATAACTTGATAAGTTTCAACATGTAATATTCATACCAGGAACTCTCTTGTATAAGCCTAACATAGGCCAGAGATCTGTATAATGCTAATAGTTTATACTAACTCGATAGCTATTTTCTTCAATCTTTAGTCAGAAGATGAAAGGGAAATGTGCGCAAGAACCATTTATTGCACAAACATTGATAAGAAGGTAAGGTTGGAGTTTATCTCCTCCCTTGTCAACCTAGATAATATTAGGGGAACAAGTTTACAACTTTAACTTCATGTGCTGCAGGTTACTCAGGCAGATGTCAAGCTCTTTTTTGAATCTATTTGTGGAGAGGTTTGTGTGTGTTTGTAGAAAATTTCAAAGTTCTGCTCCTTATTGAATTCCGAAGCTCAAGTTATGGAACTTTTGTCTGCACAGGTTCATCGCTTGAGGCTGCTTGGCGACTATCAGCATTCGACTCGTATTGCATTTGTTGAGTTTGTCATGGTAATTACACGATCTTTTTACTCACCTATTGCCTGATACATTTTTGTGCATTGCGCTATGTGCTTTTTGCATTTTTGTGGTGTAATGTAAAAGGTTGTCATCTCAGTGCTTTAAACAACCTGAGTAGCCTCTTTTGTTTGTCAAATTTGAGTTACTCCTCCAAAAGTTGCTGGAACTCCTAATTTGTGTATGGCCATTGATTAGTACTTAAATTTACCTTCTACTCTTCAGTTTAGAAAATTGAATGCCCCCTCTGTTTGGAAAAGAGGGGCATACAATGTATCATGTATTTGTCATATCTGACTTCCCTGATACTTGTTGGTGTCCTGGTATACACTCTAATCTACTTTACAGGATGCACTAGGTGGAGTTTCTGTTCTCAAAGTTTGAATACACCCCTGATATATAGTAATGGCTGAGTCTGCCCTCATTAACTCAAAGTGTCAAACCAACTCCATGATCTACATTTGCCAGCTTACCCTAGCCTAGAGACTGCCATCATCCTGTTGACCTATTAAATTGATCTTATTTTTTATTTCTTTTATTGGCTGCCCGGCCTCACCTCAAATAATGAAGTGTAGCCCCACTCGGGCCATGGCTCTCATCACCATCATGAGGCGTAACTACCATCCAAAACACCAAGCTCATTTATCTTTACCTAGCCATATATCTGTGCTCGGGACGTGCTCTGCTCTGGTATGTCATTTGCTTGTTTCTCTATCCGTTTATCTCTGTCTGTGTATATATAACTGTTGCTAAGGTTCAATGATGAATAATCTCGGTGACCATGGTGGTGCTTGTGGTGTTGGGGCCTTCTTGCAACCAAGGTGGTGGTGTGTCTATGCTAAGTATAGAGACCCAATTGAGAGAAGATGGGGAAGAGTAGGAGGCCCTTTCTACTTTTCAAATGAACTCACCTTTATTTTTGATAGTCAAGCGGCCTTTTGATCCAATTATTACTGTAAATAGGCACCGGCTAGGCACTATGGAAGTTGATTCTATTAATTAGACTTAAAAGTGTACTTGTGGAGTTAAAGGATAGGAACTCAAGCTGTTCCTTGTCAAGGTAGTGGGTGCTCTTATTTTTTACCCTACTCAATACCAACATTATTGATGAAAGTCTGACAAATTATATTATATTGGATAAAAAGGAAATAGTAGGAAGTAACAGGAGAGCATTTGGATTTACTGTATTGCATTTCAACATAGTTTTGAGTGTTTACCCCTGAACCTTCTTAATGATTCTGCTTTCAATTGTGAGGGAGTGGGTGTTTATGGAACTATGGTGCCACGGTAGCTGTAATTGATGAATAATAGGCGTAAGTCGTTGTCTTTGCTTAAGATAAGGATTCGGTGGGGTAGGTAGGATCAGACTAGCTAAACCGTAATTTTGATTTTGGCCATTGATCAAGGACTTCGGTGATATTATTATTTTATGCTGCAATCCCTTCTTTGGCTTCGGGTTGGGTTAACCCAGAAGTACAACAGTAAGGGTGAAGAAAATGAGTGGGATTGAGACTAGGGTTTTGAGCTTTGCCTTGGGCCTTGGATATCTGTGAGCAAACAAAGAGTGGAGGATTATAAGTTTAGCCAAAGAGCTTTGGTCTTTGGATTGCGATACTTGAATTGACATTCAAGTAATTAGTGTTTATAAATTATGCATATAGTGGGTTCTCATGTGAAGAGTCCCTTTTTTCCTTTTTACTTATCATGTTTAGACTAACCTCTTTATAAAATTGCATTATATTCTAACTTTTACCCTGATTTAATAGTATGATCACTTAGCAGTTTAATAACGTAATCAATCTGTTTGAACTTTTAGAATTCAGACTGTCTCAATAGGACGTAGGGAGTATATTTTTCAATGCTTGGATAAGCTGTTACACACCAGAGACTACATGCTATAAGGTTACAGATGCGGGCGGGTACATCATAATTGAAATGGCTAGTTGTAGAAGACCAGAGGCAGACTGCATAGATCTTACTAGTTGTACGGCACAAATGATGCGTGTCATATATCTTTAATTTTAAAAAATAAAATTATTTTAAGAAAATCAATTACATTAAAGGGAAAAGGTTAGTATGAGAAACTGAATAAAAGCTATTGAGTTCCCACAGCTCTGAGCTTTCTCTCTCAGTCCCATGCTTTTATGATGGAAACCTTTTACTTCAAAAACAGATTAATCATGAGTTGCCCCAGTCATACAGTGTGGTCAGATGAACAACCAAATAATGTAACAATGTTCTCTTAGTAGTAGGATATATGTAATAGCATTCTCGTACACTGCTGGGCTTCATTCTTGTGCACGTTTATTCCTTTCCATGTGTTGAGGAAGCAAGTCATTAACAAACAACACTGTTTTCTCAGAACACCGTTGACAAGTTGAATCCCTCATATATGATATTTATAGTTGTCGCATATTTGTGTGGCATATGGATCTAATTCAAAAGGTGCACTTACCATGGGAATGATAAGTTAACATTCAATTATTGCTGCCTATGCTGCATGCTCTCGACTATACTCTCTGCTTGTATTGCAAATGGACTTAATTATAATTGTATTGCTTAGTTATAAAATGTAAATGGACTTAATTATTGGTGTATGCTTAGTAATAAAATATATTCTTTCTTCTTGGCTGGTATGTTGGTCATATGGCTTCCATGGAATTTGGCCTCCCTCACTCACACCTCTACTGCCCCCACACTCTTGCACACACACAGAGACAGCTTTACACATGGCTTTTAAGCTTTGCACCAAATCAGCTCATCAGTGTTTATGCCTATTAGAATTTGAAATTATTTATTCATGTGATATTTGATATCAAAGTTGATGTTGTAATGTTTGATTTTAAGGACAGCAATCACTACTTAAAAATAATTCATGCCTATAATTGACAGGCTCGTGAAGAAATAAGTAATTCAATAATCCTATGAAACACACAAAGAGTCTGCAGCAACTGTTTATTGTTATGGTTGTTTCCCCTACCAATAAATTAGAAAACGTGGTACAGTTGTTAAGAATCACATCATATTTTGGGCAATTGGAATTCTCTCTCGTCTTCATTTGGTTTCTATTTTTATTCCTGTTTGAATGCAAAAAGAAGAAAGAAAACAATAATGCAGTTTCATCTCTTGCAGGCAGATAGTGCAATTGCAGCTCTCAATTGTAGCGGTTCTATCTTGGGATCACTGCCTATAAGGTTGGCTATTCAATTTAACACTTGATTGGTTTATAAGCCCTTCAATATCTCTCATCTCCCCCCCCCCTCTCTATTTCCTGTTCATTAGTTATCGTTGTCGCCTTTACACGCAGGGTAAGCCCGTCAAAGACTCCTGTTCGTCCACGTGCTCCTCGGCCCTCCATGCACTGAGTCAGCTTTGCATTTCTTCTACAAACTGATTTTCTGCTCATATATTATATATCTACGTATAGATGACATAGATACAGGAAGGGTACTTTGTGGTACTTGATGGCATTTATGTTTTTACTTTTGTTCACGTGTCCGGGGTCCCATATGTGTTACCTTATAGGGTAAATCAGTTATGGTTCTTTGGTTTGCGTGTAGAGCTGGATGGAACGTTGAGGCTTTAAGCTTGCTTAGTTTATCGCTCTAGGCATTGTGCCTACATAGTGCTGTTACTCTCTTGATGTTTCTAACACAAGAATTTTAATGGATTGTATCTCGTCTTCCGTCATGTTCTTTGATAGTTTTGAAGCTCTCTAATCTTTGTTCCCTTTGAGGTGAATGATCAAGCTCAAATTGTTGGATGTTTCGGCAGAGTAGATGCAGTGTTGAGTTAAAGCAAGCTCGGAGCTTATGTGGTAAAACATTGTTATACTATATGATTTTATTAAATTTTCATTATCTCAGTTTGACTCGACTCAGTTTATCCCCCCGAGCTCTTATATGTAGAGGTGAAACCTCTTGACAGGTTCATGAGTTTGAGTGTTTGACCCAATTGTTTCCAGGAAATTAGAGGTTTGAAGCCTTGGCTTCCCCTCGAATTGAATTCATAGTTTTTGGTGTGATTTAGAAGTTTATTGAAATGTGGGCTTGGCAATGGGTTGTAGTTTGGCCTATGTTCCCATGTTCAGGGCAAAAGACGCCCGGGAAAGACATGGGAAATTGGTTGTATGTCAAAAAACAATTAGAAAGAAAAAAAAATGATACTCCCTGTGTCTAATGTTTTTTTTTTTTTAATCGTTCATTCCAAAAAAAAGAAGGATTTGTAGGAAATAAATAATTTTTTTGTATGCAAGGAAACAATACATTATACAAATATTAATTATAAAATTAATTGTTTTACGTTAATCCGTGTGTCGAGTCAAAACATAACAATAATTTTGTGATGGAGGTAGTAATAAGTAACTCATAAACTAGTTGGATTTGTTGGCTTTATACGTTCCAAAAATGTATCCCTCAAATTTTAATTTGCACAGTTTAAGAAAAAATAATTTACATGATTATTTATATTGGTTTAATATGTAGTTTTTTTAAAGCTTATGTGTAATTAAAGTAGGGTGAAAAAGTAAGGATAAAATAGTAAAAGTGATGTTTTAAAAAGGTAAGTTTCAAACTTGACAATTATTTTAGAACGGACAAAAAAAAGAAAGGATGACGATAATTTAGGGATGGAGGGAGTAGTAATAAGAAGAAACTCATAAACTAGTTGGAATAATTTATTACTTTCACATTTTTAGGTTTATATTTTTTCTTTAATTTTGTTTCTCCTTACATGGGACCCATGAACTTATTTAACTTTTCCTTTCTTGGCATGAGCTCTAGCCAATCTTTGAATTTTTGTTTTAATTTCTTTTAATCATCCTTCTTGTGAGACTTTAATTTGTCTTCTTCTCTTTTTTTGCTTTTTCCTTCTTTATGTTTTATATCTATTTCATTTCTCTCCCTCTTTTATATGTCAAGTTTTCTCCATTTGTTTTTTCTCTCCCTAATTCTATGTTAAAATATAAAAGAAAAAATATTTAACTTTAACTAGTTCAAAAGAAAGAAAAAAGATATTAACATTAGAAATAATTATTCCACAAAAATATAAATAAAATAATTAACTCATCCCGACATTCTTGTTGTTGAGTTACTCATCTCAAATTTGTATTTTGTACGTATATAGGAGTAATTAGAAAAAATATATTAACCAATATTATCAATATTCTTTTTTTTAATAGTAAGTATAACCCCATTGAAATCAAGGACCTCAAGACGTATCTTTCTTTTTTCTCTATCAACAAACTCTTCCCTTTTCTTCTCCATCTTAACTAAACCCATCAAAAGTGGATGGATTTGATTATCAGTGGTAAAATTTTAAATTAAAAAATAACAATAACTGGGGTGGGTTGAATAATACTCCCTCCTGGGTAAATAACCAAAGTTTGAAAGTCAAACTTTTTAAGAAAATTGATATTTTTATGTCTTAATTAATAATTAATTTTTTAAAATTGACTCTTTAAGTAAAATATATCAAAATAAAATAATATACTTTTAGCCGATGAAATATTAATAAATGACGGAGGCGTCAACAAGTAGTTTTTAATTAACAGGTTTAACAGTTTATCTTTTGCTCATGTTAGAGTAGTTTATTATAGGTTTGCTTTTTCTGGCACGTGTTTGTTAATTGAGATCTAGAAATAGAATCACATCACTTACTATTTTAAGTGCCAAATCAATGTGTTTTTGTTACGAACACAATCCACTTTCGTTTGGGTTTAGGATAAAAATCCAATTTGGGTTATGGGTCAAATTCATTGTCAACTTATCTAACATGTCTTCCTCAGTAAGGTCACAATCTAGTTTACTTCCAACCAATCAACCATATCTCGTTGATGCTAAAAATGACATTGAGCACATGCAAATCACACATAAACAAGTTTGGACTCCGAATGAGTCTAATGTTTAAATCCCCTCACTTTAAGCTATTTGGTCTTTTTTACATGTAGCTAGGGTCCTTCACACCCAACCAATTGTGTGTTGTCGGGTTAAGCTGTGCGCGTAAGATGATTTTACAAAAAAAATTTACTAAATTATTTTTATATATGAAGGGCATTTATGAGCCGTTATTCAGAATTTAAATACGATTAGGGTTTTTTTTTGGAGCGGAAGTTAATAAATTCTCCGAGGGCCGGCTAGCTTAGAGCCTTAAATACATGAACCCTTTTCTTATTTATGTCCAAGTATCACGTTGTGGTTAGCTATTGTTTTTTTTTACTCACATCTTTTGCCCCCCTCCAAACACTAGATTAGGTAATTTTGGGTCAAGAAAGTAGTTTTATTGGAGCTTGATTTCAAGGTATTAACAAAGTTAATTTGTATAGCGATTGCAACCACACTTTGCTTGTTTGTCGTCTTCAATTAGACACTATATCTGAATATAATGGATTTTTTTTTCAAGTTGTCTAGCTTTTAAATTGTGTTCAACTTTCCTTGTGTGTCTATGTTATTAAAGACCTTTTTTTAGCTACATTATGTTTTACTTTTATCTTTTACCCTAAATAAGGTTCCAACTATCTTCAGACTTCTCTAAGTCGCCTTATTGTACTATCTCATAAATACACTACAAAGAAGGTTTTGGAGCAAGAAGTGTAAGATAGTCAATTGTTGAAACATCAATAGGGCACTACAGTAAAAAAAAATTGTATCTAAAAGATAGTTACATGAGTCTTATGTGGGCATTTCATGTTTACTCAAAATGACAATACCTAAATAGAATATCATATTAAAAAAAACATTATAATTGAGGGGGTACATTGCTTCAATTGGTAGTTGAAAGGGAAATTCAAACATAATCCTTAACTGATGGAACTTATTTGTAATTTACCCAATTATAAATTAGTTAATGAAAAGTAACATTTGGTTGAAAATCTATCTATTAACTATACAGCTCATTCAATTGACTGAAGCTATTCGGTGATCTAGATCGATCCCGGTCATAAGATCCAACGGTTCTGGATCAGTTACAAATAACCCTCTTACAAACAACCCCCTCAATTATAGGCCGAGTTCGAATAGCGTCTCTCAACTACCACTTGAAATAATGTATCAATTCAATTATGTAGTTAATATATACTGACACCCCAAGATATACTATCACCGTGCTTATGGCACGAACACAAAGTTCTAGTATTATTATAATATAGCTCATTTTACACATATGCATTTGATTAAAAGTAACTACTAGCTCAGATTTATTCATAATTAGTACTCACAACCTCATATGTAAATGTAGTTATCCTTTTTTTTTTGTCTCTCTCATTACACAAACTATAACTAGGAGAATTCTGTTAGAACATTGTCGGCCTTAGCAATACTACAAATTTAATGTCATCACTTTCACATGATGATCCAAGGGATAAGAACATTGTCTACCGTCCTAGTTGTATTGCAAAATGCTCACGAGAAGAGAGGCGTGGTTCTTTCACTATTTAATTTTGAGATGTTTATTTAAAGAGATTATTTTTAAAAATTAATATATAAAAGTGTCATTTTATTATTAATGGACAGAGTTTCGTTTGTGTTTCCTTTAAAAAAGTGTTCTTTTTTTTAAAAAATATTGATTTTCAAACAGATTTTTTACCAAAAATAGTGGGAGTTACTCTTGTGTCTTTACATCTTTCTAGTTTCTACTTACCAAGATTCAAATTTGCATTCTACGAGACGACTCGACATGATCGGGTGGATTTGACTCGCTGGAGCCTGGATGTCGAGGCAAGTTGAGTCTAGAGGTGTATTCAAGCTTGACTTGCTCATGTTTACGAGCCGTTTGAAATGATGTCATTCTTGTCTAATTTGACTCACACATGTCAAGTCCAGCTCGAGCCAAATGCATCGGGGTTCTAGGTTCCTTCTAAAATATGAATGATAATGGATAATTGGATATACATATAATCAAACAATATACTCCTTCTGTTCCCGACAAAAAGTTTATTATTTTATTTTGCGATGTTTCATCTAAAGCGTTCATTTTAAAAAATTAAGATATAAAAATATCATTTTATTGCTAATAGGCTACTAAAAATGTCATTTTCTTAAAAAGTTTGACTTTCAAACAGGGACTCTTTGTACAGAACGGATGGAGTATAAAAGTAAAATATAATTAACTAAAAGAGTCTATATCCACTACAAATATTACTAATCCATTACATTTATTAATGGTTAATTAAATTAGCTTAAAGTTGAGTAATTTTTCTTTACTTTCTTTTATAGCTTAATTTTTTGGCAAAAACTTAGGTAAAATCATCAATTTTTGTAAGACGGATTCTCCTTACCCGATCCGTCGCATGTAAGTGAGTTAAACTGTGAAAAGTGAGGTTCCGTCTTACAAATTAAGATCCGTAAAACCATGTTACAGAAGGCTTACTCTAATTTTTTTCTTATCTTCTCAACTAAATTATTTTTAATTTTTCAACACTAAAAAGTTATATCCATCCATTAGCTTTCATTTAATTTATTCGAAAGATTTTATTAAAGCAAAGTTATCACTGAACTTCAATGTCAAAAAGGCTCAATTATGTTGCACATGCGCAGTCATCGAAATATCATGTGAAAATTTTAAAATATATATTCATTAATGGAATTACCATTCAGTATGTTTTTTGGTTGATATTCATAATTCGTAATTTCATATTACATGATTTATTTTAGGGCCGGCAAAAGTCCAGTTTTTTCCCGACCCGTCCCGATGCCGGACCCGATCCCGTCCCGACATTTCCCGATCCCGAAAAATCTCGATCCCGATTTTGTCGGGATTTTTCCCGTCCCGACATATTTCGGGACTGTATTCGAGACAATTATCAATCCCTTCGGGATTCTCGACCCGTCCCGACTAATTTTTTATTTTTTATTTTTTAATAAATATTGTGAGTGTTAAACAATGTCTATTTTTTGTTTGCTAAAATTACTTAATGATGTTTCTTAAATTTATTTTCACAATTAATATTTTGATTTTTTCGTCTATCACATTTCTGCACTTAGTGTAGCTCTTCTCCTACGACTCTACGAGTGAGGGGTGCATTTTGTTCATAATGACAGATTCAAAAATATTTATCATTAAGTAAATATTCAAGCATACTTTGTAAATATACAATTTGAAATCTTAATTATGATGGAGACATTTTAAAAATATTTTAGTGTCAGAAAATATTGTTCATAAATATTATAGTCGTGATTACGAGATTTTTATATCACGAACTGTCGGGATCCCGATTCGTCGGGTCCCGACACTTATCGGGAATGGAATCGGGAAGGAAATTGAAATCCTAAAATCTATCGGGACGGGATCGGGATGAAGGGTATTGGGACGGGTCCTGAGAAGTTTTGGATAGGAAACTTTTCTGTTAATAGAATTCGGAAGACCAATTACAGTCCCTAATACAGCCTATTTAAAAGGGAAAACCAAAAATAACGGCTAATCTAATTAACTGATAAAACGACTAATCTAATCAGATAACTGGACTATTACAGAATGGCCCCTCCAAGTATGTAACTGTTAATTCCAAGTACACCAACTTTCCAATGTTATGGCAATGATAAACTTCTTCCATTTAGCATTGCACTCTCCATATTTAATATTGGCCTGGGCTTGATGACTTGACTTGAGCCTTGAATTGGCTGAATTAGCACATAGTTTGACACCCCCCCACAAGTTGAGGATGTAAGAATACTAACAATCCCCAACTTGGAAAGAAAACTCCAATGCAAGCTCTTTCCCAGAAATTTTGTGAAGATATCAGCAAGCTGGTACTTAGTAGAGATGTCTTTGCAAGGATATGAGTCCATTCTCGATCTTCTCACGTATAAAATGCAGATCTAGCTCTATGTGTTTAGTCCTTGCATGGTATATGGGATTGTTTGCCACTGCTATGGCTGATGAACTATCACAATATATAGGAATGGGTGTAGAAACTTCAACTTGGAGATCCTTTAGTAGACTGTGAAGCCATATAACTTCACAACTAGTTGTTGCCAATGCCACATATTCGATTACGTGGAAGACCTTGAAACAAGCGATTGCTTCTTGGAATGCCGGGATATGAGAGACTTTCCCAACAAAGATACAAAATCACGTGATAGACTTTACGTCATTGGGATTTCGGCCAATCAACTGTCACAATAGCCTCGTAGTTGAAGGCGATTGGTGGAAGGGAAATAAATCCCCTGCGGTGAAGCTTTCACATATCGAGGACCACATGAAGTGCTTTTAGATGAGGTTTGTCTAGGAGCATGAACAAAGCGACTTAAGCATTGTCTTTGCAAAAGCCAAGTCAGGTCTAGTGACTGTTAGGTAAATCAGTTTACCAACCAACTGTCTGTAGATTGAAGGTTCTGCCAGTAGACTTCCTTCTGTGAGCAGTAATTTCCCATTAGGATCATAGGGTATTGTCAGTGGCTTTGTATCCATGAGTTGAGCTGCTTCCACCAACTCCAATGCAAACTTCTTTTGATTCAAATGGAAACCATCAACAGACCTCAATACTTCAATACCAAGATAGTATCTAATTGTTCCCAGATCTTTAATGCTAAATTTATTATCCAGGAGTTGTTTTAGATAGCTGATGGTCTCCAGTTCATTGCCTGCAACAAGAATGTCATCTACATATACCAGAACAACAGTGAATTTTGGTCCCTCCTTCATGGTGAAAAGGGAATAGTCTGCTAGAGATTGCTTGTAACCAAGCCCAAGTAAGACTTCAGTCAACTTGGAGAACCATTGTCTTGATGCCTGTTTTAGTCCATACATGGATTTCTTTAATTTGCAATATAACCTAAGGGTAAGTTCATATAAACTTCTTCTTCTAAATCCCCATGTAGGAATGCATTATTAACATCTAGTTGATGCACTTCCAGTTACATGCCAGTATGGCAAGGATTGTTCTAACTGTGACCATTTTGGCCACTGGAGCAAAGGTTTCTGAATAGTCTATTCCTTCCTTTTGGTTATACCCCTTTGCTACTAGTCTGGCCTTCAGCCTCTCAACACTACCATCAGAGTTATGTTTAACTTTATAAACCCACTTACACCCTATAGCTTTCTTTTCTTTAGGCAATTCTACCACTTCCCAGGTTTCATTCTTTTCAAGAGCAATGATTTCTTTGTTCATTGCTTCAATCCATTCTTTATGTTGTATAGCTTGGTTGTAGGACAAAGGTTCCTGTATTTGTGACATACAATTGATGGAAGGTTGCTGAATTGTGTTAGGGTAGGAAGAACTAGTAGTCTTGTCAGCAAGAGAAGGAACCACATAATCCTTTAGTTTGACAGAAGGATATTTAATCCTAGTAGATTTTCTGGGAATAGTGTTGGTGGGTGCATCTTGTGTCTCCTAAGTATGTTCAGTTTCATTTTGGTGACTAGGGTTATATGAATTGTTTCTTACAACATGATCATCATCATGTGACATGTTTATGTCAATTGATGGTTCATCATGGGGTAACTGTTTTGTTTCAAGGAAAGGAAGGACAGATTCATGAAAGACTACATGTCTGCTAGTAAAAACCTTCTTGTTCTCAAGATCAAATAGGATGTATCCCTTTTGGCCTGTTGGGTAACCAAGGTGTATGCTTTTAATTGCTATAGGAGCAAACTTGTCATCAGAGTGGACTGAAGCAAAACATAGACAACCAATGGTTCTTAAATGGTCATAAAGAGGTGGTGTTTTAAAGAGAAATTCATGTGGAGTCTTAAATTTGGTGGCTGGAGTTGGTAGTCTATTTATGATATGAGTGGCAGCCTGAAGACAATAGCCCCAGAATTCAATTGGAAGCCCTGAATGAAACCTTATGGCTCTAGACATGTCCAGAAGATGTTGGTGCTTTCTCTCCACAACATCATTATGCTGTGGTGTTTTAACACAAGAACTTTGATGTGTAATGCCCAGATCAGTAAGGAATGGTATGACTTCAGAGTTATAAAACTAAGTACCATGATCCGTCTCTAAATTTAATTACGGTTTTGAAGTGATTCGAACATAGGCATTAAATTGTTTTAAGAAACTAAACACATGAGTCTTAGTGGACATTAAAAGGTCCAGACCCTGCGGAATAGTCATCAACTATGGTCGAAGTACCTCTGACCATTCATTGTAGTCTTCCTATAGGGTCCCCATAAATCACAATGGATGAGATCAAAACATTCTTTGCTTTTAATGCTACTAAGATTGAAGGGAAGTTTGTGTTGTTTAGCTAAAGGACATATATCACACATAACAATGGATTGAATATCAGTGTTTTCATCTTTACAAAGTGAAGATAAGGAAGAAATTTTTCTAAGAGTAGTTAATGAACAATGTCCTAATCTATGATGCCAACAAACAATGTCTTTGCTTCTTGAGGTATTGGAGCAGGTATGAGGGTTGATGTTGGGAAGTTATGCCTTAAGGAGATAAAGGCCCTCATGTAATTCACCAGTAGCTACAATTTTGGTCTTCTTCTGGTCCTGGAAAATACATTGTCCCCCAATGAAATAAGCTTGGCAATCAGTTTGTGCAGTGAGTTTAGAAATTGAGAGAAGATTATCTTTGGAACTTAGGTATGTAGAAAACTCTCTCTAATATCATGCATGGATTTATATAAACTTTTCCTATGTGAGTAACTTTCACAATGGCACCATTGGGCAAAGAAAGTGTAACAGGATGACTAAGATTCTGGACATCATGCATAATAGTCAAAGATGTGCAAATGTGATCAGTGGCTCCTGAATCAATGATCCAGGTGTGTAGGGAATGGGCAGATTTAGGTATATGGTTTGTGATAGATGTACACGCTAGGTGACTCATTCCGTGAATTTTTGTCCACTTTGCTTAACTTCCATTGTGATCTTCGGGGGCTATCTCTAGTTCGAGCATGTTTAGAACTTGATTCATCTGCATTTGTAGTTGTTCTAGGCTAGGTTGTCCATTGTCAGTCCTTTTGTTGTCTTCATTCGCATTGGCTTGAGTGAGTAGATTGAATTTGCATTGCCTTTGTGTTCCCTCCTTGCAATTGATTCCCATAGCTCTCTTGGTTCTTGCTTCCAGTCCCTAGTTGATCTTTATTGAACCTTGCTTTATGTAGTGGGTGATTGGGGTTTCCAGGATGCCCTATAGGAAACCCTTTAATCAGTAATGATCTTCTCTAACATGTCCTTCTCTATTACAATGACTGCAGAAAATTCCTTTCTTGAAAGGACTCCTGTTAGATCCAAATTTGTTTTGATTAGGACCAGAACCAGACTTATTGGGATTTGATTGGCTGGACTGGGCAAGATTGGCAGCAAGAAAACTAGTTTCACGCACATAGCCCTGTCTTTATGTCGCTTCCTGCCTAACCATATAATAGGCTTCGGCAATGGTTGGTAGAGGCTTCATTCTCAGTATTTGGCCTCTGATGTTCATGTAGCTGTCATGAAGCCCCATTAAAAATTGCATAAGTTGTCTTCTCTGCTCCCTTTGTTCTTGATTCTTGGAAGACCCACAAGTGCAAGAACAAGTACAGGCTGTAATAGGATCAAGGGCTGCACTTTCATCCCAGTAACCCTTAATCTTGTGGTAGTAAAATTCCACCGACCCGCCTTGCTCAATCGTGGATCTCTTTTCCAATTGGAATACCACATGCCCATCTATGTTGGAAAATCTTTCCTTTAACTCTTTCCAAACTGAGTGGGCATTAATAACGTATTTGAGACTATTACTTATCTCATCGGTGACCACGTTGAAAATCCATGATATTGCCATATCGTTAGCCCTAGCCCATAAAGGGAAAATAGGATTGTCTTTCTCCGGAATTGGGAAGCTTCCATCGACGATTCCAAGCTTGTTCTTGGCTGAGAATGCGATTTCAAGCGATCTCTTCCAAGAATTGTAATTCTCACTTCCCGTTAACTTGGTCGAAATCAGAATGAGACCAGGGTGATCATTGTTGTGAAGAAAAAGGGGGTGCATGTTGGAATCAATTGCGATTTCCATGGTGGATCCCTTGTTCTTCTGATTTGGCATGTTGGAATCAATTGCGATTTCCATGGTGGATCCCTTGTTCTTCTGATTTGGGTGGTTGTTTTTAGGGTTTGAAGTTTCCTCAGTCATTGTAGAAGAAGAAAAAGAAACTGGTAATAGTCAAGAACGAAGGTGGATCCCTTGTTCTTGGCTCTGATACCATGAGAAGTTTTGGATAGGAAATTTTTCTGTTAATAGAATTCGGAAGACCAATTACAGTCCCTAATACAACCTATTTAAAAGGGAAAATAAAAAATAACGGCTAATCTAATTAACTGATAAAACGACTAATCTAATCAGATAACTGGACTATTACAGAATGGCCCCTCCAAGTATGTAACTGTTAATTCCAAGTACACCAACTTTCCAATGTTATGGCATTGATAAACTTCTTCCATTTAGCATTGCACTCTCCATATTTAATATTGGCCTGGGCTTGATGACTTGACTTGAGCCTTGAATTGGCTGAATTAGCACATAGTTTAACAGGTCCCGTCCCGATTCCACCCCTGATTTATTTCACATATTTGTCTAGTCTATTTTATCAATTATAGTTTCTCTCTTATTTTTAAGCGAAAAAAGATGGCCCTATGATTTATTTTATTTCAGTTGTTTCATTTCTATTTTCTGATTTTTTGCATATAAAATCATAATTTTTTGTGCATGATTAACTATAGTTTATTTGGAAACACAAAAAAGGAAAAAAAGTTAAAAACATAATAATTGGTGACTGTTTTGATTTTAAATAAGGTGGATTTGAAGAGTAATTTTGTTAAAACATTGATTTACTTCATTATATTTTAATGAATGCAGTGGAAAATAAACTCTCCCTTAACTAAAAAACTCGACTATTTCAATAATAAATGATCAACTTGAATGGATATAAGACTGTTAACAAACATCGCTTGCTAAATATCGTATTGTAGTTCTCTAGTTTGCCAACTAATTTAACTTATTTCACACAGCTAAGTCAAGTTAAGAGTATCACAAATGCAAATGCGGATGTGAAAAAACTTAGATGTCACCTAATATTTATACTCTTACTGTTTTTGAAAGAAAATATTTCTCTAATGCAGTTGTGGATGAGAGATGTAAATATATATAACGTGTCATTCAAAAAAATTCACATTGTGGATAACAATATCGATTTTTCACATTCTAATTAAGGATATAAATACATCATAGTCAACATTTTTTTCTTTTTAAAAACTCTTTTTATATTGTTTCTTTTTCTTTTATTTTTATTATCAATTTTCATTTCGGTAGTGGGATGCATCATGCATGCTACATAAAATCAAATTCACGGATAAATTAGTGATGCTCTAATAGTGTTAAACAAACTTTTAATAGAGCTAGGTAGCTAGTTAGCCAAGAAGTTGGGAGTATCTTCAATGTAGATGTGGATAAGAGTTATAAATATAATGTGTCAACCATTTTTTTATATTCTTGATAAGGCTGTCACTTTTTTTCACATTATATTTGAGAAGGTAGATATTTACATCGTAGTGAACAGTTTTCTCAAGTGTCATTAGTCATTCCATTTTTTAATTTTTTTTATTTTATCAAATTTCATACCAATGATGGGATTCACACTACATAAGCATCGGAGAAAGTCTCTTTTAAGTTTTAACCAAATATGAATGAAAAGAATTAAATTGTTGCATGTGATTAAATATGTTAATTATTCATAGCCACATAAAAGCAAATATATAGTTGCATTAGTGATGCACCAGGTATATAACAAAACAAAACTTAATCGTCACTAACTTGGCCTTTTTCATAGATAAGCCCTTAATTCAAACATGCTTATCAACATGTAAACAAACTCATATATTACATCTGTTTCAAAATTATTATCATGTTTTTTTATTAAATGTCATTAAAAAATTTATTTTGTTGTAATTTTTTTATTTTAAGACATTACTTTTATCTTTTTATCCTTACTTTATATTTATATTTTAATTATGAGTCAAATGCACATAATCTTTACAAAAACTACACATTATATCAATAGTAATGAGGGCAATACTTAATACCGCACCTATAAAATACTTAATACAACACTTTTGGTTATAAAAATACTATATTATCCTTAACAAAATTAAAAAATATAAATTGTTTGAACCCCGCCACCGACCGTCCAACCACCACCACCGATTGCCGAACCACCTAGCCCACCGACTACCCTAGCCCAGCCCCCCAGCACGAAGCCCCAACCTAGCGCCTGGGCAACCCCTTCCCCTAAGCCCAGCCCACCGACTTGGCATCCCCGAGTCCCTCCCCCACCCCTCAAACACCAACTCGGCCTCCCGTAGTCCCTCCCACACCGACTGGCCCAGTCCCTCCTCTATCCAACCCACACCGGACTGACCACTGCCTAGTCCATATACCTTTTTTTAACTTTCATAAAATGAGAAAAGGGTAATTTGGTCCATTTTTAGAAAAAGTGATTCATTAAGTATTTCATGTGTGATATTAAATATCTATATATTAATAATTAGTTAATTACTTTCTCTGGTTTCAAATTATTATCCACCCTTTCTTTTTCATCCGGTCTTAAATATATTTTTTCTTTTTCAAAACTTTCTTTTTCACATACTCAAGGGTATTAAAGGAAACCACATATTTCACTTATGTATATACTTTAGTCAATTATTTTTTTCTTAAACGGTATGCCAGATCAACTCAGATAATATTTTTAAAATAGAGGGAGTATTATTTTTTCTTTTATCTGTGTGTAATGTCAAACAGCACAATAGTTTTGGAAGAGAGGGAATATACTGAAAGAAAAAACTTAGGTAAGATAATCTTAAAAATATTTTTGTAAGATAGATTATCTTTATCCGACTCATTGTGTGTAGGTGAGTTGAATTGTGAAAGAGTGAGGCTCCATCTTACGAATTAAGATATAATATCAAAATGAAAATGGTTCCAATTAGAACTGAATGCCGAAAATACCCCTGCATCATCTATACACGTGTAAGACAATCAATACAAAACGGTGACTGCAACTCTTTTGTCCCATAGGTCATAGGTGATAGGTCTGGGGTCGGGTCTGGCGGTGGTAGTTACGATTTACTCCGTAAAACAGAGGAGCAGTGCCAGTGCGACGTCGTGGTGGTGGCGAAACCATTTACGCACTTGATGATGCCCTTCTCAAGAAAACCATCAAAATTGTCAGAGCTCAGAAGCAGCGGATAATTGATAAAGACTTTATTACTGTACTTTATACGTGAGAGTGAGAGTGAGACCACCACCACCACAAACAAATGAACAATATTGCACTTGGCAAACAGTATTATTACACGTGGCAACTCCACGTGATATTTGACGGCCATGCGGAGGATAGAACAAAAACAAATACTCTCACCAACTACCCTCTCTATTCATACATCATCATGTGTTGGGAGTATAAAATTTGTTGCCCTAACTACAACATTTTGCTGACTAATTGCTTTTGTTTGGTGGACTATTTGAAAAGGTTTTATCTATTTTTTACAAAATATCTATTATAACCTTTTCGTTCCTTTCAAAAAATCTATATTTAAAAATAAAAATAAAATTATGAGATATAAATAGTATTAGAGTTGGCTCTATTTATAAAAAATATATGAAGACGATCTATATGTTAATATCGATTGTGAATAGTAATATTGAAATATTATGAAAATTATAGATATAAATTTTTAAAGTACACTCATTAAGTGAAACATCTCAAAATATTATAGTCGATTTTTGCCTAAAACGAAAGAATTAATATTTTTTAATGTTTTACATAAAAATTTCACTTTCACAAATTATGTGTACAATCTCTATAACATTTCAATTGTACCCTCCATATTTGATATTAACATATTCCCTCTGTCCCCAAATTATTGTCATGCTTTTATTTTTCGTTCGTCCCAAAATAATTGTCTTATTTGAAACTTTTCTTTTAGGACAACATTTTTACCACTTTATCATCACTTTTTTATCTTACTTTAATTATGAGCCACATACGCATGTGATTTAAAGTAAATTATATATCAAATTAATATTAATAATCAAGTCAAATATGTTTTCTTAAACCGTATATCAAGTCCACCAAGACAATAATTTAGGAAGTGATGGATTATTAGTTATGTTAAAGCATCAACTTTAATCCTAATTATATTTCTATTAATAATTAAAATTTCCAAACATGGGATCTGTAGGTTGAACGAGTGTTGTAATTTTGAAGTGAATAAGTCGAGTATGATATTTTCGAGTAAAATTTTGATAAATTATTACTAATATCTTTTGTATTCAAAACATTTTTGTTTGTTTGGATATTAAATAAATAAATAATGCTTACTCATTATTTTCTTATCGTCAAATTTTCACATTCTATTTAAGAGTGTAGATACATCATAATCGTCATTTTTCTTTTAAAAAACTCTTTTTCTATTGGTTGTTCTCTTTTCTTTTTTCTTTTATTTTTTTTTTACAAATTTCATTGTAGTGGAGGAATGCATGCCACATACGAGGAAATCCACATTTGCATTGGTCTGTTTTGATTGAATGTGAGAACACAGAGAGGAAAATTGTTACATATGATTGAGGATGTTAATTATGTACCCATGAAAACGTAAGATCAAATATACGGTTGCATTGGTGATGCTATTTCTAATTTAATGGTGGGCCCTACTTACATATTTTAAAAGAAAAATACATAATATACCGGTATACTTCCTTTTGGAAAATGCTCCACTATTTTATTTTGAGATATTTCACTTAAAAAGTTCACTTAAAAAAATTATACTCATAATTTTCATAACCTTTCATCTTTACATTTCACTTACATTAAGTATTTTTGTAATTATAACCAACCTTAAGTATTACTCCCTCCGTTTTCAAATTATTGTCTCATTTGACCCGAGCACATCGTTTAAAAAAAATTTGACATATTATAAATATTAGTGAAATATGTAATTTCCTTTAATGCCCTTGAACATGTGTTCATAATTAAAGTATGCACAAAAAGTAAGGATAAAGTGTTTACTTAAAAAATTTTTTTTTGAAACAGGATAATTATATTAAAACAGATGAAAAAGGAAAAAAATGACGATAATTTGAAAAATGGAGTCGAATTTTTCAAACCTGAACGATTTGGGAGAGAACTAAAAGAATATATAGTAGAGTCAATTAATTTTTATTAATATGTCAGCCAAGTAAAACATGACATCAATACACTTTTTAATAGAGTTAACTTCACCATTGGTCCATGTATTTTGCAAAAGTCCACTAATAATCCATATACAAAGCAAATGCACGCTACTAACCAACGTACGCAGATTTTGTTTATCAAAAGTCCATAGCCCTAGCTCTGTTACATGAGCTGCCGTTAAGTCACATGTGCCCGCTCACGTGCTTTAAATTAAGGGCAATCCAGTAATTTCCATTTACAAGAAGGGCTCGGTTTGGGTAATATCATCAAAATAGGTGTTTTGTGTAACATCGTTAAAACAAGGCAGGCATAATGTAAACACCCTCCTTGAAGCATATTAGCCCCCTCCATATCTCCTTCATGTCCAGTGATGGTTGCCGATGTGTCCATCACTGTCTCTCTCGTCTCCGTCGTCTTAATCGCTCTCCTTGTCGCTTCCTTTTCTTGCCACTATCGTCGCCACAAACGTATTCACCCAAACTTCCAAGATCCGGTAGTCTCTGTTTGTACCCCTCTAACACCATCACTAATAAACTGTCGCTCGCATAACCCTTTCAACAACATCACTAAGTTTCTTGACCTCGACACCATAGTCAACCCTCCAACAATGGCAACAAGAGTACCAATTGATTAGTGAGTCGGACGTACCAGTTTGTAATTGAACCTAGGTTCGACAAACGAGGCAGTTTGACACTTTGCTGAACCTTTGATCCACGCAGCTAGCATGGAACACATGACTGCAGGCCGGAAGGGTCGACAAAAATCACCTTCCTTGAAATACTCGAAACAAATCGAGCAGTCCTTTGTCGTCATCGACGACCTGGGTGAGTATTTGAAAGAATGAAGGTATTTTTGTAATTGGTTAAAGGAGAATGCGTCGGAAGAGGAAGTTGGTGAAGTGGGGTTGGAGAGACGACGGCGGCGGTGGAGAAAGGACCCGAGGAGGAGGATGTGGATGAAAGCGATGGCAGTGACGCCGAGGAAGAGGAAGAAAAGGGAAAGGATAAGGCACATAATGATGGATTTTAGACAAAGGGAGAATAGTTTTTGGTCGGACTTGGGTGGCGGTGGAGATGGGATTTGGGGGTCGGCATGGTGGTGGAAATTGTTTTGGTGGTGGTGGTGGTGGCGGAGCCTGTGGGTTGCATGTGCGATATGTGTAGAGCGAAAGGCTGGGGTATATGGATTAATTAATTTATGATTTTATAGGAGAGGTACTAGGAGGATAGATCAAAATAAGAGTACATAAGAACTAGAGAAAGAGATTTGATTGAGGAGGGTTGAGAGTTAAATTAAAAGCAAGTTCGTCAACACAGGGGAATGGTGTAAGATTCACTTTAAGCTTACCAAACAGCCACGTTACAGGTAGGCTCCAGAGTTAATTTTGAGCTTTTTCTAGTAGCTATTCAAACTTTCAAGATGTCCCTCAACAACATCTCATACATCGGAGTTAGGGCTAGGGATTTACGATGAACAAAATCTGCGTGTTTTGGCTAGTGATGTATATTTATTTTGTATTGGAACTGTTAGTGGATTTTCGTAAAGTACATGGACCAATGATAAAATTAACCATTTTTAATATCTTATGAAAAACACATATACTATCAATTGATATTAATACTATAGTACATATCATTTGATTCTTTTATATTATTTTATTTAATGATGAAGTTTTTATAAACGTTTATGTAATTCTTTTTACAATATATCATAAAATAAACTCATTTTTATGCACGTAAATAAAGAAGATCAAAGCAGCTAAACACACAGCGAGCCACTTAAAAGTAAAATAAAGCAATAAAAAATAGTATACTCTCCATTTCAAAATTATTGTTATATTTAATTTGAAATACAGATTAAAAAAAATTGACTTGATTATTAATATTAGTTTGATATGTAGTTTATTTTAAAACGTATATGTATGTGAGTCACAATTAAATAAAAAAATAAGAGTAAAATAATAAAAATATTATCTTAAAAAAAGTTTTAAACATAATAATTATTTCGAGACGAATGAAAAAGAGAAACAGAAGAATAATTTTAGGACCGAGGGAGTAAAATTTGTCGTGGCCAGCCAACCATGTTGCATTCTATTTGCTCATCTGAAGTAAAATTTTGGGAATTGTAATAGCCCTTAAGGGGGTGGCCAGTGGTAGATATGGGGCTTCACAAAGTGTGATGTCTCAGTTCGATCCCTTCCAATGCTCATTAGGAGGAAAAAAAAAAAGTTTGGGAATTGTGATAATATCAGGAACGTGATCCAACTCTTATGTTTTATAGTGTAGTTAATTTTCGGGTAAATCTAAAAGCATGAATTGTTATAGCTTGTGGACTTTCAGTCTATAGCTAATAATTAAAATAACAATCGCTACTATCCGTGACAACTATCTGTAAATGAGAAAATATTTAAAAGAAACCAGTACTATTAAGTGTCAACTATCTATTTTTATCATATTTCTATTAAAACTAAAATTTATTCTTTTGGAGATTTATGAGAGGCTTTTAGTAATAAAAACTTACAAGATAAAAATTGTAAAACTAATCTTAAAATTACAGATAAATAAAATAGATTGAGGATATAGTTTTACGAGTCGTTTATGATAAAGATTTACTGAAAAAAATGTTAATCATCTATCTATTAATCTATTAATTATTATCTATTAATCCATCTATCTATTTATTACTCTCTCCCTTTTCAAATATTTTTTCCTTCATTTTTTGTCGGTTCTAACATAATTGTATTCTTTCATAAATTTCTTTTTAAAAAACATTTTTACCATTTTATTATTATTTTTTTATCTACTTTAATTATGACAACATACACAAAGACATTAAAGAAAATCACACATTACTATAATATGTATAATACTTTCAATTATTTTTTTCTTAAATGATGTGCTAGATTAAACAGGACAATAGTTTTGAAATGGAGGGAATGCTAATTACTAAAACAACCATTGTTGCCTTGCACGTGACAGTTTTCTGTAAAATGACTGCCACGTGTCACATTTCTATAAAATGAGAATTTATATATTTGTCAAATATTGCTTAATTTAAAACTGAATTAAATCATATTTAATTAGACTCCCTTCGTCCCAAAATTGTTGTAATATTTTTTTTCGTCCGTTACAAAATAATTGCCTTGTTTGAATTTTTTTTTTATAGAATAACATGTTTACCACTTTACCCTTACTTTTTCATCATACTTTGATTATGAGTTACATACACATGAACTTTAAAAGAAACTACTCAGTAAACCAATATTAATAATAAAGTCAATTGTTTTTTTTTTAAATTTGTGTGTTGGGCCAAACATGACAATATGAGTACAGGTTTAACTTGACCAAAACTTTTCAATTCTCATCCGTTTTCATTTCCATACTATTTGATTTATACAAGTTAATTATCAATATAATTCCATGTTAATTTTCTATTCTATTAACCTACATCTATTAATTGTTACTCCCCCGTCCCTAAATTATCGTCCTCCTTTCCTTTTTCGTTCGTCCCAAAATAATTGTCTACTTTGAAACTTACCTTTTTAGAACATCATTTTTACCACTTTACCCTTACTTTTTCACCTTACTTTAATCATGGGCCACATACACATGGGCTTTAAAGGAAACTACACATTAAACTAATATAAATAATCAAGTCAATTATTTTTTCTTAATCTGTGAGCCGGGTCAACCAGGACAATAAATTAGGGACGGAGGGAGTAATTATTACTAATAGAAGCCATTGCTGTCATATGACAATTTCAACAATTAATTATTGATTACTACTAACATAAGTCACTACTGCCACATGAGTACATGATGACTTTTAGTTAATACTAGATCTTTGTGTCCGTGTCTACGACACGGTGTCAGTATATCTGATTTCGTCAATTGAAACGCCAACGTCTAAATAGAAGGTGCGATTTTAAAAAAAATTGACAGCTGAGGGGTACATTACTTCAAGTGGTAGTTGAGGGGCACTATTCGAACTCGACCCATAGTTGAGGGGGGTTATTTATAATGAGTTATATGTAACAGACCTATGAACGTTTGATTTTGCGGCGGAATCAACCTCCATGGCCAGATAGTCTCACTCAATCAATTGAGCTTTATTGTGAGATTATACTAATGTAAGGTTGATGTTTTGTAAGAGGTAATGGTTTAGAAGATTAATCTCAGGGTGTGACTGCTCATAATATTAATTGTAGGGGTGACTTTGTAATAGGGTAAGAGAAAATAAAATTTTAAAAATTGATAACTACTCTCACACATGTGAATGTGATGATGAATCCCAACCGTTAAATCTTTTAAGATAATTTAATCTCAACCTCTAAATAGCTTTAGTCAATTGCACATGTGTGGGTATGAGCTCTATTGTATATTAGATAATCAATTTCAACGAAAATACTAATTAATCTATATCTATTAATTATAATTAATTCAAATTTTAAGTTATTTTTTCTATAGAAAATTCTTACGTAAATATTTCAATTACACATTTATATGATCAATTTTAATATTTACCTTATTTTAATTGTGTTCAAAGTATTCTATTTGATTTTTTAATTAATTATAACAAGTTAAAAAAATCATCTTATTATAAACAACTTTTGCAAATAACAAATTTATTAAAACCGTGCATCGCGCGGGTACCAACTAGTTAACAATAATATAACATAACTACTAAATTAGTTTCATTTTTTTTCTTTCTAAGAGTAGGTTTCATGTAATACCATCTCACGTAGGTTTCATGTAAGACCATCTTACGGATCATAATTCGTACGATGGAGTGACATTCTCTCACTGCTTAGAGGTCACGGAGATATATCTTATAGAAAATGTAAGGGTAAAATAGGCATGACCTATTTTAGTTTTATTTCTCCTTTCTTGGTCATTAAGTTTAGGCATTTTTGTAACAAAATATTTCTAAGATTTTTGGTTTCTTGGTCCTAAAGTTTAGGTGTTATTTTTGGAAACAAAATATTCATTATATTTTGGGTTTCTTAGTCCTAAAACTTAGGAGTAATTTTTGGAAACAAACTCTTTGCAAAAATCCTTTCCTAAACCATGCCTTTAGAGTCCATGTTCAGTCGGTAATAGAATCTAGTAATTATGGTAGTGTATTTAATTACTAATTCTAATCATTTTCCATATTAGAGTTTGTTTCCTTCTTTATGTGTAAGTTTCCTTCACGGTATAAATAAGGGTCATCGGCTGGAGGCTTGGACGTGCAGATAGAGAGAATTCAGAACATAACAAAGCAGCAAAATCAGATCAAAAACAGAGAATTCAGAATTCCAGCTTTGCAGAATTTTGAATGTAGCTCCGAATGTTATAACATTCAGAACTACATTGGAGTGCTGGAGTTGTTTGTCTTCCTAGCTGTTCTAGGAAGCTGATTGTTTTTTTTCTACGTTTTTTTTACCTGTTTTTCTGTGGGTTTTTGTTCTCCAAGACTTATTGTCTTGTGAGAGTGTTTTGTTTGGTGATTTCACATTCTTTTTTGTAAAACAAATCATATTATTTAGTTTTTTTTTTTTGTCATGGGGCTAGATCTACAAGTATAAGCTTGTAGGTTGTTTGGTAAACATTTGTGCTTAATTCGTGCTTTACTATAAAAGTCTTCCGTTGTTTTTAATTTTTCTGTCCAATGCACCTTCTATTGTAGCTACAATAACGAGCTACATTGGGAATTGTATTGACAGTTTGATGAATCCTAGCTACTTTTGTTCTTACAATTGGTATCAGAGTCTTCTCTTGACGCCACTAAGAGTTGATTCTGGTTGTAGCCATGATGGATTATCAATATGAGAATGTTGTTCGTCCTCCTAACTTGACTAATGTTAATTATTCAATTTGGAAAGCCAAGATATGTAATTCATCAAATCAATTGATGATAGAGCGTGGCTTGCTGTTCCAAATGGTTGGACTCCTCCTAAGACTACTGATAATGATGGTGATATTAAAATCACTAGTGAGGCAAATTGGACCACTCAAGATAGAATCATTGTTTTGTTTAATTCTAAGGCTTTTTCAGCCATATACAAGGCCTTAGATGCCAACACCTTCAGAGTTATTACAAATTATGACTCTGCCAAGGATGTTTGGGATGCCCTTCAAACCTTATGTGTGTTTGTGCTTCAAAACTTAGAATGCTTACTACGCAATTTGAGAATACTAGAATGAATGAAAATAAAGTTATTATGTCTTACTATGCTAGATTACTTAATATATCTAATACTGCTCTTGCTTTGGGTGATCCTATCACCAATGATCGTCTTGTTAGCAAGATGATGCGCACTTTGCTAGAAAGATTTAATGCCATTGAGGAAGCTCATAACATTGACAAAATTGGTTTTGAAAGACTAGATGACATTCTACAAAATTTTGAGTTAAACCTCAATGAGCAAATTAAGAACAAAGACAAATGTGCATCACCTTCTACTTCTTCTATGGAAAGTATTGCTTTTCCTTTTGTTGTTAATATCTCTTTTGAATTGATTGAATTGCATAAGGAGATTGAGGAATCTGATTTTGGTGAAGACTCAATGAATTTTTTAACAACAAAGTTTAAAAATATTTTGAAAGCAAATGGACAAAACAGATCTCCATCTTCTATCACCAAAACTGTTTTCAAAACTGAGCCTAGCAAGTTTGCTCCCAAAGATAGTTCTTTTCAAACCCGTGAAAAATCTTTTACCAATCCTTTTGCTAAATAGCCTACATCTAGAAGTAAAAATATTGATTCTATTTAATGTATGGCTTGTCAAGGGTTTGTGCATTATGCTAATCAATGTGCTAATACTTTGAGAAAGAAGGGTTTGAATTTTTCTGCAACCTTGAGTGATAGTGATGATGAATATCCCGGAGATCTCATCACTCTCACTAATGTATACGACTCTGAATCTGATTGTGCAGGTCCTTCGACCAATGTACCTCAGAATGTAGCTTCTTCAGAAACTAAATCAGAAGCTACATTGGACAGAAGCTGGGATGATTTTTGCTATTTTAACTCCTCTGTCACAGAAGATGGTGGGGAATTTGAATCAGACCTGCTGGAAGCTTACAAAGAGTTGTACAAGGATTGGCAGAAAAGGGCTCATTAAGTTACAATGCTTGAAAAGACAAATGATACACTAAAAAAGGTAAATAAAGATCAGAAGGAGTGTATCACAAGGCTGAAATGTTTGCTAAGTAAGAAAGATGTGGAGATTGAAGAACTGAAAGAAGAACTCATCCAAGCCAATGCAACCATGGCAAAATGGAACTCAAGCCAACAAAAATGGATGATATGTTGAATTATGGGAATTCTGGTAAGTCTGGGATTGATTTAAGGCCAAAGGCATTTGTTAAAGAAGGTGAAGGTACTTCTTCTGAACCAAAACAACCCACACAAAATTTTCAAAATCCAAACTTCTTTGAAAAAACCCAAAATAAGAAAGAGAAATTTTGTGTGTCACTATTGTCACAAGCCTGGTCATATTCAGCCATTTTGTTTTCTTAAAAAGACTATCTATAAGGAAAAGGTTAGGCAAGCTTACCTAGTTTGTAACCAAGTGCAACACCAAATGCAGCATCCAATGCAGCAACATTCGAAGCTACATCGGCCAAAAATGTTCAGAAAAGTTTGGGTTCCTAAAAGACAATCAGACACTGTTCTTGCCCCAGAAGATACAAAATCTGCAAGTGCTGAAAATTCAGTGAATGAGTCTCAGGATGTAGCTCAGAATGTAGCTTCGGATGCAGCTGCATCAGAAGCTACATTGGTCAGAAACCTGCCAGATACAGAAACAGATCCTGAACAGCCAAATACTCTGTCTAGTTTAAAACTGATCCCAGCCATGATATTCCCAGCCGTATACAAAAAAAACCATCCAATCTCTCAAGTGATAGATAATATTCATGATGACATATACACAAGGAGAAGAGGTAAGGTTGATTCTCACAAATTAGCGTGCTTATAAAAATATTTTTTTAGAGAAGCCTTGCTTTTTATATATGACTCTACAACTTTTATGGATGCACCAAATGATCAAAGATTATGAGCTACATATTGATGTGTAAACCGTGTATTGTGATAACACCAATGCATTTTGTATAGCACAAAAATCTTGTTCATCATTCTCTAACAAAACACATTAATATAAGACACCACTTTATTGGAGACTTGGTTGAACAAGGAATTGTTTGCATTGAACATGTTGGGACTGAAAATCAACTTGATGATATATTTGTCAAAAGTCTTGATTTTGATAGTTTTTCCAATATTTGGAAATCTCTTGTGTTATGTGTGCTATTCGCCTATTTGTCTTTACACTTAGTTAAAAAAAAAAAAAAATTAAGCATGCTTGCATTTTGTCTTTAGAGGGCACTCTAAATCATTGTTTTACATGTATGTGCCTCATGTAGTTGATTAGGAATTACATTCAAATCAATTGTGATTTTTTTGTTATGATTCAACTCTCTCTCCCAAATTGTTTGTTTTGAAAGAACTACCTTTAAAAATCAAGATTTGTAGCACTTTATCTTGGTACTATGGAACTTATGTTTTCATAGGTTGATCTTGAGAAAATTGGATACCCTTGAAAGAAAAAGTGTGAAAGCTACCTAACGGAAAAGAGCTACCTATGAACAAGGTTTATGACAATTTTCTTTTTGAACTATGAATCCTTGGATTTCATGGGTGGATCAAAAACAAAATAGCTTCCCTTGGTAAATAGTGTGAAAGGTTCTAAGTGGCATGGTGTGTGTATATTTGAAATAAAGTAGAGCTATACTCCTAGGGAAATAAAGTACTTATGGAATTTGTGGGAGAGAAGTATGTTTGAGAAAAGAAAAGATGCAGAAATTACACAAAATTTTATTATTGATGAATGCATCTCCCAATGCAGCTGCATCAGGAACTACATCCTTTGATCTGGTCTTTATCACTTGTGTGTGATTGCATTTTTTTGCCTAGCTTTTAGTTATCATGTTTTTAGGCATAAAATTTTAGGACATGCATTGTTGGTAAGGATATCAGCTTGGTGAAATTTTGTCCTAAAATAAACTGTGCAAATCAATTTTCAAAAATTTCCATGTTGAAAAGTATTTAGTGGATGTCTAATTTTCGTGTGGAACTAAGAGGTATTGAATCTGGATATAGTGTGTTCAGTTATTGCTAGGGGTGTGATCATGTTATGAACACTTAATTGTGTTTTTCAAAATCCTGGATTTTTGAGAATTTCTAAAAGATTGTTTCTCCCTCTTCCTTTTCCGGTCAAATAGGGGGAGAGAGGTTAAGTGTTCATATTTCTGGTGATGATGATGAATCAGATTCTTTGTAGATTCATCATTGTGATTGTTTCTCCCATAAACTATTTCATATTTGTTTTGTATGCATGTGATTGCATCATTGGTAATTCTGATTTGTGCTTAGCAAATGATTTTTTATTTTATACCTTGCACAAATTCAGGGGGGGATGAGATTTTCTAACAAATGCAGGTTAGATGGTTTGATTGGTGTTGAATAAACACTTGTCATTTGATTTGACCAGAAAGACTCAACAAAGGGGGAAATTGTAAGGGTAAAATAGGCATGACCTATTTTGGTTTTGTTTCTCCTTTCTTGGTCATTAAGTTTATGCATTTTTTGGTAACAAAATATTTCTAAGATTTTTGGTTTCTTGATCATAAAGTTTATGTGCTATTTTTGGAAACAAAATATTCATTATATTTTGAGTTTTTGGTCCAAAAACTTAGGAGTAATTTTTGGAAACAAAATCTTTGCAAAAATCATTTCCTAAACCGTGCCTTTAGAGTCTATGTTCAGTTGGTAATAGAATCTAGTAATTATGGTAGTGTATTTAATTACTAATTCTAATCATTTTCCATATTGGAGTTTGTTTCCTTCTTTATGTGCAGGTCTCCTTCACGGTATAAATAAGGATCATTGGCTGGAGGCTTGGACGTGCAGATAGAGAACATTTAGAACATAGCAGAGCAGCAAAATCAGATCAAAAACAGAGAATTCAGAATTCCAGCTTTGTAGAATTTGAATGTAGCTCCGAATGTTATAACATTCAGAACTACATTGGAGTGCTGGAGTTATTTGTCTTCTTAGTTGTTCTAGGAAACTGATTGTTTTCTTCCCACGTTTTCTTTACCTGTTTTTCTGTGAGTTTTTGCTCTCCAAGACTTATTGTCTTGTGAGAGTGTTTTGTTTGGTGATTTCACATTCTTTTTTGTAAAACAAATCATATTATTTAGTGAAATTTTTTTGGTCATGAGGCTAGATCTACAAGTATAGGTTTGTAGGTTGTTTGGTAAACGTTTGTGCTTAATTCGTGCTTTACTACTAAAATCTTCTGCTGCTTTTAATTTTTCTGTCCAATGCACCTACCATTGTAGCTATAGTAACGAGTTATATTGGAAACTGCATTGACAATTTAGTGAATCTTAGCTATTTTTGTTCTTATAGAAAATATATGCAAGACAGTCTTTCCTAAGTCTTGTCTTTTATAAAATACTAACCCAAAGCGAATTTTGTAAATTACTCATTCCTATTTTTCACCAAACCTCTTGGCAGCAATATTTATAAAAGAATTACATTTTTATTCATCAGCGGTGTAAAATATTTTTTACATAAGCGGCCTTTAGAACACGACACATGACCAACTTAAATCTAAAAAAACAAGACAAAGATTACGATTGATATGCATTATATTCCGAGGACCGCTTGTGTAAAAAAATCTTACGCCGCCGATAGATGAAGATTTTACTCTTTATAAAAACATTAAGTTTTGGACTTTATAGCATGAAAATATATTGAAAAGTAAGAAGAAACCCATATACATATATTATGTTAGATAATTTTCAAATTTATTTTATTTTCCTTATTTTGTTGTTGAGTCTAATAATGTTCGCCAATCGCAAAATATTGTTAAAATGAAACGAGGTTCGATCTTATCTCGACCAAAATTTCAAAGTCAAACATAAATTTTAAATTGAATATGTTCGGAGTAGACAGATTGTTTCCAAGGAAAGTCACAAGTGTGCTACAAATTGAAGGATTGATCAAAAAGTCACATTTTGAAACAAGTCCATAGTATCGTGTCAGAGATTATCGAATACAAATCTTTTATGAATTGTAGATTACATCTGGATGGATGGGTGAAACATATCTTACAAGATAATACATTATTTCATGTCTTAGAGAATTAATTTAATTTTCAATACCCTATTTTCACATCATATTATATAAAAGAATAATGTGTCAAATGTATCCTCAAAATGATTTGAAAACTTCTCGCTCGCCCCTTATTACATTTTCTATATTATTAAATCTTAGATCTACACGTGTTATTATAAAACGAAGACTAAGTAAAATAAACCAAAGACGTATATGTATGGGGCTAAGGTGTGAGAGGGGGGTGGATATAAGATTTGAATATCTTTGTCTCGCGGCCATCATGTCATCCCAATATTGAGGTTTCTAGCATATTATCTCGATCGTTGGGACAAGAATGAAAATATTTTTCACAATTTTTTACATAAGACCATTTTCAATAATTTGGTGTAAAAATTACACCAAATCTTTAAATGGGTGCAAATTTCTTCCACCATCTCTAACAATTTTACTTCAAAGTTTACTCTAAAAAGAATATTCCAATTATATTCTTCATTATTTCATTATTTTATTTAATTTGTATTCCAAGTATATGTTTTATTTCATTTAATTTGTATTAATATATTTTAGCAAAACAAATGTATTATTTATTGAATTAATATTATATTAAATTAAATACTATGCATTAATAATAGTAGTTATTGCATAATTTGTATTCGTATTAATATATATTTTTTGTTGTGTGAGTTTAATTTAATTTAATGTAATTTTCGTTTTTATTAATGTCTTAATATTTATAAACTTTATTATAAATAATTTTAATATTATATATAACTAATAACTAACAATATAAATAAAAATAATTAATATTTATAAACTTTATTATAAATAATTTTAATATTATATATAACTAATAACTAACAATATAAATAAAAATAATTGAATTATTTTTTTGTATTATTTAAACAAAAACATCAAAGTTGTATTTAAACTAAACAACAAAACTAACAATAATAATAAAAACACAAAATACAAATAATTACTTAAACAAAAAATAAAAGAAAAGAGAAGAGGGAAGATAAAGTGGGTGAATAGTATGCGCTGTGTTTGAAGTTTCCTTGGCCAAACATCAAATTGAAGCAACTTTTAAAGTTGCTATTGAAGGGCCAAATAGTGGCAAAATACTTTAATTTAAAGTTATAAAGTCATCGTTGGAGATAGTCGAAATGTCAATTAAAGAAATATGAAGCATTACACTTCAAAATAATTCATCAAATGGTTGGGGTGCAGTGACTTGACCTCCACGGATAATATTGATGAGAGGATGGAGATTACTTTTCAAACCCAATGTGATTTTTTTCATCACAATTCCCTAAAATGGATAATCTCATCCATAAGAATTTGATTCACACTTAAATAGAATGTGTAGAAAAATAAAATAAAATTAGGCCATCAATTGACCATTTCATCCCATTTTTCTCAAATGAGAATCTCATTTATGAATGAATTTGATTCACAATTAAAGAGAATATAAGTTGATTCTAGTTCCCCATGTATGTTTCTTAAACTTAAGGTTTTTAATAGTCACTCAATCCAAAATTATTGTCATACTTTTCTTTTTTTTTTTTTTAAAATGTACTGTTCGTAATTTTCCTTTTTAAAACAAAACTTTTACCATTTTATCCTTAATTTATATTTATTTTTTTAACGATGAACCACATACACATAAGTTTTAAAAGAATTTACTTACTACACCAATATTAATAATCAAGTCAATTATTTTTTTTTAAATTAATATGTCGGGTGATAACAGTAATTTTGAGTTTGAGGGAGTACCAAGTGTCATACTTACTTAGGTGCTAAAAATGAGATTATACACCTTATACTTTGATTGTTCCTTTCGATTAGATTTGTTGTTCATATACCATAAAATGTATCATTTTCTGTGTTACCAAGTTATATGACCCATGAATGTTACGAACCATGTTTAATGGTGATATAGGAGAGATACACTTGGTGGTACATGGAAAGATACATTTTGCGGTACATAAGATCTTAACTGAATGGAGAAATTTAAAAAAGAGTAAAAATTTTACTCTCACAAAAAAGAGAGAAAATATTTGACCAAAATAGTCACAATTGTTTTCCAATATGGAAATTTGACTTTGAGAAAGAACCCGCAACTGTATTAATGGTCTAATTTGTCGAGTAGAGAGTATCAAACAACTAAAACAAGAACATATACAAATGCATGACTTTTTGGAATTTTCCCCATTTTATCTAACATAAGGTATTTATTTTTAAATGCACTCTTTTGCTTCTTCTTTCACCAACATAATTTTACCCATAACGATCTTTAGGTAAATGTTAAAGCGGATAAGGCTTAAATATGTTTCCTTAATAATTCAAATATTTGTTACTAATATTTATCTTTGTTTTCCACTAATGAAGGAGCAAATTACCTAAATCTATCCGTTTATTTCCATAAATATATATCATATCCTATTTATGAGTAAATATATGATATAATTACATTAGGTAAATGCACAATATCTCATCTCAAACACATGTCATCGTAATTCTCCAATTTATGTAAATCAAGTTCCACGGTATAAACGATAACTCAAACGAATATTTTTTTCCACATAAATGATATTTTATTGATAAAATTGCATAGTTCTTCACTACATGTGCCACACAGTACTCTATTTTATTTAAAGTATAATTTTGAGTGTGAAATTATATTACTTTTTCGGTCAAATAGATTCCGTTTAAAAATTAAAGCTTTTAAAAAAATGATATTTTTAGTAACTCATTAGTAATAAAATAAAAAATTATGTAGTAAATTCTTTAAGCAAAACATAACTAAATGAAATAATTGAATTTTTACCTGTATAATTAGTGGAAAATCATTTACTAATGGTCGGAAATTGAAATACAAAATAATTTACGTAAATAATGTGTTTCGGTACAAAAGTTTGAGTAATATTTTTTTACCAACCGTCTTTCCGATAATAAAAACGATTCACTACCCGTAGAGAAATGGAGTATTAAAATTAGAAAGCTAGCATCACTGTTCCTAAAATTGGCCGTAGTGGAAGAAGGTCCAAAAAGGTGGAGTGGCCAAAACGGACGATCCGAAGAACACACCTCTTTTCTCTCTCTCTCTAAAACCCCTCTTTCTCTCACTACATTCTTTCTCTCTCTATAAAAGTCCCCAAATTTATACGTAAATGAAACAAAAGCTCGGTCCTTTTTGCAATTTTTTCCCGGTTTTGTTTTAATCTCTTAATTCACGATCTTAGAGCTGGGTGAGAGTTTCATGTTTCGATCAATGGACAGTGTTTGAACTTAATCAGGTATGTCTTTTGGTTTTTTTTTTTTTTTTTGTTGGGGTTTGAAATGGAGATTTTTTAAGTGAATTTTTAAGTCAAAATTGAGATTGATCGGTGTAGAAAAATGTCTTGTTTACAGAACTGAAATTCGGCTTGGAAGAAAGTTAAAACCTGGGGATTGTCTCGATCATGGCTGTTGTTGAAAATGCTGCGGTTAACGGTGTCGGGTCGTCGAATCGGACTGAATCCAACGACGTCGTCGATCAGTCGAAATCGAATCATTTGACCAACGGTAACGGAAGTCCGATTGCCCAGTCAAATGATCAGAGTTTTCACATGATGGTTAATCAACAGCAGCAACAGAAGATTACTCCTCCACCGGCACCAGCGGCGCAGGCTCCACCGTCTGGTCAAATAAACGGCAGTGCTGACAACGGCAACCACAAGACCACTCCGGCGGTGGCGGCTCAGGTGGCTCTAATTCAGCAGCACAGCATCAACGGAAATGGCAATGGTGTGTCGAATTATCATCATCAACAACATCATCATCAGATGGTGAATGGAAGTGATGATGACGAAGGGGAGGGGTTTAAGCAGGAGATGAGGGATTTGGAGGAAATGTTGTCAAAGTTGAATCCTATGGCCGAAGAATTTGTGCCGCCTTCGATAGCTAACCATAGGCCTCTGTTACCACCTGCTGGACCTTTTGGTTATACGCCTAACAATTTTGTAGTCCACACTAACACTGGCCTTTCCAATGGCAATTCTGCTAGACGGGTATTGCTCAATGTTATCCTATTTTCTTTCTGTTTTGTTTGTTTCGTTTCTAACTATGCTGGATATGAATAAATGTAATAGCTTAGTGTTGTTGGAATTGACTTAATATGCTTGGTGAATACAACATGAACAGGATCTTGAAGATATTTAGAAATAACTTCTTTTTCGATTCTATTCTTTTTTCGTGATGGTTTTGTAGTGATCAGTGGTGGGATGACTGATTTCTTTTATTAATTCAATTTTTTAGCTAGGGTGTCGTTTTGCTGATAATGTTTTTGTATTTTATGGTTAGAAGAAGAGTAATTATGGTAACGGGAAGAGAAGGATGAATAGCCGAACGAGTATGGCACAAAGAGATGATGTTATCAGGAGAACTGTTTACGTGTCTGACATTGATCATCAGGTAAAGAGTTATATTGCTTCGTTTGACTTATCGGTTTGTTATAATTGTCTAACAACCTTGAGACTTTGTTTAATTCGCCCTGGTTTTAATTTAGGTTACTGAGGAACAACTTGCAGCACTCTTCATTAACTGTGGGCAGGTAAATCTGTTTCCTCCTTGTCGTATTAGGGTACCTTTTAGTTTGTGATAATAAAGAATCAACTCCTGAAAAACTTTCCTTTTCTATTGTTTTTAACTCTGCTGAAGGTTGTGGATTGTCGTGTATGCGGTGACCCTAATTCTGTTCTCCGTTTTGCCTTTGTTGAGTTTACTGATGAGGGTATGCTGCCAACCTCTAGTATTCTTTAGCTCTTTGATGAGTAAGGTTGGTGTTACATTGCATTCTCTCTAATGTGCTTTCCAGAGGGTGCAAGGAATGCTTTGAGTCTGGCTGGGACTATGCTGGGATATTACCCAGTCAGGGTGCTGCCTTCAAAAACTGCTATTGCACCTGTTAATCCAACTTTTTTGCCCCGAGTGAGTAATTTTTCCCCCACAGCCTTCCATAGTAAAGTTTAAATGGAATATATTCATACGTGAAAGTGTATTGAATCTTTCAGTACTGACAAGCAAGTTACAACTTACAAGTTATTAACCTCACTGATATATTTGTTCTATCTTTAGTCTGAAGATGAAAGGGAAATGTGTGCGAGAACTATCTATTGTACTAACATTGATAAGAAGGTAATCTCAAATATACTCATTTTACTCGGTTACACCAACATTAGTATATCCATCATATTAATAAGCTTTAGTTTTTTTAATGCAGGTCACTCAAGCGGATGTTAAACTCTTTTTCGAATCTTTCTGTGGAGAGGTATGTGACTGTTTAAGTAGAAGAAAGTCTTAAAGAGCTGCTACATTTTGAACTTCTAAGGATACAATACTGTATCTCATCTGGATAGGTTTACCGCTTGAGGTTGCTGGGAGACTATCATCATTCGACTCGTATTGCATTCGTTGAGTTTGTGATGGTAAGTACATCCGCATCAACCAAGTTGTTGCTTCATAATTTTGCGGACTGCATAGTGATCTTAGGTTCATGTTTCAAATTGGAGCAGTGGATCGTCTTTATGCTCCAAACTACCTGGGTAGTCTGTTTTCTGCTTATCGGAGCTGTAGCCAGTCATGCAAAACTTGCTTTGATAATCTAATTTTTCTTTAATCTCTACTTGGAAACTTCATGGTAGTCTTCATCCTTCTTTTGTCCACTGTGAAGAAGCAATTTTAAGTAAAACATAATCATCATGTACTTGAGTTTCAAAAGTGAATTAGGATTTAATAATAATGATTCAATTGGCTGCCAAGTTTTTTGCCATCTGTGTACAGAACCAATTATATTTGATGAAGACAGGATATCGTTGCGGAATGCTAGTCGAGGGAGTAATTCGATAGACACAGTTCTAGCATAGAGATTGTGATATGATTAGTTCTGTTCTACTTAAGGCAAGTAATTATAGGTGTTAAAAAAAAATTCAGTGCACTGGGATGGATGCTATGCTTTGTGTTGATATTAAAGATGTGAAACACTTGGAGAAGAATGCTAATCTTGAGTTTAGTTTGTTAGAGTACTCGCGCGACTTGTCTGAACTTTCGAATGAAGTTGAAGACTATTGATTACATAATATAGACTACCTTTACTGTATCTAATCTGTTGAAAGGCACATTTAAGTAAGAGTGACAAAAATATATCTTTGTTTCACCAAGTATATAGCATCTGAAAAAACAATTACGATAAACAGGTCGTTGACCTGGACTTATGGCACATTATATACACAGGAATGACTTGCACATATATGTTGCTATAAACGAATTATAGGACCCACACATTTATAAATATATAAGGGTTTAATCTCTAATTACACTCTGTAATATAACCAAATAAGATGCGCGCTGCAACACGCTGCAATAGCTTTTCAAGTACCCAAAAATGCCTCTTGGGTCACTATACTCACTCTTGCCACCACCTAGACAATCACTATACACTGTTTTCACCACAAAACCACCAGATAACAAGATAAGTGTCTGGCCCATTCAGAATATAGGAAGCGTATAGTACACATGGCAGCTAATGTGAGTATATGTGTTTTGCTTATATACATGATCAGTATAATGCTTATTTATGTTTGTGTATTCATGTTTTAATCCAATTATCATTGGAAGGATAGGTGTGGAAGATGTACTTACTAACCAGTCTATGTTGGTAAAGATGTCTAGATGCAAAAAAAATGGGAAAAGATTCCTACTGGGCTGGAAAAATGGGTAGGGATATCTAAACAACAGGCTAACAGGAAAACTGCTGTCTGTATGCAAGGTACAAATCTAGTCTCGGGTTTCTTGGTGGGTATTGGGTACTGATATTTCTTGGGGGCAGATAATGGTGTGTACTGCTGTGGACAACGTAGTAGATGGTGGGTGTGTCTTCGGTGTGTCGTTTGGACCAGGGGGGAGGCGGAGGAGGTGTTATCTGCTTGTTTTGGAGTCTGGGAAATTTTTAGGTGGCCATCAAAGTAAATGGGAGTAATAAAAGGATAACCAGGGACTGAAAGAAAAAGAAAAGTGAATTCACGTTCTTGCAATGCACTGATTGAGCTTTTTTTTTTTTTTTGATAAGTAATTTTTGATATACTTGCTATTAACTAGTATGTAACACCCTTTCTATTGGCAGACGGAAAATGTCAATTATGATCTATTGGGTAGCTACACACTTTCTACCAACTGAGAAGTTAAATTTTAAATTATGTTCAATAGAGTAACCATAAGGAGGCACTTGAAAGTAGTTGAAAATAATCCTCTCTGACTGGTTAAAATGTCATGTGAGCATTTTGTATGAAAAAATTCATCTGTGCTTAAGCTAGGGTACAAATTTCTCAACATAGCACTGGATTTTGACACTTACAAATTGTATGCAAAACTAGTGGCACAGGATTAAGTGGTCTTACTTTCTATCTTTCTTTTGTGTGTCGCCCGGGGGGGGGGGGTGTAACACTTTTGTCGGAAGAAGTATAACTGACGTGCACTATTAAAGATCATAGAAACAATTTGAGATGAAGTCTATAGAAAAGGTTGCGAGAAATATTGGGGAGCTATAATGACTTTGGTTGTTCCTTGGTACTGTGAGATGCTTATAGAGTACTTTTAGAGCAAGATTTGATGCACTTCAAAAATTTGGTTTTCCCAGTCGCCTTCTTGGGGATAAAAGTGAAGTTGATTTGGCCATCATAAGGGGACTCATCACGTGCAGTTAAGTTCCATAAAAGTGAACTTGTTTAGTTGTTTACTTGACTTGCCATATCTTAGAGCAAATGAATAGGAAACAAGGATGAGAATCTTGCTCAAGTTCCATAAAAGTTAACTTGTTTAGTTGTTTTGGAATTTAATTTGACATCGGAAAAAACCCTTTACAAATGATGTGTATTATTATGCAGTATAACTCTTGTTTCAAGGTTTAGTGCAATAGAGTTATGATAAGGTTGTGATAGGGCATTCTGGGTTACTGGCTTGAGACTGTACAGTTGGCTAGTTACAGGACTGAAGCCAAAAGGCGCAATTCATATGTTTGGTACAGTATTCTTGGAGGCTCTGCAGCTTATATCCTCCTGCAGTTTGGGTTGTGAGCCAGGCTCTTTAGTTGTGCTTTCGCTTAAGTCAGAAAGGCTTTGAAGTCTTATACTTGATCAATAATGGGGTCTTCCGAATCCATTATTGACTAGCGTTCATATTTTCTGAAGCCCGCAGCTTAACTTATAGTCATGCATATGTATATGTATGTATGTACTCCGGAGGGAGGGTGGTTATGAGTTGTGCATAGTCCTGGAGAAATTTGTGAAATCTAGATGGATTCGCTGGGTGCATATACTCTGTCATGGCATCATATATCTAGGCATATTGGACTGCCCTTAGGATATAATTACTCCAGACTTGCATTTTATGCAACATAAATTATATATGTTATGCCCATATCTAGTTATTCATCATCCACTATTGGCCAATATCATTGGTCTTTTTGTGTATGATAAAACGATCATCCATTTCTTGATCTTTTTTTCTCTTAGTAAGGTCTCCATTAATTTGATATGTTTAGCATGCCTTCCCATCTGCTGATTGCTTCATTTCTATAGAAGGAATGTGTTTCTATTACTTTCAGATTGTATAGTTAAGGTTACCTTGCCTATCAGTAACCTAATAGTCTAGTATTATTACCCCACCCCTTCACTTTTGTGTCTGGGTCTTCATGCAGTTCCTCTGTTTGAATATGTAATGGCCGAAAGTCCATGCTTCATTTGTATGATTTTTATTTTGAAACCATGACTTTGTTCTTTCCTTTTGGTATTTTGGAGATTTTGGATAACGACAATTGGTGATGGCCAGTGGTTCCTTCGAATGCTATTCTTTCTAGAATTCTGCATAATCGACAATGTCCTCAACCCTGGTTGGCCTTTGCCTTTTAGGCTAGCAAATAGTCCATGAGTTAATCGTTATTAATATTTATACACATGTTACTACACATAAATAAACAGACAGACTTTATCTGTGAAAAAAAAAAGAATTCTTTGGTTATTACTGTTTTTGGAAGCACTCCGGCTGTTTTCTTGGATTATTACAGTTCTATGCAGAAGAACTTGTCTCTTACCTTTTGTTCTGTTAAATAGATCATGCCGTACTGCCATGATTCTTATGAACAAAAATGAGCTGTAATGTTGTGGTTTCATTACAGGCTGAGAGTGCGATAGCAGCTCTGAACTGTAGTGGTGCAGTCTTGGGTTCGTTACCAATAAGGTTGAATTTTTCTCTTTTATCCTTCGTCCTTGTGCTTCCACATTTCCCCCTTTTTTTTTTTTTTGAATAATCATTGATTTTTCTTATTTGCGTTTGATTCTGTAATCGTTTTGCCAATATTCAGGGTAAGCCCGTCAAAGACTCCTGTTCGCCCCCGAGCTCCTCGCCCTACCATGCACTGAATCAGCATTTCATATCTTTGGAACTGATCTTCTGCTGATAGCTATATCTACTACATATACATACCTAGATACAGAGATACTGTAAAGGTACTTCGTGGCTTTATGTTTCTGGTGGGTTTCCTGATGCATGCGAGTCTGCTCTGTGTTACCTAATAGAAGGGGTTATTATTAACGGTTATTTCTTTAGCATGTAGAGAGTTGAATGGATGTTTGAGGCTCAAAGCTGCCTTTAGCACATTATGTTGAGTTTCTACAACTGAGACAGTTGGGATGTTTCTATTTTCTAACATGAAATTTTCTTGGAGGCCTCTTTTTCTCTGTTGTCTTTTGTACATGATTTCGTATGATCGATCTACTAAGCTTTAATGTTCAACTTGCTGTGATCCCCATAGACATTTGCTGCATTTGTGGATACTAAATGGTTGAAACTCTCCATGATTCAGTTTTAGTAAGAGGGTTACCCTTTTGGAAAAATGAAATGTGGGAAGGGGGTCGTTAGTGGAACTCCAAGTAATCAAATGTGGCACTCCGTTGATACTTTATTTTGCTCATGTCAAAAGCTTCACATACCGTATCGTGGAGTGTTGAAGATTAGAGCCCAAGTTGGAATTAATAATAGTTTGTTTTTAACTTTGGTGTTGACTTGCTAAAACTTGATCTATGGACTGAACAAGGGTAACAAGTGTACTGGACCAAGGGGATGGAACCCAGTTCGGTCCCTGATTACGAGGGTTAGACCCCTTCATTTTAGCTTGACATATTAGATCTTATGGTTTAGGCATCAAGCCCATAGGAAACCAGATGTCAGTCGAGCCGAATCCTAGATCATAGGAACTCCTCGCGTATAAGTTAATCGTATGTTTCATGCAGTGCTCTGGAAATGCAGTCTAGCCAAACTATTGTAATTCTACTGACCTTCTGAATATCATTCTCCTGAATATCATCTGGAATTGCAGATGATCCAAACTATTGTACTTGGGGTCTTTTGAGGTAAAGCTCGTCTTTTTGACGGCGATCTTGAAGAATGGGAGACAAAGCAACCTCGGACCATCCATTGTTTGGCTCCCCATCCTTTTAATTTAGTAGAAGAGACATTCAGGACAAGGTATTCGACTAGCCGGATAACTGTAAATGCAAATTCATTTAGTCGTTGGCCGCCAATGCTGATCCAAACCCAAAGTGATGAAGAAGAATATCAGCTAGGTGCGTGCCTTTAGATGAAGGGAAGTTGCAGGGACCATGACGATGATTATGAGGGCGGGTCTTAAAACAAAACAAATGATATTAAGAGCTAAAATAAATAGTTGGGCCCCCTACTAAATATGCATCCCCACTCTATTAGGTCAAATCTTTGATTTCTTGTCCATCTTCTTTCATCTTCTATAGTAGGGAATTCAATTAGTATTCTAATTGAATTTTTAATTACAGTGTCACGTCTTTGATGCAATCCAAAGCATATAAACTTTGGGCCTAATCGCGGTGAACCTCGTTTATTGAGTTTAAGAATCACGCGAGTCTGCTGGCATTTCATGCAAGTTCGAGGTGAGGGCCAAGGGGTAGGATCTAGAAAGCTAGAGGTGTTAATGGTTCGATTTGAGCAAAAAGAGAAACCCGAAAATTTGAGACCGAGGGTAAGTTTCAGATTAATCATTTTTAGCGTGTAAGTTGGGGTTTCATCTTTCGGTTTAGCCACTAACACAAGTTATCATGAAAATCAAGTAACCTTTTGAAATTAGACAAAAAAAATTTGGACGAATAAGATATTCATAATCGTGCGAATCATGATTATTGAGTGAGAGTGAGAGTGAAAGACAGCCAATAATTTTAATACAAAACCTATAGACAGAAATGGTCATGATTGGTTAAGACAAAAATCCCATATTACAAAACCAGAGGGAGTGAGGGAATGTCAACTGCAGCTCATCATTGTACCAAAACAATGTTTCTACTCTAATGGGTAAAAGGTAAAAACAAAAGAAAAGAAAACAATTTCGAAACCATGTCTAATTCATTGACCTTGTAACTCGCCGTGCCTTGTATCGTATTGGTCTTACTTTTTCTCTCGAGAGTCGAGACAAGGACGTACATCAAATGCGAAAACTATGGACAAACACACGAGGCATAGCAAGAGCATGAGCACATCAAATGCGCCAACTTCCACTAGCTAACCGCCCCTCCTTGCATGCGTGTTGACGAATTCGTCTTCTCCTCTCCCCGTGATTACTAATATCTTTAATTATTTCTTTACGTTTGGATATTTTTTCTCTCTTATACCCTCTACAAAACTCCACATTATGTATTTATATCTAGTACCACTCCCTCAGCCTCAGGCCTCAACATTAGCTCTCTTTCTGTAACGGGTACATCTGATCCCTTCTTCGAATATTAGCTCTCTTTCGTGAAATATATATCCCACATATTTATAAACATGGGCAACTGTTTTTTTCTTATAAAAGTATGCAATGAAAATTCTCGTGCTGGATCTACTTTTGGCAAGTGCAAGAAAGATGAAAGGGTACTGAAAGAATTCACTGCAGCCCCAATGCTTGTAAAAGATATGTTAACCAAGTATTCAAGCTCGGGTGTTGGTTCGTGGTCAGAGCATGATCATGATCTTCCCCTTGGTTCTGATCAGTTGAAGCTAGGGAATTCGAAGACGTATGATTATAATCTTCTTCCTGCAGCTTCAAGCCCAACTCCTACGTGTTTTAGGTCGACCCTTACTGTCTCTGCAGGGTCTAGAGATGAGGTGATGAAGGACGGGGGTGGTGTAAAGAGAATAAAAGTGGTGATAAGGAAGCAAGAGCTTCACGAATTGTTATCAAACCAGCAGCAGGTACCACTACCACTTATTATTGGGGAGCTTCTTTCACTCTCAGCCTCGGGGCATCCCAATCCCACCGAAGCATCATCTTGTACTAGAAATTATTCCACATATTCGAAGCCTAAGCTGGTGTCGATTCCTGAAGATAACGAGTTATGATCCAAACCGGCTTCTTTATAAAGTCACGTACCACTTTCATCCAATCCAAAACTTATGTCCCTAAATGAATGTATATTCTTAGTTTTTCACTGACTTTTGGAGTATATTAGTGGTACATTTACATAGAATACCCTAAAAATGTATACCTTAAACAATAAAAGTCGACACTAAGACATAATATGTATCAAAGGTAATATTATTAATCTTGCACAAAATGAACACTCATTTGACGATAAGAAAATTTTAAAAACCAGGACGGAGGGAGTAATATAAAGTGTGAAATTCGGGCCGGTCCACTTTGTGAATTTTGTAATCGTTACAATACCCTATGGTTTTTTTTTAAATCGGAAAAAAACACTTTTTAGAATGAAAAAACTACAATTCCCTTAATGAACTGAATGTGCGCTACGAGTCCCTTACGTTGCATCAATTTGTGCATTGCGAAGCACAAAATTCAATTGTGATGCATGATTTTGATGAATGCTTATGTGAGTCGCGATGCACTAATCATGAATCACGATGCACACAATCATGCATCAAAATCTCCCATTTCATAACGATGCAACGGGACTTCAAATTCATGCATCGCAAATCCAAATTAATGCACCACGATTGAAATTCGATGCAATGTGATGCAAACTGGTTTCAATTGCATCTCTTCCACGTTTTCCTTCCTCATCCTCCGTCGGATCACTTACTCGGTGCATCCCCGTTTTGTTATCGCAACAATTGTGATTTTCGAACAATTTAAGAAGAATACGTTGGAGCTATGCAAGAAATGTTGGTCGGAGTTATAGATGAAGATGATCTAGGCATTTTAGGAATAATATTTTCAAAAATACGACTTTAGGGGTTGAAAAAAAAGGGTACTGTAGCGATTAATTCAGATCGTCTTTTTACACAGCTCCGGTCAACACTTTAACTTCAAAAATCTCTCATTCACAAAACCTTATAAAGTAAAAAAATTGAGATTTGAAATTACCTACAAATCATGGAATGAAAAGCAATCTTTTGTGCTCTGTGAAATAGAAGAGAATGGAGAGGAAGACCGGTAAGGGGAGAGAGAAATCAATAAAGGTTGTGCGCCACCGAGAAAGATGAGTGAGAACGCGGGAGGATGAGTTACTGTGCAAGGTAAATCACTCTTTAAATTAGAAGAGATATTTACCTGGTTTTAGAGATAGAGGGCTTGTTTGGCTGCCCAATGTGGAGATATCGGGAACTAAAAATTTCTAAAATAGGTTTTAGATAGTTTATAATTGGTCCCATTGTGGACGCTCTAATGCGGTATGTCGTGGTAATTCAATACCATGAGAGTCTTAGGTTTATGCTATTGGTTCTAATTTTTGACTTTTTTTTTACGATTTGTCTCTATTAAATTTTTTTTTGATGTCATTAGTTCTTGTATTACCATATTTAATGCAATTGGTCCTTCCGTCTAATTCCTAAAATATTTCCATAAAGTCGTCACACGTGCATCTCTCTATCTCTCTCCGAGTCACAAACACACGCACACACTCATACTTTCACGCACTCATATTCACACTCCCACAATCACTTGCTCACACACAGACACATGCAGAGGACATACAAAAACATAATTGACGCATTTATTCAATTCTTGTATGTTTGGTCGATTCTCTTCCCCAAGTTCGACAAAAGCTGGCGTCGTAGCAGAAGACGGAGACAGAGAAGACGATGACGATGAGACAGAGACTCCTCCTCCGATGGATTTTCACTTGATGGTGGAGCCATGACACTTTTATCCATTCTACACCCAAAGACAATTTATCCAAAAGATTCTCTAGTGTCTCGTCTCATCATGATGTCAATCCTGTCACCGAAACCCTAGCTTGATTATCAAAGAACCCGAATGGTTCTAGGTTGTCTGAAAGTTGTTCTCCAAGGTTGATTCTCACGTGAACACGCTGCCCAAATCCCACGCCTAGGCTGCCCTAATTAATAACAACCCAAACAGCCCATGCAAACCTTGTACTACCCATGGAAATGTTCAAGGAAAACGAAGGAAGGATAGATGGACTCACCAGTTGAGTTTCACTCGCTCAACGTAAAAAGTTTGACGATGCAATTAACCTAGGCTTCACTCACCTTGATTAAGTTGAATTGATTTGAAATAAAAAAAGCATAACCTATTCTTTAAGAAGTTTTTTTACACACTCAAAAATCAAAATCTCTATAAATCAATAAAAAAATGCCTTTAAATAGGCTACAAGTTTAACCCTAATTTACTTACCTAATTTAAAGAACTCCTAACAAACTAGGAAAATAAATCCTTAGTTAATCTAGATAACAAAAACTAAATCCTAATTTACTAGGAAAGTAAATAAGCAAAACTAAAAGCCTTTTAGGGCATTATTACAAAAAAAAAAAAAAGGATTTAAAGAAAATAAACCAAAATTACATGAGTCCTTCAAGGCTGCCCCGAACCCACATTTCAACCTCTTTCTTGTACACGCCATTCATGGCATCCCTCATTCAGCCCCATTTGGCTCATTTGCATACTAGGAGCAATAAGCACCCCATTTGGTCCACCATGCATCACAAATACTTTCCATGCAAATCCCTTGCCTCTTTTAGAACCTAACACGGTTGCTATCTTGCATGTGCACCCTCTTTGTAAAACTTCTTGTTTCCCCCTCTCCATGTAATTCACAAACCCAAACCTTATTAATCCATGTATCACATCATTTCCCTCCTTTAAAGCCTTAGAATCCATGGCCCTTTGATCAATGCTAAGTCATACCCATTATGTTGTTCAATTATTCCCAACTTCGAACAAGACCCCTATGCTCCCGCATCACATCACCACTAATGATAAATTGAGATGCATTAAAGAAAAAACATCTTAAAGTCGAAGAATTTCTTAAAACTCATGTATATTCAATAAAAGACACTTAATTTGGGGCGGATTGAGTATTAGATCATGGAAGTTGAAATTTCTTGGAGGACAAAATGAGATAATTCAAAGCACTTATTAGCATCATATAGACAATACTACTCACTCTGTTCCAAAATTATTATCTTTCTTTTCTTTTTCGTTCGCCCAAAAAATAACCTTGTTTCTAATTTTCTTTTTTAAGATAACACATTTACCATTATATTATTACATTTGTTCATACTTTAATTATATGTCACATGCACAATTGACATAGACTTTAAAAGAAATTATAAAATATATCTATATTAATAATCAAGTCTTGATTTTTATTAATCGGTGTGTCTGGTCAAATAAAACAAAATTTTCGGACGGGAGTATTATTTTCTATATTTATTTACTAAATTTTTAAATAATGGATTTTTGAAAAGAAATACTCCCTAGTCCCTACGTCCATAAATTATTGTCTGTTTCGATTTTGAGTCAAACAAAGTGTTTTTCAAATGCAAATTTTACAATTATAATTTTTATTTTCTCAAAATAATGAAACACGTAATTCCTAGTATTTTTAAGATACTACGAATTATGTGCTTTATGATTTTGAAAAAATGAAACAAATAAACGTCAACTTTGTATTTTAAAAACATCTCATAACAGACAATAATATGTATCGATTATCATATATTCCCTCAGTTCTGGAGTAATTAAAGAATCCCCGTTTGAAAGTCAAACTTTTTAAGAAAATTATACTTTTAGTAGCATATTAGTAATAAAATGACACTTTTGTGCCTTTATTTTTAAAAATAGACTATTTAAGTGAAACATTAAAAAATGAAACAGTTGATTTTTTTACCTCGAGTCGAGGATGGAGTATTTTTTAAAAGAAAATCTTGTATTTTGGGAATACCACTTATAGAGGTGGTAAATGGGTGGGTATGGGCATGCCCATATGGGCAGCAGGTTTAAATGGGTGGGCAAATAAATGTTCATTTAATTACATGGGCATATATGAGCGGACACTAAATGAATGTGTGCCCATATGCGCCCATTTACTCATTAACATACGATTATTGTGATGGACAAAAGCAGTTTATTGCGATGGTAAATGTGTAAATGTTGGGATTGACTCCCAAGAGGTGGAATTGACGAATTAGAGAAATGAGAGTGGAATAAAGCCTCATCTTTGCAACTGAAGATGAGATTTTATTAAATTGATAGATAGGGGCTGATGACGACTCAGAGCCATCTGATGGAACAAAGCTTTTAGGTCTTTGAAACTACTAGCACTACCTGGATTAGGAGGTGGATTGAGATTTGCAGAAGAATGAAAGAAAGCCAACACTACAAGAAAAGTGGGTATTTGATAAGGCTAAAAACCGTCCAAAATACTGTCAAAACCATCCCTAAAAGTATTTGGCATGGTTTTGGGACGGTTTTGGCTTCATCTCAAATACGAGGGTCACAAATTCATTTATCTCGACGCAAAACCGTCCCAAATAGTATTTGGCACGGAAAAGGTGGCACTTGCGCATATGAGTGCCATTTGACAAGGTTTGGGGTGATCCGAGCCAAATGAGTAATTGGCACGATTGTGGTGCCGTCCCAAATAGTATTCGACATAGTTAACTTTTGTCCTTCCAAATAGTATTGGGCACGGTTAATTTTACCCTTTCAAATAGTATTTGGTACGGTTTGTACTGCCTTGCCAAATAACATTTGGCACGGTTGTGTTCATACATTTATGACGGTTTATATGTTGCTTCCCAAATGCATTTGGCATACTTTAGTCACTTTCCCAAATGCATTTGGCACGCTTTAGTTAGGTTACCCAAAAAATATTTTGTATTATTTTCTAGCTTCCCAATTGTATTTCATACCGATTTTTATATACTATGCATTATTTATTAATTTTTTCAGTTTAAACAACAAGAATTTATTTTATGCCAACCATTTGTTGCATTATTATAATAATAATAATAGTCAATCTAAACTAATAAGAAAATTATCAAATGAAGTACAAAAACATTTTATAGATATCAATTTAAGAATAACACAACATATTTCTAATTCATATTATACCCAAGTCAAAAGCATAAGCAAACAAACATTCAAAATGAGAATAATTCAAGAAACTAAACTAATTTTTTGTACTAACAACCCTTCAAAAACAAGTCTCAAATAGCGACTTTCCTAAGCATGTGTCCTTCGTAGAAATAGCTAGCTCAAGTCATCAATTAGAGAGTTGGTCTGAGCTTACAACATAAATAATATAATTAGAATAAATCATGCAAAAAAAAAAAAAAGGAAAAAATAGTAACTCAACAATATGATTACACTAGATAAAGGATCTACCTGCCCTACACTAGATCCGGAGCCATTTGTGTCCACATGAGGAGATAATGATATTTTCCCGTGTGCGTCCAATAACTATTGCATGCGCTTCATTTGTTCAAGCATCTCCATTTGATTCTTCTCAAATTCAGATATTTTTTGAGCCATCTTTTCCACCTCATTGAAAGAACGTGTTGTTGCAGATGACCGAGACCCAAAAACATCACGATATGATGGTCCTGAACCAAACGTCCTCACACACCCATGTCCATTGGGCCCCATGACATCAACAAAAACTTGTTCTTTATAAGCATCAGTTTGCTCCTCTACACCTACCTCATTAATTTTTTTGTCATCTTTTCCTAAAAACAAAAGTAACATTTTAAACTAAAATGAACATTAAAGTAAATACACCATATAATAATACATAATATTAAATTACTTATTACTAAGCTCCTTGTGTCATTGTCAGGTATGATACCATCCTTTTTACTACGTGTTTTGATGAACACGCTAGCACGGTATGTATCCTCGTTATTTGCCTTCATCTAATAACACAACATAAACACCAATTATGAATAATAATCATCATCTACATTGAATAGCAGATCCAACACAAAACATAGGATAAAGATTGAAAAGGGATACGCATACACAGTCGTGATAACATATGAAATTACAAATAAATTTGGTAAGTAAAATATATTCAAAGATAAGCATTCCAATGATAGACCAAAATGGACTATGGAGAGCATTACTGTCAAGTGCTAACTGGGCAGATTGGTTGTTTAGGTGTAAGTGGTGTAAAATCCGTGCAAGTGACATATGCTTCCGCTAGAGCCCCTGATGATCTGGACACAAGACTACTCCGTGCTATAATCACCAAAGGTTTGATTGAACCCATTTCCAGTGTATTCATAAACTTGGTCAATTCAGATTTCACTGGAAAACAAAGGGGAGTTAGAATTAGCGAAGAACGAACCATCCTAGATGGTTCACCAGAAAGTCCACTTAAATTTATCCAGGTTCAGATTGCCAACGTGGAATCAAGATTTGCTAGTGCTATTTCCGAGTCTGGAGAAATTAAAATGGAAGGCAAGGTAAAGGATGGAATCCCTTATTTGACAAAGGTTGGGTCTTTCGAAGTAGATGTTAGTTTGGAAGTGAAAGAACGTGATACCACGGATTCTCGATATGTGTCAATGAGATTGTCAATGTTGCAATGATTGTTGCAACAATGGCAATAACAATGACAACAGAAAATAATGTCAAAACAATAGTAGCAGCGGAAGTTTATAGAAATTTAGTTTCTAACAGAACTTGGAGACAAGAATTAACCAAAACAATCTACAAGTTTGATACTTGTAGATCAAGCCTCAAGGCCACACAAAATTCTATTAAAAACAACACTGTTTTTGAACTCAATACATAACAAAAAATTCTCAAAAGATATAGTATCTTGGAGAACCAAAAATCCCATATAAAATACTAAACCAAACGTGGGAAGAAAGAACAACAATCCACTTCCTAAAAAACAGCGAAAGGAAGCAACACAAAACAGTTCTTCAAGGTTTAAAGAAACTGTTTTTACAGCAGCAGCAGAAGCTTCAAAAAGCTTCAGTTCATATGGATGAACAGCTTCGAAAGACTCCTCAGGAATTGTACTCAGTGTAAGGCTTTCTTAATCTTCTCTCACAGGTCTCTGCCTGCACACTCAGCGTATAGCACTTCTTAGTTTTCTCTCGCTGGTCCCTTTGCTTCACGATCAGCATCCAATATATACACAATTCTGCAAAGGCCACGGCAAGAGCAAGCACAATCCTACTAGGAAAGAGATTAGTTATCAAAAATAAGAGATTACCTTTCCTAACATGATATCTTGAATAACTAAATTATTTTGCAAAGATTTAGTTACCAAAAATATATTACCTAAATCTTTTGAAAGATTTTTCAAATCAATCTTAACAAAAATATCCTAACCAAATCCTAACACCAAAAAATCATTAACAAAAATAAAATCCTTCTTTGACCAAGAAGGTGAAAACAAGATAAATTAGGCTTTGCCTAATTTACCCTTACAATCACCCCCTTTGTTGAGCATTCTTGGTCAAATCCTAAATTTCCAAAGATGACCTGCAAGAAGTTATCATTAACAAACACCCCCTGAAACTAATATCGAAATAATACACTAAGAGAAAAACTTGATAAAAAACACAACTACTTATTACAAGAGTTCCAATATATCCAATCATCAAGGATTATAAGGACAGAACCAAATGAAATAAGAGTTCAGAGTTTTCCATGTAAAACAACCACCTATCAATCACCAAAGTTACATAAGATCAGAACCAACATCATGCATCATGAGGAGGAATAGGCTGACTTCGGCCCGGGAGCTCTTGCGGGCGAGGGGAGAACTCTTTCATCAGCTTCACTAACTCTTGCATCTTCATTATCACCCCCTATTTGACCAGAATGACTATCTAGCCAAGTAGAATATTGGGCAGCCAAGGAGGTGAGAAAAGATTGATGTGCAGAAAGTAGAGTAAGTTGTGACTGAATCATTTTTAATTGGTCTTTGACAAAAGACACTGAGATGGGAGCAGTAGGATGAGCAAACATGGTGGATGTTGCAACAGATGTTGCAACAATGGGAGGTGCAATGGGAGTAACAGCAGGAGAAGCTGTAACCGAGGGGGAAGCAGGAGGATGAGAGGTACTAGAACCAGTTGAGGGAGGATCAGTGGCAGAAGATAGAGGCAAATTTACTAACCTATCACCTTTTAACAGTTTTGCAAAAAATTGGAGAGGTTCAAGGAGAGGAGATAGCCGAATGGAGGGAGATGGCTTGTAACCTTGAGACACCAGAATTTTATAGATGAGAGAAGGAAAAATGAGAGACCTCTTGTCTCCTCCTGTTTCAGCCATGGAGGAGACTTTCCTAAACACATACAGACCAAAATCAAAGGAACCCTTAGTCCCAATGAGATAGAGAACTTTTGCATGTTCTTCAGTTATGACATTTGTGTTTGTGGATGGTGACCAATTTGCACAGCAAATTTTGTGCAGAAAAGCATATAGGGAAGATAGTTGAGAGGTACTAAGAAGAGTGCCTTTAGCAGGCCACTGAGAAAGCTTTCCACCAGACAGTTCAACCACACAGGAATTAAGATCTAAAGCAAAATCAAGGTTGCCAGATGAAGGAGTTTGGAGGACAGAATTTATGATAGAGGGAGAAAAAGAGTACCATTTTCCTCTTACAAAGACTTTCTCAAAACTAGAATCAGAAGGATTACAAATCCTCTTCTCAATATTGGCATAGAATTCATGAATCAACTCTCGAAAATACGGGGCAGCCAGAGAAACAGTATTCATAAGACTTCTATCAGTAAAATAAGCAGTGAGATTATAGGATTGTAACAGAGAAGACACAACATTTCGCTCATCAATAATATTTCTAGAAATATTATATCGAAGAGAAGCAGCCTTAGATATGAACTTTGAGGAAAAGGGAGTACCCAATGGTTGTGACTTTTTGGATGTTGCAACAATGGGAGCAACATTGAGTGCGAGGCGAAGCGACTTACGGTGAAGCGTCTGAGCAAGCACGAATCTTCACTCTCTGCAGGAGATCCCTCCTTATCTTCATAGTTCTTGTCAGAACTATCATCAAAATCTGAGGAACTAGGCTGATTTGACATGTCCTCGGGTTGAGGCATGTTGGATGGACCAGTTGTAGAAGAATAAGCCGGCTTCAACTTGACTAGATTCTTGGCAACTTCATCATCAGAGGCAGTTATGTCTTGGGATGAATCAGAGGAAGAACTTACTGCCATTGAAGGTGTCTTTCTTGGAGGAGATGAATCGAGAGGGAATACTGACCCTTGGAGAAGGAATAGGGTAGTCATCATCTTGAGCAGTATCCTAGCGAGAAGGAAGGGGATGTTGGTGATGGAGATGGCTCGCGACAGGGGGAATAGAACCGGCAGATTGGAACAAAATCGATCGTCAGAAGTCGCTAGCAATTTCGACGATTCCTTAAAGAATCCGGACCGACCTTGTTCTTTTGCGGCTTGAACATCGGTAGTAGAAGGATTCTCGTAATTGGAATACCCCTTTGCGCTTGAGCGGTGAGAGCTAGGGTTCCCAATTGTTGGTAAGCCGGACAAATCACCTGGGTTGTCAACATCAATTTCGTTACCTTTTTCTCCAGGAAGAATAACTGTGAGGGGTTCAGGGAACGATTGAAACACGACAAGTTGAGGGATTTTCGAGGATGAATTGGGACTCAATGTTTCTTTCATTGTTGCAGCATCAGACCTTGACAATTTGGGGCTTGTAGAGGAGGAAGCCATTTGAGTTTAGGCGAAAAAGTATAGACGAAGAACACAGGAAGATGGAGGCGAGGATCGAATTTTGGGAAGATGGAGACGAGAAATTCGCTGAGTTGAGAGGGAGGATCTGTGAGCAATGGCGTAAGTTCTGCTGCAAAAAGATTCCACTAAACCTGCCACTAATGCAATTAGTCGTTGGAACGTGATACCACGGATTCTCGATATGTGTCAATGAGATTGTCAATGTTGCAATGATTGTTGCAACAATGGCAATAACAATGACAACAGAAAAATAATGTCAAAACAATAGTAGCAGTGGAAGTTTATAGAAATTCGGTTTCTAACGAGAACTTGGAGACAAGAATTAACAAAACAATCTACAAGTTTGATACTTGTAGATCAAGCCTCAGGCCACACAAAATTCTATTAAAAACAACCTTGTTTTTGAACTCAATACATAACAAAAAATTCTCACAAGATATAGTATCTTGGAGAACCAAAAATCTCACATAAAATACTAAACCAAACGTTGGAAGAAAGAACAACAATCCACTTCCTAAAAAACAGCGAAAGGAAGCAACACAAAACAGTTCTTCAAGGTTTAAAAAAGCTGTTTTCTGGCGGCGGCCGAAGCTTCAAAAAGCCGGTTCATATGGATGAACGAGCTTGAAAGACTCCTCGGGAATTGTACTCGGTGTAAGGCTTTCTTAATCTTCTCTCACGGTCTCTGCACACTCGGCGTATAGCACTTCTTAGTTTTCTCTCGGTCACTTTGCTTCACGATCGGCATCAATATATACAGTGCAAAGGCCACGGCAAGAGCAAGCACAATCCTACTAGGAAAGAGATTAGTTATCAAAAATAAGAGATTACCTTTCCTAACATGATATCTTGAATAACTAAATTATTTTGCAAAGATTTAGTTACCAAAAATATATTACCTAAATCTTTTGAAAGATTTTTCAAATCAATCTTAACAAAAATATCCTAACCAAATCCTAACACCAAAAAAATCATTAACAAAAATAAAATCCTTCTTTGACCAAGAAGGTGAAAACAAGATAAATTAGGCTTTGCCTAATTTACCCTTACAGGAAGGAAATATCATCCTTTGCAGGCAGGTTGACCAGCCTGGAATGATCGGAAAGGTTGGAAGCATTTTGGGAGAGGAGAATGTGAAGCAAGTTAGAGTTTGCTACTTTAAATATTGTTCGTGTCGATTTCATTATTTAGGTGTTAAAGTTTAGCCCCCCGAACTATTTGAGGAGAATCTCCTTGGAGTACCCTGCCATTTCTCCTTGTTCTTGTGGTTGTTTAAGCCAATTTTTGTAGTTAAAGTGTTTACTACTTTATTGAATTGCTATAATTTTTATATAAAAAAAAAAGACTTTTCTTATCTATCTTTCCCGTTGAACTTGTTGCATACATTCTTTTGATCAATCATGAAAGGTTGTAGATTGTAGAACAATACAATTGAAACTTTTAGCTTTAATGTTTTGTGTTTTTATATACAGGCATTGGAGTGCTTAGTGCGATTAGCTTCAGTTAGACACTCTTTGTTCACTAATGATGCTACATGCTCCAAGTTCTTAGCCTATCTGATGACATGATCTAAAGAAATTTTGCAAGCATGGCATGGTTTGTTGGCTTCTTGGATTCACGTACCATTTGTGTATATTAATTCAATCTTATTTAGGCATTGTGAATTCCAAAGTTAGCAGTTGCTCAATAGTCTCATATGCATTTTAGGAATTCACAAGTGCTGGGATTTATTGATATGTGAAATTCAGTAATTTGGTGTTGTTATATTTACTGTATTTGGCTTTGGTTTAGCTATCAGCTTCGAGATTAGCGTTAATATATATTGAGAGTTCTAAATGTGTATGTCTCTGTATACATATGTCTATGTGTCTACTAACTACATTGCAATAACATGATGCACAATATGTAAATCCTGAGTACTTGTATGAATTATATGTGTTAAGTATGGTTCAAAGAATATGTTACTCATGGGTATGGTTCAAAGAATATGTTACTCATGGGGAATGCAGTTGAAGTATATCTCCTTATCATGAAATCCAAAGAAGAAGTCAAACAAATAGAAATATAAATTGCCTTAATATTTTAGAATAACACAGTAAACATGTAGAATAATACAACAAAGATACACACACACATGATAGGATGGGAGAAAGAAAGAAAGAGAGAGAGAATGGGGTACCGTGAGAGAGAAAGATATTCTGTGCAGTTGGGGTATAGTAAGAAGTTTGAAGATGGCCACAAATTAAATGGTTATAGAAATAAAAAGAAAGAAAAATATAGAAGAATTAGTAACTGGTGTGTGTGGTGTGATTAATGATTCCAAGAGAGAGAGAGAGTGTGTGTGAGCAAGATAGAGTTACCGGTGTACTGCGATTAGCGGTGCCGACTATGTCGAGTGAATTGCTTCTCCGATTAGCCGTTTTGTTGAGGAAATTTTGACCTTTTGTGGAAAACCTAGGTGGAGGGAATTTTGGGGAAAACCGGGTGGAGGGAATTTTGGGGAGACCGCGGGAAAGTGAAATCCTAAGAAAGGTTTTGGGTAAATAGTTTTTACATATTGAGTCCTTTAATTTCAATAAGTGCAAAAGGTGAAAGGAATTTAGTACGAGATTTGAACAAGTGTTCTAAAAACACTAGTATTTGGGAAGGCTATTACGGATCAGTGCCAAAAGCAATAGTATTTGGGAAGGCTATTACGGAACGGTGCCAAAAGCAATAGTATTTGGCACTGGTGCCATGACGGAGCCAAAAAAAATGGTATTTGGGACTCTTGTAGAGCCCTCCCAAAAAATATGGTCCCAAAAAGTCATTTTTCTTGTAGTGCAATAGCGCAAGATTCAAAAACAAATTACCTTTGATTTTGTTGCCCAAGAGAAACCATCTTCAAATCTCCGACTGCATTAACATACATTTCCCTCATAATTGGGCATGCCCATTTCTGCCCAGATTAAAATTGAAGTGTGCTCATGTTCATATTTTAGTGGACGGGCATATGGACGTAGGCATAATTTACCACCACTAACCACTTACAAGGGTCTAAAAAAGGACAAGCCCGATTTACGAATCTCTTGCAAGTGTTTGAAAAGAATCTAAAGGTATGTTCTTTGTTTAAGGTTTTAAAACTTAAGTTTTTTATTATTAGTTTTTAGTTTTTAGTTTTTTCGCCCCATCAAATTTTCTTAATTTCTCTCTTACTTGGGGTGGTCAACATCGCAGTGGTTACCCTACTTTGAACTTTGAAGTAACGAAGACTCCTTTTAAACATATCCACATGGAACCTTATTTGACCTAAACCAAAAACCATGCCAACTAAATTGTCATCACTAAATCCAAAACCCAAAACCCAAATCCAAAACCAAAACCAAAACCGTTTTTCTTAATTTCCTTTTGTTTTCTATCTATAAATAATTTTTTTGATTTTTGTTTACAATTGTAATCCCTACCAAATGGCGATCTTTATTCTTTAGATCACAAATACAAACCATTGAAATAATATTTGTACAAGTAGAGTTAAGACTTGAGACAACGTATATTAAACAACCCACCCTTTACGAGCCCCACAACTTATTTGTTAACTCGGGTAAAGCTGTTGACATTGGATCTATTTCAAACTTCGATTGCAACTTGAACTCCATTATTACTTGTACTGTATTAGTACAGGGGCGGATCAATGTACCCTCCTCAGTGTCACGTGAGACATAAAGGTTATCCTTCTACATGACCTCCCGACCTGGGATCTAATCCCATAGTTAGCGTCATACATATATTTTCTTTATTCTTTGTTGATGCTTTTTTCTATTTAGAAGACTTTCTTCCATTTGCGATACTATTGTTATTATTTGTTGTTTCAAGAAGAAAAATTCATGGATATGCTCGCCCTATGGAGAAAAATTCCTAGAAACGTTTTTCTTTTCTTTGTCCATGCTTTTTCTTTCTAGAAGACTTTTTCATCCATTTGTGAGATCATTTTTATTATTGGTCATCATTTGCCAACGTCTCAAGAAGAAAAATTCATGGATATGCTCGCTCCTACGAACAAAAAAATTTAGATACAATTTTAAAAACTATTAAAATGAATTATAACATCACTGAACAAAGTTCTTGGATCTGTCATATATTAATTAGACCGTCCATGATATCTATATATATATATAATACTCTTTCCTAACTTTTGGGAGTCAGCTAGCTATGTAGAGATCTTGAATTGAACCACTTCCTTCCATTAACCGTAAGCCAATCAATGGATCGGATTTTGATCTGAATCCGATGTTATTTTTAGGATATAGATTTAGTTTTTAAATTCGATTACCCGATTTT
>CM028378.1:139803516-139963516 GCA_013146195.2 Codonopsis lanceolata | reverse complement strand
GAAGCTACTATTCTCCCATGTATCAGTACCAGTCCCTGCCGGAATCTTCTTTCTTTCTCTCTCCTTTCATGACAAGCATATCATCCTCAATGGAGACCTTGACATCTTCTTTGGAGAGCCCAGCCACATCGAACCTGCCTTGAATTCATTCTCTTCATCCTTCAAGTTCCATGAGGTGCGTGCTTCTATAGCTGAAGATAAGTGTCATAATGTCCTCAAAAAGGAGGTCCATCGTTTCCAACATTTGGCGCATTTGGTCCAATAGCCCTGCTAATGAAACCATATAGAGAGAGAGGATATGGGGTAAATCTAAGTTTACACCGTTGTTCTACTATAACTAAATAAATATACGAAAATTTTGGTACTCTTTACATATCCATAGCATTACTCGTTTTCAAAATAAGGGAGACACATCACCTGATCGCCACAATTGATTTCCCAATATAGCTATATATGTATAAAGTCTTGGGGCCATTGGCCCATTGTTCTGGGTCAAGGTTTTGGGTCAGCTAAGGCTGTTGATCTAGATTAGGGGTGGCAAAATAGGTGTTATGGATAAATGGATAATAGGCTATTATCCATTTATCCATAACACCTATTTTGCCACCCTAATCTAGGCTATTATCCATTTATCCATTTATCCATAACACCTATTTTGTCACCCCTAATCTAGATCATTGTATTCGGTCATGGGTGTACCAACCACGAGGTGAGAGCTGTGGCACAAATGTACTCTGCCCAGAGTCACAGAGGCTATGTAACAAAATAAAATATCGCTCTCTTTTCCTTTAGCAGATTAAAGGCTCTTCTGCATACCCCACCTTTTCTTCCAAACTAGATTGTTTACTTCTCTTAATCCTCTTCTAGTTGCTTACAAGGAGAAACAAGGATTTTACCAATCAATGTAGGCTTCAGCAGTTATTTATATTCCAATTGATATGTTCAAATCTACTTTTCATGTCTTCAGCGTTTCTCAAACCCAGATCTATGAACTGAACATGGTCATGCAAATATCTCATACACATGTTATGGAAAGATATCAGAATGTTCAATTTTTACCTGAGCCGCCGCTTCCATGGTCTCATCGAGTGTTTAAGGGCTTAAAGGTCTTGTGGATGGAGAAGCTTTGAGGGTCTTCGAAGTTTCCCCTCCTCCTCCCCCTCCCCACAAACCTAGACCCAACCCGTTCCACAAACATCACCTACATTTCCCTCGAGGGGGAACATGCCATCTGATCGGTCTACAACAATATACCTACTTCTAACACACAGACAAGAGAATGAAAAAAAGAAAAGAAAATAATGAGCAGATATCTGACCATCTAACTCTGCGTTCTAGCCGATTTTTCCATAGCTTCTCAAGCAGTGTGACAGACAGCGCTGCTAAAGAAACATTTTACCTTAAACCCAAACTAAACCACCGAACCACCTCCCCTTCCCAATATGACTTCCTCAAGTCTTCAACTATAAGCAAACCTAGATGAATCCCAACCTAGGCATGATCTCCAACTCTGACTTTACTCAATTACCTGACATGAATAATATTTTCAGGAATTTTAAACAAGTAAATTCAGCAAGAACAAGAGTAATCAACAAAAATATAATCCAATACCCAAATGTTTTAAAACAAAGATAATCGTATCTGCAATTAATACAATTTCAACAAATTAGCAAATAAATTAACAGCAATCGATCAAACCGAGTATCGAATTTAAAAAGTAGAGGGAAAACTATTCTTCCAACTCTTTGTTGACTACTTTATCTTTGTTGCGAAGCCGATAAGTAATACGGCCTTTGGACAAATCATAACGATTTAGATCCAATCTGACTCTATCTCCGGGCATTACCCTTATAAATCTCTGCCGCATCTTCCCCGATAAGTAACCTAAAATCGTAACTCCGTTATCTAACTGTACCTGAAACTTTCCGTCGGGTAGCGATTCTATAACTAAACCTTCCTCAGTCCATTTTTGTTCCTCTGCAGAATACTTACCGATTGGTGAGGCGTGTAGCGCCCACCGCCGCCGCAGCCGCTGCTCCATCATCGTTGTCCCTTGGTTATTACTGACGCAAACATCGAGTGATGTACAATTGTGTTTAGTGTCGCCGTTGGATTGAGCTCGGACGACGGCGAGTCCAGATGGCTTTCCGGAAGGGAATATAACTGAGCACGGCCCAATTGGTTTGCCGGACGACCTCGAGAGCTTGTTTGATACTAAAGGAGTCGGAGAAAAGGCGACGATTTTTGAAGCCATTTGTGTGATGGTTTGGCGATGAATTAGGTGTGCGTGTGTCAGTGTGTAACCGAAGGGATAGGCTTTGGGAGAAACGGCAATCTGTCATCAGCCTACGGTATTGCCACCTCGTATTGGTTTACCCGCGACCCCCTACATGTTCGGGTAACTTCGATATGCTACTTTCTCTCTATGTAAGAATTAAGGTAACTTGGTAAAACTCTGCTCTTCCTTCTTTCTCTTTCATTTTCATTTTCGTTTTCATTTTCATTTTCTTTTTATTTTAAAGCAAAATACATGAATGGACCATCTGACTTTCTTATTTTTTGTAATTCGACCACAAAAAAATTAAAATATCTATTTTGATCATCTAATTTTTGTTTTATTGCAAGCATGCCCATTTTTTGAATGATGTTAGCTCAAGACGTTAAATTTATGTCAATTTCCTATTTTACCTCTATAAAAGGGGTCAAACTTGTTTAGGAGTTACACGTGATCTTCAATCTTCTCTAATCTAGTGGAAGAAAATCCAGCAACACAGATCCACCTTCCATCTCTTCTCTCTCTCCATCTCTTCTCCCTTCTTACCATTCTGCCTTCCATCTCTTTTCTCTTTCCATCTTTTCTCCCTTTTTTCCCCGCCACCAAAGCCTAACTCTACAACCATGCCCGCCCCGCCTATTCGCAACCTCACAACATTTAAAATTCAAATTGCTTATGTTGGGCAAGAGACAAACCCTAAACAATGAAAATGAAAACTCAGTTCATAAAACCTAAAAAAAAAACATTCATAAATATCCAAAACCTAGTAACCCAGACCGAGGGCTTGAAATTGGAGACTTTGGATCTTCTACAGTTTCCCTCAACGGAGATTGTCGTTGTCCATACACTAGATTGATAGCCGCCAACGAGCTCGCAGGCAGCGATGCAGAGAATGGGTGGGTCTCTTTATGGGGATCGATTCATCTAAGGCTTTGTTGACAGAGTTAGGCTTGTCAAACATGTAAGCTTTGAATCAAAAGTGGACTGAGTCTGTTGGAAGCATGAGGGCGGTGATGTAGTTGATGCCGAAGAAGAATAAATCGAAGCCGAGTCTGGGTGAGGAGAAACCGAATTTGGAGGTGGTTTTGACCGGACAAAGATGAAGATTCACTGGAGAAGAAAGAAGGGCGAATGGAGAAATCGAGGAAAGAGAAGTAGGTTCGCCGGATCTAAAGCAGGGGCATCGATTATGGTGGATGATGGCGGAGCTGGGTTCCGGCACTGTAGAAGAGAAGGAGTCGGGCGAAGTTTCTGTTAGATGAAACCAGATGGTTGTGGTGTTCTCTTTTCTTTTCTTTTTTGAATATAAATTTCTCACCAACAATGATTTTGTGCTTAATGCTAAATGATTTCGTTCCTTTGCATTTGGTTTTCATGGAATTGACAGCTTCAAGGTGGAATTTTTTGGGTTTTATTTTGTTTCCCATTTTTTGGAATCGACAGATCTGTTAGATGATTTTTTTTTGGTATTTCAGAATCTTGTTTACAAATATCTAAGTGGGACTGGGTAAATGGGCACTTTAATGGATGGTGTTTATGGCAAATGTTGTGGGAAGATGAAGATGAACCCAGATCTGTAACCAAAGTTCTATTTTTTACATTTGGACCCTTTTTTTATTATAATTGGCCATCCCTGCTATTTGTGTTTTCTATTTGGACCCCTTTGAGTTTCTAAAACCACACAAAGTTTTAGTATTTACAGGGGTAAAATATGAAATTGACATAAATTTAACGTCCTGGGCTAACGTCATCCAAAAAATGGGCATGTTTGCAACAAAACAAAAGTTGGGTGGTCAAAATATATATTTCAAACTTTTGGTGGTCGAATTGCAAAAAATTGGGAAAGTTGGGTGGTCCATTTGTGTGTTTTTGCCTTATTTTTACTAGTTATTTAGCCCGTCGTGTGGAACGCGTATATATATATATATATATATATATATATATATATATTATAACTTTTGGACATTATAATTAGATTGTTAATCTCTTTCATTGTTATTATAATTTTTTTCTATTGTTACTAATATTAAACGATTTTTTTTGTTTAAATATTTTTAAAATTAACATAAGTTTCTATCTACGTGTAATAGATATTTTGCATTAGTAATAATAATAAAAATATTTGATCTAAAGACTTTTAAAATTAGCATCTAACTTGATAATAATATTAGAAGTCTTTTTGTTAAAAACTTTTAAAATCATAATTCATTTTTAAACAATGTGGGATAATTATTTTCTATTTCTATTGATAATGAAAGTTTAAATCTTTTATCTAAAGACTTTTAAAACCAATATCACATTCTAACCATGTGGTATGCATATTTTCTATTAGTAATAATAGTAGTAAATAAAAGACTTTATAACCAACATTCATTTTTAAACAATGTGATATACATATTTTCTATTGGTAATAACATAAAAATGTATTTGTCTAATGACTTTTATAAAAAAATATTCATTTCTAAATAATGTGAAATACATTTCTTTGTAATCAATGTGAGATCCATCATCTAAAAAGTTTTTAAAATAATATCAATTTTCTAACCAATGTGACATACTTATTTTATATTGTTAATAATTGTAGACTTTTAAAATCAGCATCACTCTTCAACCAATGTTGTATCTTAAAAAATTTATAACCAACATCTATTTCTAAATATTGTAGGATACATCTCTTCTATTATGTTGATGATAAAACTAAAAGTCTTTTATCTAAAGACTTTTAAAACCAACATCATTTTTTAACCATTGTAGGATATCTCTTCTATTAGTAATAATAATAAAAGTCTTTTATCTAAAATTAAAATCAACATCACTTTCTAACCAATGTGAGATATACATCTTCTATTGGTAATAATGGTAGAAGTCTTATATTTAAAGACTTTGAAAACCAAAATTACCCTCTAACCGATACATTTCTTTTATTGGTAATAATAATATTTTAAAACCAACACTATTTTCTAACCAATGTGGGATACATCTCTTCTATTGATAATAATATTATAATACTTTGTAACCAATATGAGATACATGCATCTATTCTATTTGTAACAAAAAGTCTTTAATCTAAAGACTTTTTAAACCAATATTTATTTTTAAACAATTTGAGATACATATCTTTTATTGGTAACTAGTCTTACAACCGTGCGTTTAACGCACAAACATATATATATTTTAATTAAATTTTATTCAAATAAAACAAAGACAATACTCAACAAAGGAGGCTGTCCCAAGTACTTCTTCAACTCCTCAAAAGTCTACTCGCATTCCACTGTCCATTCAAAACCCTTATTCCCCCAGAGAACTTTGAAAAAGGGCAGGCACCTTTCTGCTGACCTGGAGATGAAGCGGCGAAGAGCGATGACACTGCCATTAAGCCCCTGGATATCCCTTATGAACCTTGGAGGCTTCATCTTGACCAAAGCAGCAATTTTCTCAGGATTTGCCTTAATCCCTCTCTCATTCCCCATGAAGCCCAAGAATTTACATGCCTTCACGTCGAATACATATTTGCTCAGGTTGAGTTTCATGTTGTGTTTCCTAAGGTTGCCAAAGGTCTCCTCCAAATCCACCGTATGATCATGTTGTGCGTATCGGTGGCGACGAGACCGACAGTCCCACTTCACTGTTTCATATTCAAGCCTTGCTTTCGCTCTCCCTCCCATATTCCCACCCCATCATTGCTTCACCGAAGTGAGTCTTCTCTGCCCAGTAATCTTTCCGACTAGTTTTTCTACACGTCAGCCACGCTCCATGGTCTCTCTCTCGAACAGGACAATATATTATCGCCTCGCATTGCAGCATCATCGCTTCAGCCTCCCGATATACCATAATCACACATTAACACCCCCATCAAGTTTTTATTTAGGAGGAGGACGAGTCGATTCATGTCACATTGCAAACATAATGATTGGATGACAGATGCTAGTTAAATTTTTATCAATTTTTTTTTTGATGAATTTGACAATTGTCATTTATTATGTATTTGATAATTACTGTGGATGTTGTGGATATTTGATCTTATGGATGTTATGGGTTTTTGTTATAGATATTTAATGTTATGAATATTATGAGTTTTTGTTATGAATAGTTGATGTTATAAATGTTTTATTCATATTAATTCAATTAAAAATTCAAATACTCGAATCGATTAGTGATAAATAGATTTTGTAAAAGGATATCTCTCGTCACTTGACTCACAACCAGCTGTGAATCATTGTAAACTACGATATTCTGGACACCAATGTCTTGAGCGAGCTCAAGCCCCGCGATCAGAGCTTCGTATTCTGCTTGGTTGTTAGACACTGGGAACTTGAAGCGCAAAGCTTTTTCGAACTCCATATCCTGCTCGGGTGGCACCAACAATAGGCCAGCACCACTCCTTAACTTGATAGTCGCTCCATCGACATAAAGGTCCCAACAATAATTTGGGCGAGGTCGTAGAAGACAGGTGTAGGCTCGACCTGAGGAAGGGTCTCTTCCTCGTTTGAAGAGTTAAAACTCATTTTTGCTATAAAATCTGCCAGGGCATGTGCCTTTATAGCTCACTGAGGTTGGTAGTTTATCTAAAATTCTGTCAGCTCGATGGACTAGGTGAAAAGCCGACCAGAAGAGTCAGGTTTGTCCAAGATCTTTCTGAGAGGAGTGTCCGTGTATACAATGATCACATGTGCAGAAAAATAAGCTCGTAATTTTCGAGCAGCAACAACAAGCGAATAAGCCAACTTTTCAACATTAAAATATCGACCGTGCATTGCAGTGAGGGCCTTGGAGACATAATAAACAAGCTTTTGGATGTTGCATTCCTCCCTAACTAGAACAGTGGCCACAGCCTAGTCTGTGGCCGCGAGGTAAACATGTAGACAGGGCTGGTTATGAACTTTTGGGGGCCTTGGGGCGAAAAAAAAAAATTTGGGGCCTTTAAGGCATGAACAAAATTTTTTTTAATCAAAGACACAACACTAAGGTATATTTTTAGCTCACATCACATAGCATAACTAGCATATTGTTAATATAGGGAGGAGACATAACTTTCAAGACTTCATAATATCTGCTTATAAAGATGATGGCATTCCAAGAGTTACTCAAGTTAACATTATATAATTTTTGGTGTCTGCCTCCTACTCATTGCTATTTGCTGTCAACATTTCAGTAGGCAACCAAATTAACTACTAACTAGACAGTGCAAAATAAACAACACAGGAACCAGACATCAGCCACAAATATTGTCCCGAATCATTCCACAACACTAGCTTACAGTTGCTAGATATGTTCTGCTTACAGTTGCTAGAAATTTGTGGAGGCTCCAAGGCAGTTATCTTCTGGAATGATTCCATCAGAAATCGGGCTATTAACACATCTTGAGACTCTTCGGCTGTTTAATAACCAGTTGAATGGTTATATACCTCAAGAGATAGGCAGTTTAAAGCATCTTTCTGAGCTCACTATGTATACTAATAATCTTCAAGGTCCCATCCCTGCTTCATTAGGTAATTTGACAAGCTTAATTTACCTGTATCTCTACAACAACAGTCTTTCGGGTCCCATTCCTTCGGAACTGGGTAATCTTTTTAATCTCAAGGAGCTCTTATTGTCTCAAAATGTTCTAACGGATAGTATCCCATCCACTTTTGGGAACTTGAATCAGTTAATTTTCTTGCACCTGCCCGATAATCAACTTTCGGGTTCTGTTCCCTCATAAATAGGCAACTTGACATCACTTCAAAGTTTAGCCCTGTACAAGAACAATCTCTCTGGCTTGATTCCCACATCAGTAGGCAATCTGACCTCGCTTAGCCTTCTCTACTTGCACACTAATAAGTTGGTCGGCCCCATTCCTGAGGAGTTAGGTGTCTTGAAGTCTCTCACAGATCTTGAACTGGGTCAGAATCAGCTGAACGGTTCAATTCCTGCCTCAATTGTTAATCTGAGCGAGTTAGAGATACTCCACCTCCGTGACAACAAACTTTTAGGTCCCATCACCACTCACCATCTTTGATGTGCTCTTGAACATGACCTGCAATGCTTTGTTATCTGAATATGCTGGATTGCCGATGCAGACTGACGTATAGAGGCTGTAGATGTCTATCTCCTTATATTGCTTGAGTACTTCGTCCACGGCTTGACTGCAGTCTTCATTGCTCCAAGTACTGTTGCTGTTGAAATCACAGGAATCTCTTATGGTTCTGTGGGTTTCATCTGATACCACGGCATGACTCCAAGCATAATCAACCAGACCTCTCCAGTCCTCAGCATCACATGTTTCAGGATTACCCAGCTGCAATTGAGCAAAGATAAGCCATTATAGCAATTAGCAAATAAAGAAAAGAACTGTCTACAGGACTACAAGGGCATGCACTCCTCACTCTAATAAGGTTTAGATTTAACTGTCAAGATTCACGGACTATACCAATATTCCCCTCAGATTGATTAATAGAGAAGGATCCTTGTTTTTCTCTTGGATGAGCCCTGCCAGTTCTGGTCTATGGGAAATAATTGTACACCTTCTTGTTGAGTATATTGAAAATGACATTTAGGAAATACCTGTGTGAATTTAACCATAACAATTAGCAAGGAAAATTACTACTCAGTAACAAATAGGTCTATGGACTTCCTAAGCATGATTCATCCGAAAAAAAGATAATCATACTACATTTATACATTCATCTACAAAGAATATATGACATCAATAAACATGTTTCAATGAACTTGCAAGCACAATTTCAAGACTAATTATAATGCAATCACAATGGGAATCCATCGTCGTAACATAATATGCATTATCAAGAATAAGACATGAAAGTATGAACTTGGCTATCAATTAACAAAAGACAATAGCCTTACCAAGCAAAGAAGAAGAATCCAGTAACTAGAGTTGGAAATCTCTCAGCAAAGTTGTTACTGGGGACTTCAATTTCCTGACCATCTGCAGCGGCAGCGGCTCTTGTAATTTGAACAGAAGCACGATGCCTCAAAAGATGATCCCACTCCCACCCAGAAAACTTCAAACCCTTGCTGTATAATCCAACCGGTACCGGAGATAGTCTATTTTCCGGCGAGAATGCCGACTTTGAGGCTAATAATACAACTGACTTACTCCTAGCTGGAACTGAACTTGGCAAACTTCTATGAGCAAAAGTCCTTGTCGAAGAAATTTTAGGACTGAGAGTGAGGATTGAAAATTGAATAGACTTAGCAATTGAACTTCTGGAACGTATTTCCCTGTAATCATGGGGAAAAATATAAGATATCCATGATGGTTTTCAAATAAGATGAACTTTGTAAACAGGAGAGCAAGAACACATACCTGCATAGCTCTCCCTCGCAATATAAAAAACTCTCTTTCCATATGATGGGAACTTCAAGAACTACTTATGCAGGAATGCATAAGCTGATAAGCATCATTTTCTGTACAAGTGTCCACATATAGACATAACTTTAAAAGGTCCAACACCTAGAAACACAGAAGAAAAATTAATGTATCAAATAGCTACTGTAAAAATTTAGATCTTCTAGCATTTTGAGAGGCAAAGTCATCAATAATTTTGTCAAAATTAAGCTTTTCCAACATCTCATTTTCAATGCATAAAATTGCTAACCCATTTAATCTTTCTTGAGACATAGTGGAGCGCAAGTATGATTTTAACAATTTTAGTTTTGAAAAGCTTCTTTCAGCAGATGCTACAGTAATAGGTATAGTTAACATAACTCTATATGCAATAGAAACATTAGGTAAACATCCTAAAGTTTTAACTACTTCAAGAGCTTCAATGGCTGACTTTGTTTCTTTCGGTAAATATATTTGCAGCACTTGCAATTCAGAAAATAAATCTTCAACATCAATATCACATTTTTCATTATGTTTTAGGGCAGCTTGAAGATTAACACAACATTCATGCAATCTATCATGTTCCAATGAAGAAAACTTCTCAAGATTAAACAAAAAACCAAACATATTCTCGAACTTATTCAATGCTTCAAATCTGTTTTTCAAAGATGAAATTGCAATATCCACCACAACGTAAAAATAATTAATCCTAAAAGACTTCTCAGCAGATAGTGAAATTTCTTCATGACAGTTTTCATCAAATTGTTTCTTCCTATGAGTTTTACGCAACTGACGAAAAACAGGATCGATTTCCATTTTAAATGCAAGCTCTTTGGCTACTACCATAGCCGATTGAAAACCTTCCTCTCTATATCTTTCAAAATAAGAAATCAAACCTTTCAACATACCGATTGCAACATCAATTTGCATATTTTCAGTTTGTAATTTTTTACTAACAAACAAAATTTTCTTTAAAATTTCATACCAAATAGTCATGCCCAGTAAAAATTCAAAACTTTCAAGTTCATGAGTTGCTAAAGACTCAGCCTCACTTCTAGCTTTGGCATCCTCACTAACTCTCGATAATTCAATTAGAGCTTCTCTTATCTCATTAGGCTGAGTGACTATGGCTTTAATACTATTAACATGACTTTCCCACCTTGTTGTTGACAATGGCTTTAAAGTTAATTGATTAACATTACCTTGTAAGATTTTCCATCTCTTAGTAGAACCAGCAAATAAAGTATACATGCGTTGCACAATTCCAAAAAATGAGACAGCTTTAACACATGAATTCGCCATATCACATATTGTTAAATTAAGGGAATGACAAGCACATGGCATATAAAATGCCCTAGGATTGACTTCGAGAAATCTCTTTTGAACACCTTGATGTTTTCCTTTCATATTGGAACCATTATCATAACCCTGTCCTCTCACATCATCAATATTAAGTTTAAGTGATTCTAAAACATTTTGCAGTTCATTGAAAAGAGCTAAACCAGATGTATCATTCACTTGTAAAAACTCTATGAAATATTCTTTTATCTTTATCGAACTACCTAACATATCAACACATCGAATTATCAAAGTCATTTGCTCAATGTGGCTTGCATCTGGAGTACAATCAAGTATCACCGAAAAATACTTTGCCTCTTTTATTTTTTCAACAATTTCATTTCGTACTTTGGAGCTTAACATTGAAATCAATTCATTTTGAATTGTATGACTAAGGTAATGATAATGAATTTCCTTGTTCAAAATACGTCTAAAATGCTCTTGCATTACCAAATCAAATTCTGCAATTAATTCAAGTAATCCTAAAAAATTACCATTATTATCTTGATAAATCATCTCATTATCTCCACGAAAAGCCAAATTACGTTTAGCAAGACATTTTACAACAGAAATAATTCTTACCAAAACCAGTTTCCAATGTTCTTTCTCTTTTTTAATTTGCATTTGTAACGCATAATCAATTGTTGTATTCTTTTTCAACCTAACTTCCAAATCAATCCAAGTTCTCATATTGATAAGATGCTCAATGTTATTCTCATGTTTTTTAAGTCTTTCACTTAAATGTTTCCAATCATTAAGACCCTCATTTGCTAGCAAACTACAATTATGCACCGATTTAAACAATTTGCAACAAAAACAATATACTTTGTTCGCATCTTTTGAGTACACTAGCCATGTTCTATCTTGGTTTTCTCCATTTTTTAATTTTTTTGTATAATAAGAATATGAAAAATGTCTAGAAAGCGCATCCATAGGGAATTGAAGATTATAATCTCTTATCGGACCTTTCTCGATCAAAATATCTCTTGTTTTATTATCAATATTATCCCAAGTTCTTGGATCATATATATCCAAAGCAAGATAAGTTCGTTCAACATTATTTTTATTCTCAAAATCAATTTCATTCTCAATTATATTACCAATTTCTTCATTCAGATCATCATCATCATCATGTCTAATTTCATCATGTTCATTCATTATACGTTCATTTAATTCTTCTTCATTACTCGAATGTTTCAATTCATCAATTGGATCTTTGACCGGAGAATTGGTTTTAAAAAACTTATCAAGAGCTCCTGTTTGACTTTTAATCATCTCCTCTGTTTTTTTTCTTTTATTTCTTTTTTGACATCCAGACGGATATTTTCTTGGTAACATGTTTGCACCCCTACTAGTTTCCAAATTCAAGTCTAAATCTAAAAACACTTATTCACTTAAACACACGATTAAGTGGATCAACTATTGAAACTAAATATAATAAATTAAAAAAAATAAAATGAATCAACTGATGATCAAAGTCTCAAAGACAAAGAGCAATAAAACCTGATCTTGGTTAATTGGCTCTTCCGTCTTCACTTGGGATTTATATTCTGAGTTTCTTACTTAATTCTTGAATCTTGATTTCTTTCAAACCAGAAACAGAGAAACTGTCAAGTGTCAACTGAGAATCTACAAAATCAAAAAAGAAAATCAAATTTATAATTCGTATTAGGGCAAAATCAAATTTATAATTTAATTTTTTGAGAGAGAATTAATGAGAGAGAAGAGGATAATTTACTAACCAAGAAAATCCACAATTGACGGATGCCGGACGGAGAATCCACGAAATTGGGGTTTGAGTTGTTGTCAAACTAGTGGTCTGGATTCAAGATGACAATATTTCAAATTTTCAACGTAATTGAGGTTTGAAATTGAAGCAATTCCCAATTTCCCACGAACTGTCAACTGAGAAAGGGGAAATTCAGGAAGGACCGAAGATTGCGAAGAAGAGATGAGGATTGAGGATTAGGAATTTCTTTGAAATCAACTGACAACTGGTTTGGCAACTTCGAATTTCCCCTTTTCTGTTTGATTTACAGCCTCTTCCGCTTCTACTGCTATGAAGAAATCGAGCCGGTGCTTTGAGGAGATCGAGCCGCCGCTGTGATTTGTGAAGAAATCGAGATTTGCTCTGCGTCTTTGTCGCCTTCTTTGTCGTTTCCTCTTCCGTCTCCCCCATGTTGACATAAATGAATAAAGGAAAAATGGAATAAATATGGAATATATATACCTAATATATAAAGGTGTATAAAATATTTGGGGCCCTTAAAAAATAGGGGCCCTAGGCGGTTGCACTCCCGGCCCTCCTTCAAAACCGGCCCTGCATGTAGACTCTCACCCATGACCGGGCTACTCAACAAAGGAGGCTGTCCCAAGTACTTCTTCAACTCCTCAAAAGTCTGCTCGCATTCCACTGTCCACTCAAAACCCTTGTTCCCACGGAGAACTTTGAAAAAGGGCAGGCACCTTTCTGCCGACCTGGAGATGAAGCTGCCAAGAGCGATGACCATGCCATTAAGCCCATGGATATCCCTTATGCACCTTGGAGGCTTCATCTTGACCAAAGCAGCAATTTTCTCAATCAATCCCTCTCTCATTCACCATGAAGCCCAAGAACTTACATGCCTTCATGCCGAATACACATTTGCCCGGGTTGAGTTTCATGTTGTGTTTCCTAAGGTTGCATCTCCTCCAAATCCACCGTATGATCATGGCCTTTAGACTTTACAACCATATCATTGATGTAAGCTTTGACGTTTCTACGTAACAATCTACGAGCTGAAGACGCTGTTGACCATTCGATGATGCGTAGCTCATGCATTCTTCAGCCTGAATGGCATCATCTTGTAATAATAAAGGGCACCCGCTGCTTGGAATGCGGTCAGTGCCTTATCCTCTGCATTCATCTTCACCTGACGGTATCCTGAATACGCATCGATGAAGCTCAGAAACTCAAACCCTGCAATAGCATCCACTAGCTTATCGATGCGGGGAAGGGGATAGCAATCCTTCGGGCAGGCTTTATTGAGGTCGGTGAAGTCCACGCATATTCTCCATTCGCCATTTGACTTCTTCACCATGACAACATTGGCCAACCAGGTCGAGCAGTGGATTTCCTCGACAATGTCTGCTCGAAGTAGTTTTTCTGCTTCCTCCTTGATGGCCTCATCTTTCTCTGAGGAGAACTACCTAGGCCGCTACTGAACAGGTCTGCAAGTCATATCCACGCTGAGGCAATGCACTGCCACCTCCTCACTGACACTTCTCATGTTCTCTAGTCGCCACGCGAACACATCCAAACTGCTCTAGAGCTGCTTGACCAAATTGGCATGGACCTCAACAGAGAGAGCCTTATCTATCTTTATCTTTTACTCGGGATATGCAGGATTGATCACTATTTCCTCAAGTTCATCTTGCGCAATGAACTCAGGCTCGTCGCGTACTTGAAGAGTGTCATATTCCAAGATCCAACGGCCTAGGTCAAGTTTAGAGTTCATATGTGTGAACAACGGTTGTCCAACTTCCCCCTCTTTCTCTCCTTCGCAACCCTCTTTCCCCATCTCTCACTATACTACGACGGTTTCCTCTCTACCGGCTGTCTGTGTCCCTCTTCCCCCCATCTCTCTCCTCACTGCCGAAATCCATGAAAGCTAATTACTTCGTGCTTATATGTATGATAGTAAGGTGACTGTTTAGGGAAGGTGCCTATGTCCCCATTTCTCTTCAAAATTCTTTCAGAAGGCTATTAGACTTGAATTTGGACACCATATTCGATATTCAACTTGACAGATTGCTATCCACAAAAGTAAGGAAAGTAATAAATATGTACGATACTTAAAGATCTACTCCATGTTTGCTAGAATCATATACCACTGAATTATCTGAATCTAGATCTCATGTACCACTTGTGTGTACCATTGGTGTACCACTTTTCATCTCAACCATTACATCCTTACTATTGCATCTTAACCAATGATTAAGATGAAAAATGGTACACCAATGGTACACACAAGTGGTACAGAAGATCTGGACTCGAATTATCTAGAGAGATCATAAGTGTGTTTGTTCGTGCAGATAATGAAACTTAACGTTTTAGAATTGATGTTTTTGTTGACTACTCGGTAATTTTTCATACGGAATTCAAGCTTACCCTTTTCCATCGTTTTAGGTTAGATGAGCAACAAGTATTGGAGATGCAAGAAATTAAAGGATGATTTATGTAAAAAAATTTAATACTGATATAAGATTTACTGCTTTATTAGGATTTACTGGTGTACTGATTTAAAATTTATTGTTTTATTAGGATTTAATGTTTTAGTAGAATTTACTGATTAAACAAACATTTAGTTTATAAATTTTTAATTGATTGTTATCGTAATCCATTGAATCTCGATTTAATTTTTGTCCGTGTATGGATTTATTTTTAAATTTTTTTGTTTGTTTATAAATTTTTAATTGATTGTTTTAAAAATATTTTAACTAGTTGATAATGATATTGAGACGCATCCACGAATACGATTGCTGACCACCATCCATGAATTTTCAAAATTACAAAGGAAATAAAAATAACACACTTTTTTTGGTTGAAAGAGAAAGATGAGAGAGCTTAAAGAGAAACAATGTATATATAGATCGAGATTTTGGTGTGTCTAAATGAGAGAGGATGACGATATTTTTTTAATTTATTTGTTTAAATTGGATTAATGACGGTATATCATAGTATATGGTTGTAAACAAATAATATTTTTTGTCCGACTTGGATTTATTTTTTTGAAAAAAATAATGTTCGTAAGTTATATAATTAATTTTTGTAACTTTTAAACATTTGTATTTTTTTTTAAATTTGTGCTAAGTTTCTCTTATTGGTCTAATATTTTTGTGATTTCGATTTCGAATAGTTTTTTGTTAATTTACTTTGTCTCATTCAATTTTTTTATGGTTTTTTTTTTGCTGAGATTTTCATTTTTGAGTTTATTTAGCAGGTGCTAAGTTAGTGTGTGTGTGTGAGAGAGAGAGAGAGAGAGAGATAGAATGCTTTTGAATGTCTAATTATACTCTTTTTGGACGAGTTAAAAAATGTTACAACCAACAAAATGAGTTATTTATTTAGTTTTTGGGATGTCATATTTTCTCTATATATTGTACATTGATCTGACCCCTACAAATTCCAAACATATATTAATTTATTTGCATCTTGCTCACTCCATACATGGATCACGTATCATACTGACATCGTGTCATAGGCGCAGACACGAAATCTAGTATACTTGTATAGTTTCTTGTTTTAAATAAACATTTTAAATTCACTTTAATTATTTATTTATTTGTAAAGTGATGTGTACGGGCCAAAACCGTTACGAGCAAAGAACGTAGGACCTCACGTGTCGAGCACGAGCTTAAATAGTGAGCGGGAAAGGAAAGGTTCAGGGAGCTGTAACTGAGTCCCGAGCTCTCCCTCCTAGTCTGTCCTCGTTTCATCCTGGTCAGAAACGGTGACGCCTCCCTGACCAGGGGCCGTATTTGGAATAATAGACTGGTGGATGTGAACATATAAGCTCTCAATCGGGCAGGGCCACGCCCACCCGACCAAATATACAACTACTCGAACAGAACTTACATAGAAGTGTGCTCGCCTGAAATCTAAATAATCACTTTGGCAGTTACGCAGTCAATCAGATTGATAGCCACCAATCCCTACAATCTCGCCATTTCTACTCATCCACCAGGATTTGGCTCCATCAGGGCGATATAAACCCCATTTTCAACACCTTACAAGACACGCTCAATTACATACCGAAACTCTGGAAAATTGTTTTTTCTAGCATACGACTTACTCTCACGTCGGAAGAATTTCGCGAAGCTTTGTCTTGCATTCCCTCTAAGGTGTTCTTCGTGTTCTTGACAAGTTTTCAGGAAGTTCCAATGATCCAATCCAACAAATAAGCTCATATATCCTACACTTTTTATTGGACCGCCCAATGTTAATTTTTGCAGCATCATAAAGAAAAAATATAACTATACTGAATAATACTACTAATATTATTTTTTATAACTTTTTAGTAAACTGTTGAATTCAAATAAAATCTTGATCGAAAAAATTTTAAGTTAACTTAGAAAAATTTTAAATGGACCTTTTTGGAAACAAAGAAAGTATCATTACAATCAGACTTGACAAGTACAACCTAGAACTCGTTAACCCACTCGATCCGACCTAACTCAACTCGTTAATATTTGTGGGTTGAAACAGGTAACACGTTTCAATCCAAAAAAATTAATGTGACGGGTCGGATTAAAGCATGTTGAATCTTTTACCTTTTTTTGGTCCGCTGGTTTTTACTCTATAAATGTATGATTTTTTTTGAAAACATTGCAGGCCGATCCACCTTTTAAAGTATTTAATCGCTACAGTACACCTCTTTTTATTTTCAACCGGAAAAAGTCACTTTTGATGGTAAAATGACTACGATAACCTTAATGAACTATATGTGCATTACGGAGGTCATTATTTTTGCATCGCGGTACAATTAAACTTTATGAATCGTGGTACAACAATTTTACATGAATTAAACTTTTGAACCGCACTGCAACTTTTGAAAAAGTTGTTAAAGTGCAAAAAATTAATTAATTTAAATAAATTACAGTATAAAGTGCAAATATATCGCGGTGCAAAACTATGCTAGCTTTTTGAATTTGTGAATCGCGGTACAAAACTATGCTATCTTTTGAATTTGTGAATCACGGTGCAAACATTTCTGAATCGTGGTACAACTTTTGAAAAGGTTGTTAAAGTGCAAAAAATTTAATTAATTTTCAATAAATTACAGTTTAAAGTGTAAATATATCGCGTTACAACAATTTTAAGAAAAGAATCGCGATGCAAAACTATGCTAGTTTTTTGAATTTCTGAATCGATGTACAACTTTTGAAAAGGTTGTTAAAGTGCAAAAAAAAATAATTAATTTTCAATAAATTACAGTATAGAGTACAAATATATCGCGGTGCAACAATTTTACATGAATCAAACTTTTGAACCGTGGTACAAAAATAATGCAATGAAATTTATGAATCGCAGTACAAAAGTGTAAAGAATCAGTTTACGTCCTCCACCTTCTTCTTCAATCTCCTCCGTCGTAAGCCTTCTTCTTCCTCCTCCTTCTCCGCCTTTGTCTAAACTAAAAATTCTTCAACCCAACACAGGTCTATTATAGTTTCGTATTTCATGAATCAAAAAACATGTTTACCTTTCGGAGGCGTTGCCTCCACGACCTGACCGGGTAGGTCGATGCCCGTTTCATTGCGCACAATTGTGATTTTCGAATCCAAAGTGTGTTACCGGAGTTGTTGAAAAGACAATGATATTTTTTGAACAATATTTCGAAAAGTGTTCTTTTGCGGTTAGAAAAAAGAACGGTAGACTTTTGGGTTATAAATTTTAAAAAAGGATCGGCCAGAATTTTCCCCATTTTTTGGGAAAAACCGAGGTTTAAATGGGTCGACCTGTTACCAATCATAACCCGACTCATTTAGACATTTTTTATATTCGGGCTCTAATGAGTTTTGACTCGTTACCTATCTCACCCGACCCAACTCAACTCACTCAATTGTCAGACATAATTACAACTGAGGTACCATGATAGCATTTGGATGGAGTACCACAATAATCCCGAACTTACATGCAGATTAAAAAAATTATATAACTTCATTGTTTTTTAATTATACTCTTAAAAAGATTGAGAAAATAGTTTGTAGTGATGTGAGAAGTATAGAGTTAATTAAAAAAAAACACACACACACACACACACACCCATATCTTATTTCGAAATTTTCAAAATAAATAGAAGACTAATCCCACTAAATATAAAAATATTAAGAATTTATGATATATGGTCTCACCCACCTATATAAAAGCAGCTCCAATGGGAGCTTTTTAAAGGTTTATAAATTTCATCAACCGGTTGAAGACAAATGAGTCTCATTGTGATTGCTGAGATGGAATGAAACGGTTGTAAATTTACAATAGGTAGAAAAGCCTATGTGGCACTGGTATCTACTTTAATGTTTTCACTTCATTTAAAAATTAAATGACCGTTTTCACTTCATTTAGCCGTTGTTTTTTTACCCTTTTTTTGTTTTTGTTTTTTCAAATTTATTCTATAAATTCTCTAATAAATAGGTTTGTAAGAAAAATATTACATTCTTCTAAACTTACATTACTTCTATAGTTCTATACTATATCATTCTCATTAAATTACACAAATTATTCTTTTCACTTCTTTTGTTATGGGTAACATTTTTTTTACAAATTTATTGAACTCTACTAATGTCAAAGATTCTGCAAATGCGAAACTACTCCAAATTTTCAAGGTCTGCCAAATTTTCCAACTCTGCCGAATTTTCAAGCTTCACCAAATTTTTCAACTCCACCAAATTTTCAAGTTTTGCCAAATGTTCAAGCTCCACCAAATCTTCAAGTTTAGCCAAATTTTTGTTATCCAAATTTTCAAGGTATTTCAAGTGTTCCAATTTTTGTTCCTATCCTTCGTATTCTCAATTTCTCATATATTCGCAACATGAATATTTTAACCCGACTATGACAAATCAATATACATTCGGTTCTTATAAACCGACTATGGGTATTGGAAATCCAACAATGCCAGTTGATACAAGAAGGGATAGCGTCGGTGAATCTGTACTTCCACCATTTTCTACCCAAGAAGGGTTGAAAAACATTATCCTTGACGATGAAGCAGACAACAAAACAAATGACATGCAGAAAACGAAGTGGAGCATTGAAGAGGATAAAATGCTTATAAGTGCTTGACTCGTTATTTCAACAGATAGCGTGAAGGGGAACTCTCAACATGATAAGGAGTTTTGGAAGCGAATCACTGAGTCCTACAATAACAACCGAAAGACGAGAATTCAAAGGAAGTTTAACGTCTTGAAGTCGCATTGGTACACAATTACTCTAATGGTTAATCAATTTGACCAATTTTTCATCCAAATTAGAGATCAACATCGTAGTGGGTGGGCCGATGACCAAGTGAAGGAAACTGCACATGGTCTTTATCACTCGGTAAGTAAAAAACATTTCAAATATGAGCATGTGTGGCTAATGTTAAAAGATGAACCAAAGTGAAAAGGTGGGAAATCAAGTGAACATTCCTCTAAAAGGACAAAGATATTTGAATCGGGGACATTCACTTCATCATTCGATGCACATACGAGCATCAACATCGAAGACAATGAAGTTGAAGTCCATCCGATTGGTCAAAAGGCGGCAAAGAGGAAAGGGAAATTAAAACTTGCCGAGAAAAATGAAGTCAAAAGTGTTTATTTATGGGATAAGCATCGTGAAATTGAAGAAAGAAAGATTTTAGCACTCGAGGGAGTGACAACTGCGTTAAATTATGAAATTCTCTTTAAAGATACTATTGGCATGACGAATGAGCAATGCAAATGCATCAACACATTTGTTACTCGATCAAGATCAAATATAATATTCTATAGTTTATGTGTGGCTAATTTTAAGTTATGAAGTTTCTAATTGTTGTATTATAAGTTTATGTAATATTTTAATTAATATTTTTTTCTTCATGTAACCCATGTGTAAAATGCATTATGATATGTAATTTTTTAATTGTGTGAAGGAAACTAGTCATTACAAAAACTAGCCGTTATAAGAGGTCTGTAAAACCTCTTACGCATATACCTACATATACACCAATCTTCATACTAAAAATATGTCTCAAGGCCCCAATCACTCCTACAAAAACGCAATTCTGCAATTCGTGCAAGATGAATTGATTGACGATTCAAGTGAAAAAATGATGATGATAATTATGGAAATGAAAATGAAGGAAGAAGAAGTAGAAGCCTCCCACAGTCGTAAACGCAATCGAAAGTACATAAATCAAGAACGAGAAACTGGACATAAAAGATTTTTCAACAACTATTTCTCCAATGATCCAATTTACGCAAATCAAATATTCAAAAGAAGGTATCGAATGAGTAAGGAATTATTCCTTCGAATTGTAAAAGCTCTTTCAAATCATATATAGTATTTTCAGATGAGAGTTGACGCAACTGATAGAAAGAGACTTTTCCCCTTGCAAAAATGCACTGTTGCTATTCGTTAGTTGGCATATGGCACGTCTGCCAATCATTATGACGAGTATGTACGAATTGGTGAAACCACTGCAATTGATTGTCTAATGAAATTTTGTCGATCTGTAATTGAGGTATTTGGAAGCGTATACTTGAGAAGACCCAATGCTCACGACGTCCAACACTTACTTCAATTACATTCTAAGGTCCATGGTTTTCCTGGTATGTTAGGAAGTATTGACTGCATGCATTGACCATGGAAAAATTGTCCAGTTGCATGGAAAGGTCGATTTACCCGAGGAGATCAAAGGGTTCCAACAATAATGCTAGAAGCGGTCGCTTCTCAAGACCTTTGGATATGACATGCATTTTTTCGACGTTGAAGATTCTAATAATGACATTAATGTGCTCAACCAATCTTAATTGTTCAACGATGTATTGCAAGGGTACACTTTCCTCAAGTTCAGTTTACGGTAAATGACACACAATACACGAAAAGATATTATCTAGTAGATGGTATCTACCCGGAGTGGACTTCATTTGTCAAAAGCTCTACATATCCAGAAAATCCTAAAAGGATAAAGTTCAAACAGATGCAAGAGGCTGACAAGAAAGAATGTTGAGCGAGCGTTCAGAGTCTTCCAATCTTGTTGGACAATAGTACGAAGTGCAGCCCGATTTTGGCACAAGAAAGCTTTTAAAGATATAATGTACGCGTGCATCATACTGCACAATATGATAATGGAGAATGAAGGTAATGCAATAAGTAACTGGAGTGATGAAGAAGTAGATCCACCGGTACCCGCATCCCAGGGATTTATTCAAGAATTTCAACAATACCTCCAAAGGCATCCGGAACTACGTGATCGAAAAGTAAATCAAAAACTTCGATCTGATTTGGTCGAGCATATTTGGGAACGCTTTGCAGACAACAACAATTAAAATTAAGTTGTAACGATCGATATTTCTTATTAGTACTCCCTACGTCCCTAAATAATCGTCCTGGTTGACCCGGCGCACAGTTTAAGAAAAAACAATTGACTTGATTATTTATATTGGTTTAATGTGTAGGTTTTTTTAAAGCCCATGTGTATGTGGCCCATAATTAAAGTAGAGTGAAAAAGTAAGGGTAAAGTGGTAAAAGTGATGTTCTAAAAAGATAAATTTCAAACTGGATAATTATTTTGGGACGGACGAAAAAGGAAAGGAAGACGATAATTAGGGACGGAGGGAGTATTTAATTACTTTGCTTTCCCATTGTATTATGCAACTTAAATTATAATTTGTATGATTTTATATTGATTTAGTTCAATAAAGTATATATTGTTGCATCGGTAATTTGAATTACTAATAATTTTTATGAATAATTTTTTTTTCAAAGATAAAATTAAAAATATATATAAATTATTTTTTGGATGTATTATATTTGTTCTATAAATATTTATGTTTTAAAAAGATATATTTATTTTTGAAAATAAATATATATTGAGAAAGAATAAAATATTTAGTTGTGGGTCCATGGTATAAAGCTTTTATGGCTTTTATGTATAGTGGAGAATAGAGATGTTAAGGTGGGTTGGTGGGGCAGGTCAACCCGCAACCCGCTATAAACCGCCACTTGGCGAGACGAGATGGGGTGGGCCAACCCATGAAATGTGGTGGGTCGAAAAATTACCAATCCAACCCAACCCATCTTGGGTTGTGAGTTAGGCGGGCCAACACACCAACTTTTCTTTCTATTAATCAAAATAATAAAAATAATTATAAATAACAAAAAAATGACACAATTCATTAAAAAAATTATATTTTCTACTATTATATTTTTAATAGTGTTTTCTAACAATTTTCTCTAATATTAATAATATAAAATGAGAAAAAATAGAAATAAGAAACTATTTTATCATTACTCTTTTTATATGTTCTTATAATCATTTTTCAGTAAATATTACGATTAATTTATCTTATTATGACATCTTTAGTTGCTATAAGTGTCACTTTTTGAACGAATTCAAAATCTACTAATATTTCAGATATAAAAAATAATCTTACATTTTGAGCGAAAATGATTTAAATTAATTATTTCAAACTTATGACTTGTTTATTTGAAACTAGTATATGGCGGGTCAACCCACCTCAACCTGCAACCCGCCGCGGACTCAACCCGTTTTTCTAATTGGTTCATATTTCCCAACACAACCAACTTTTTTAAGCGGCGGGTCGGGCCAGCCCAACGGGCCCAACCCATTTTGACAGCTCTATTGAAGAATATGTTTATAAAGAAAATGTTTATAAGGTGATGACATGGCAGGAGGAATAAACCTTTTGAAAGGTTATGAATGTGGATGCCCTAAGCTCTACATGGCCATCAATAATGTTTTTGCAACATTATAAAAAAGTTGTAACTATAAGTGTTTTTAATGAATAAATTAGTATTTTTGTTTTAATTTGAAATTAAGATATGTTAAATTCTGAGTCCATTCAGTTCAATGTTGGGGAGAAGTGGGATTCAAAAAAAAATTATTTTAAAAATAAATTACCTAACCATTTGAAATGCAAAAGTTAGTAAGAAAAATTGCGGGTCAATCTACTTTTCTAAGTTTTTAACCGTTTTTTACCTTTACATTTTTTCGTAACTGAAAAAAGGGACTTCGTGAATCGTAATATACAAAATCATACATATTGATGAATGAAAATGTATTATTTTGTGTATCGCGATGCATGATGTGTTTTTTTCCGGTTATGAAAAAGTATGAGAGAAATTTGGATTGGTCCCTTCTAGATAATTTTCAACCGCTTTACGCCTCTATATTTTTTCGTAACCGGAAAAAGGTATGTCGTGCATGCATTACGATGCATGAAGTGCCTTTTTTCAATTACTACAAAATATAAGAGTGTAAAACGGTTAAAAACTTTGTAAATGACTGACACACAATTTTTCTAAAAAAATATAAGGGTGTACAACGGTTAAAAATTATCCAGAGGGGACCGGCCCGAAACTCTCTCAAGTTACTAGGAAAAATTGCAGGTCGGTAGTCCTTCTAAAGTTTTTAACGGCTTTACTTGCATGTACTTTTTTAAGCGGAAAAATGTACTTTTGTATCAAAAGGACGAATGTAACCTTAATGAAACGAATATGCTCATGAAGCAGACACATTATGCATCGCAATACATAAAACCATGCATTGTGATGCACAAAAGCATACATTACGATTCAAAATCATGTATTACGATGCACAAATCATACATCATGATGCACAAAATGATGTCTCACAATACACACAGTTGAATAATGCAATACAAAAGTAAGTTTTGATGCATAGAATTTAGTCGGTTTCCATTAAGGCTTGATGTATTTTTTGGTGAAAATCTTTTGTAATTGGTAAGTGAAATTTGATTGCTTGACTTGCTCTCAAAGCTCAATCATAATTTCCTCACTTTCTTGGTTTGTGTATAATATTGTGAATGTCCCGTTTCACGACCTTTCCCCCGCTTGGTGAAGAGCGAGTAATTATCTTTTGACCTTTTAAAGCACGTGGAATACGCTCGGCCTCAATTGTGGACTTAAAATGTGATCAACAGAGTCGCCATCTTTATTTTAAGGAAAACAAAGAAAAACCAAATATAATCAGATTTGTTAAGGGTTCGGAGGCTAAGTTACGAGGTGTGAAGGGGTTAGGCACCCAACTCGTCATTTCGGTCTCAAAATAGTTTTTGAGCTAAATATGCTTTATATATATATATATATATATATATATTTATTTATTTATTTATTTATTTATTTGACAGTTGCAATAAAGCATTAAATATATATTTGCATATATATAAGGAAATTATTACAAACTTACTCCTGGAGTTACAAATACATTTATAAAAATTTGGTCATAATAATGACGTTTTTAGTGCTATTTTTATATAATTTCAAGTAGCACAACTGCTTATTTTTCTTATATTGGACTAGTCTAAATAGCACTTTTTATACATAAAAACTTGAATAAACCTACCTCTTGAAGCGTGGGGGTTTTATCACGTAACAAGCTGCCTTCTGGTAGGTCCTAGGGTGCACTCGCTCTGTCCTTCAGGGAGATGGAGTCTTTTTGTTGTTGCGGGGATTCAGACAGGGTGACTGCTCCGATTAGTTTCTTTTTCGCCTCGGGATCCGGGCGGCACAACTGCTTGCTTTTGCTGGTGTTGTTTGCTTGCTGGCGTCGGAAATCGGGCAGAGCAACTGCTTGTTTTTTGCTGATTTGACGTCTGGGTTCAGGTAGGGTAACTGTTCTTTTTGGGATTTTTGGACAGGTGAAATAAGACGGAATCCTAGCAGGGAAATTAGGTTTCACTTTGGCCAAAGAGTTTTAGTGTTTGGGGGAGATTTAGCAAAGCTTTGGGGCTAAAGGAAGAAATTCTTTCGGTGTTCTCTCTCGAGAGTTTTCACAAACTGCGCGATGTAAATTGTGTGAATTCTGAGTGTCAGATGCCTTTATTTATAGGCGAGAATCATGGCTTTCTTCGTAATTAAGTATCATCTAATAAACTTTAACGGCTTGTACCGCGCGCTAAGAGAGTTGCACCTTAGGCAAACTACTACAGTGATTGAGGGACTATTAGGCGCTGCCCATAGGAGAGGTGGGCGCGGCGCCCATAGCTTCTTTTCTTTCAATTCTTTGCACTTTGACCCCTGCAATTCACTGTTCATGCATCATGTTTTTTCTTTTGCATTTTCAACCCTGTAACTTGACATTCGTTAGTTCTTTTAACAGGTCTTGACATTTCATGTCATGTCACATACCAGGGGTACGAAATTGCAGTGTCTACAAAAACAGATTCATTATATACTCCCTCCGTCCCTAAATTATTGTTTTGGTGGACTTGGCGCACGGTTTAAAAAAAACACATTTGACTGGATTATTAAAATTAGTTTGATATGTAGTTTACTTTAAAACACATGTGTATGTGGCTCATAATTAAAGTAGGATGAAAAAATAAGGGTAAAGTGGTAAAAGTTTTGTCCTAAAAAGGAAAACTCATGTGTATGTGGTGCGCAATTTAAAAAATCATATTTGATAATTATTTTAGGACGGATGAAAAATAAAAGAAGGACAATAATTTGAAGACGGAGGGAGTAGAATTTAGTCAAAGTTTTCACTATAGGCATAGTGTACTTTTTTATATATAAAAACACATAGGTGAAATATGATTGCTCGATTTGCTCTCCAAGCTCAATCAAAGGCGCGTAATTTCTCCTTTTTTAGAGCACCACCAACGCCTTCTTCTTAAGCTGACATGGAAAGACTTCCAAATTGGAAGTTATCATTTTGCAATGGAAACACTTCCAAATTTTCTTCCAAAGCTGACATGGAGGAGTGATAAATTTTTTTCTTCCAAAATTGGAAGCCAACAAAATAGGAGGAAGAAGGCACGTGGGGCAGGGAGGTGGGCGTCACACACGACCTATGTGTGGCGCGTGCAGTTCACGCAAGGGGCGGCGAGTGAGAGGAGCGAATCGGTGGGGGCCAGCTCTGTTGTTTGTGTCTGTTTGATGTTTTTTTTTTTTAATTAAAGCCAACTTTACCGTTGGTGTGGGGGGGGGTTGCCGGTTTGGTGGGAGGGGGGTGGGGATTTTAATTTATAGTCGTTTCCTATTACTTTTGTAGCCGTTTCCTACCATTTAAACTGGTCGTTTATTTGTCTTTTTTTAAAAAAAAAATTTCTTTTTTTTTCCTTCTCCCCTATAAATACACAACTTCAACCTTCTTTATTTTTTCTACAACTTTTTTATTCTCCTTCTATTTCTTCATAATATCTTCTAAAAATTCACTTTCTCTACATACTTAGCCTCCAAATGGATCCAATAGATACTCATTTTTTCAAAATTTATTGAATTCTTCTGAAAATGAAGAAAATCAAAATACACCTAACTCTCGTGTTCCCGAAAATGTTCAACATTCTCAATTTTCTTCTACTCCGCAATACCCCCAATACCCACCTAATTTTCCCAACAATCCAAATGTTCTCAATTATCCAAATTTCTACATGCCGCCAAATTTTTCAAAATTTCCAAATTTTCAGAATTTTCAAGTTCCTCAAACTATTGGGAATTCATATGGTAATGTTCTTTTTCATCCGAATTATTGGCAACCGACGGGAAACCAATTTTTCACTCCACAAGGTACGCCTCGTGCAATTTCTCAACCTTACATATCTTCTAATGAGTCACGTCCAACAAGTGTAGATAGGACTTCGTCTGGTAATTTTCCGACAACGCCGTCATCAGTTCCCGAGACGCAAATCAATTTAGAAACAATTTATTTGGATGACGAAACTGAAGCGGTACCGGTACAACACAAGTCTCAAGCACGTGCAAGATGGACCAAGGATGAAGATCTTGCGCTTACGGAAGCTGTGCAGACTATTAGCCAATGTCCAATAATTGGTAATAGTCAAAAGTGTGCGCAATATTGGAAGCGTGTAGCAGATTATTACAACGAACATCGCCCAAGTGAATTGATTCCGAGAGATATCGCGAAGTTGACACCACGTTGGTCAACTAGAATTGCTCCATCTGTGAGAAGCTTCAACGAAATCTACAATAGGCTTGTCAATGCTAAACACAGCGGTTGGAGCGATTATATTTTAATGAAAAATGCAAGGGCGGTATACCATCAAGAAAAATGTCAGCACTTTAATTTTGATCATGTGTAGGAAGTGTTAAGAAATTCTTATGTATCATATTTTAGGCAAACATATATTATTCACACCAATAAAAAGTCTAAGACGTCAGACTCTGATGGCGGTTATTCTAAGACTAGTGTGGATGTTGAAGATGTAGAAGATATCGATTTACGTACTCGTTCGATCTGAAAAAAAGCGGCAAAAAAGAATGCGAAAGGTAAAGGAATAGTCGAAAAATCTTCAGATATAGCTGGGTTGCATACCCGCACGGCTAATTACACGTTGTCGTTAGATAAGTACTCCGAAATTAAAAAAACTAAAGCGGAAGCAAAAAAAAACTTCAAGCGGAAGCTGCTATTGCAAGAGAACAAAGAAAGGAGCGTGAAAGACTCATAAAAGACATAAAATTTCTTACTGAAGATACCTCAAACATGACTCCAGAACAGGTTGACATATATCAACACGGATGTGAGCAAGTAAAGGCACAGTTGAGGAAGAAAGGATATGAATTTTAATTATTAATGTTTTTCTGTAACTTTATTTATTAATGTTTTTATGTAACTTGTAATATTATTGTGTTTTTACGTAACTTTAATTATTAATTTTTTTATGTAACTTTAATTATTAATGTTTTTATGTAACTTTTAATATTATAATGTTTTTATGTAAAGTATCTGTTTTAAAGTAGTCATTGTAAAGTAGTCGTTTTAAAGTAGCCGTTGTTGAGAAGTATATATAGATGAGGGGGTGTCATATTCTTCTACCAATAGCTACAAATCATCAACATACAACTAAAGATGTCTTATTCTTCCTCTTCTTCTACCAATAGCTCTAACACAAACAGTCATATAGAAGAATCCAATGAATCCAACATGTCTGAAGGTGAAAAAAATATTTTTGGAGATAATTGCATTACAACAACAGATAGAAGAAACGGAGAGAGCCAACAGCAGGAGGCGTCGCAAAAGGAAAAAGAGGAGGTATATAGATCGAAAGCGTGTAGCGGGAAATACTCAACTTGTCAATGACTACTTCTCATCTCAGCCATTGTATCCAGATCATATATTTCGGCGACGCTTCCGAATGCATCGAAACTTATTCATTCAGATAGTTAATGCATTGGAGAATCATTCAAGTTATTTTCGACGAGGTCCGATGCAGAAAAAGTAGGTCTCTCACCACTTCAAAAATGCACGGCAGCTATCCGTCAATTGGCTTATGGAGTTCCGGCCGATCATCTCGACGAGTACCTCCGATTAGCAGAAACAACCGCCATCGAGTGCATGTTCAACTTCTGTCGATGTATTATTGAATTATTCGGAGGTCAATACTTTAGAAGACCAAATGCTAATGATACACAACGTTTATTTCAAATGCACGAGCAAAGGCATGACTTTCCAGGTATGTTAGGAAGTCTTGATTGTATGCACTGGGAATGGAAAAATTGTCCGGTCGCTTGGCAAGGTCAATATTCAAGAGGTCATGGGAAGCCCACAATTGTGCTCGAAGCAGTTGCGTCGGCAAATTTATGGATATGACATGCATTTTTTGGGGTCGCAGGTTCTCGTAATGATCTTAATGTGTTATATGAATCACCTTTGTTCAATAACGTACTCGAAGGAAATGCACCATCGTGCAATTTTGAAGTGAATGGCAAACAATATACGAAAGGATACTACCTAACCGATGGAATTTATCCGGATTGGGCTACTTTTGTTAAGAGTTTTTCGTGCCCGTCGGATACTAAGCGAAAGAAATTCAAAGAGATGCAAGAGGCTGCAAGAAAAGATGTCGAACGAGCATTTGGAGTACTCCAATCAAGATGGGCAATTATCAAAGGTCCTAGTAGGTTTTGGTATAGAGATAACTTGAAAGAAATAATGTTCACATGCATTATTTTACATAACATGATTGTGGAGGCCGAGGGTGATCACATTATGAACTGGGCTGATGATACCGTGTAGAAACTAATAAAGTTTTGGAATAATGGCATAGCCTTTCCATTGATATTGTGAACATATTTATAGGGTTACAATACTTGCTACACAAGTTTAACCTAGATAGTCTAAATATAAGAGGGATTAGGAAACCTAAATACAAGAGGAACTAGGAAACCTAAATACAAGTAAATTAGGAAAGTATAATCTAAAGATAATTATAATATATTACGAATATATTATATTCACTAATACTATAAATATAATATATATGAAATATATTATATTCTCTTACATGCTCATAAGATGGATCACCGTTAGGAGAGACAAATCTTGTGAAAGAATATACTGACAACAATGCGGGTTGAAAAAATGAGAGGGTGATCGGCTGGTGAGGTGAGGAGGGTCGGCGAGTGGGTCTTCCGAGGAAGACAAGTTGTTGAGGGAGGGGTCTTCGGCGAGCTGGTGAGAGCCTGGTTTGCTGAAGACATGGTTTGCTCAAGGAGCGAGCTGGTTGAGGGAGTGTCGTCGGCGAGCTAGCGAGAGCTTGATTAGCCGAGGAGTCCTGAGTTGCTCGTAAAGCGAGCTGGTTGAGGGGTCTTCGGCAAGCTGGTGAGAGCCTGGTTTGCGAAGGAGAGATGGTTTGCTCGAGGAGCGAGCTGGTGAGGGAGAACTTCAGCGAGCTGGTGAGAGCCGGGTTTGCCGAAGAGTCCGTGAGGTGCTCGAGGGGCGAGCTGTTGAGTGAGGACTTCAGCTAGCTGGTGAGAACCAGATTTGCCGAGGAGTCCGTGAGTTGCTCGAGGATCGAGCTGTTTAAGGGAGGGCCTCGGTGGTGAAAGTGCTGGGAAACCGTGAGTAGCGGGAGGCGGCGGGTGAGGGAGGAGGTGGTGAGAGCCGTGTTTGCCGAAGAGTCCGTGAGGTGCTCGAGGGGCGAGCTGTTGAGTGAGGACTTCAGCTAGCTGGTGAGAACCGGATTTGCCGAGGAGTCCTTGAGTTGCTCGAGAAGCGAGCTGTTGAGGGAGGGCCTCAGCGAGCTGGTTGAGGGATCTTTGGCTAGCTGGTGAGAACCGGGTTGGCCGAAGAGTCCGTGAGGTGTTCGAAGGGCGAGCTGGTGAGAGAGGACTTCAGCGAGCTAGTGAAAGCCGGGTTTGCTGAGGAGTCCGTGAGTAGCTCGAGGTGCCAAGGTGTAGGAGGGGCGTGTGGTGTGGTGGGATGAAGGTTTATGGGTGCGGAAGTTTGGTTGAGGGTGATTGAGGAAGATCCTCGGCGAGCTCGTTAGAGCTTGGTTGGCCGAGGTGTCCTTGTTATTGTTCAGGGGGGGAACTTGGCGTTGCCTGGGCGATGGGTGCCGAATCTGAACCTAGGGTTTGGTGGTCAGATTTGGGTTGGCAGCGGATTCGGTGGAAGGAAGATATATGGAGGCAGAAGGTTTGGTTGAGGGTGGCTGAGGAAGGTTCTCGGCGAGCTCGTCAGAGCGTGGTTGGCCGAGGTGTCCTTGTTATTGCTCAGGAGGTGGGCCTTGGCGTTACTAGGGTGATGGGTGCCAGATCTAAGCTTTGAGTTGTGTGGTCAGATCTGGGTTGGTAGCGGATTCGGTGGAAGGAAGATATATGGAGGCAGGAGGTTTGGTTAAGGGTAGCTGAGGAAGGTCATCGGCGAGCTCGTCAGAGCTTGGTTGGCCGAGGTGTCCTTTTTGTTGCTCAGGAGGGGGGGGGGGAACTGGGCGTTACCTGGGTGATGGGTGCCGGATCTGAACTTTGGGTTTGACGGTCAGATCTGGTTTGGCAGCGGCTTTGGTGGGAGAAAGGTATAAGGAGGCGGAAGGTTGGTGGTAAGAGGTGCTAACGGAGAGGCGGCTGAGGAAGAACCAAGGCGAGCTTGTCAAAGCTTGGTTGGCCAAGGTGTCCTTTGGTTGCTCAAAGGGAGGGGGGGTGGAAACGGCTTGGCTGTGGAGTGTCGCCGGATCTGAACGTTGGGTTGGTATGGTGGTCAGATCTAGGTTGGCGACGACTGTGATAGGAGGAAGTTTTAGGGTTGAGGAAGTATTGGGTTTGCGGAAGATGGTGGTTGTAGGTTTTAAGAGCGAGGCTCTGATACCATGTAGAAACTAATAAAGTTTTGGAATAATGGCATAGCCTTTCCATTGATATTGTGAACATATTTATAGGGTTACAATACTTGCTACACAAGTTTAACCTAGATAGTCTAAATACAAGAGGGATTAGGAAACATAAATACAAGAGGAACTAGGAAACCTAAATAAAAGTAAATTAGGAAAGTATAATCTAAAGATAATTATAATATATTACAAATAGATTATATTCACTAATACTATAAATATAATATATATGAAATATATTACATTCTCTTACATATCGTATATGACTCTCCACAAGTAAACCATGGGTCAACACAAGCATTTGAAGAATATCTGCAACGAAATTCAGAGGTACGAGATAAAAACACACATCATGAACTTCGATCCAACTTGGTTGAGCATATATGGCGTCGTTACGGTGACGTTTTTATGTAATTTTAAATTTAAGTATTTATGTTTTTATGTAATTTTTAAGTATTCATCTTTTATGTAACTTTATCATTATGTTTTTTTTTCAATTTTAACGTTTTATGTAATTTTCTATTTATGTTATTTTACGAGTCATGTATAATATGTATTTTATTGATAATTTATTAATTCAATTATAAATTATTTAAATTGTGATTAATAGTATTATTTATAAATTAATTAGTCTTTATTTATAATTTAATTAATTTATTTGTTAGAGAAATATAAAAATAAGATTGAAGTGTAAAGTTAATGAGGTGGCAGTGGGACCCAACTAAGAAGATTAGCATTGGGAAGATATATTCTTAAATTGAATAAGAAGAAAAAAAAATGTATATAACAGTAGGACCGACTAATAAGATGATATAGGAAGGGTAGCATTGTCGATGCTCTTAATTAGTTACTCTTTCTCTCTTATTTCCATCGCACTGAGACTTCTTCTTCCATTCTTCCTAGTAAATATCTGTCTCGAACCTGGGGTAAAGGAAGAAGAAAGGTTTTGAAATCAATCTTATCTTTTTACTTTGCCTTTATAATAGTGCCATAAGCAAGCAAATGGATGAGTTCTTTTGCTACCTTAGTTACGTGAAAAAGTGAAATTCTAGTTTGAAGGTGTAATATTTGGTTTGAAAACTTTTTCTGTGTTGCAATTTATTAATTTTAAATCGCAATGCTCAAATGGTTTCATCGCGTTGCAAAATTCATGCTTCTTGATGCCTTGAGTACTTGATGCTTAGCGGTTTTCGATAGTGTTGCGGTGCAAATCTATGCATCGCGATGCATTGAGTTACTTATTGTTACTTGTTAGCGCGTCTAGGTTCATTAAGGGTATACTCATCATTTCATCATAAAAGTACCTTATATCGGTTGAAAAAAATATAGGGGTCTTTAGAGGTTGGAAAATGCATGGAGGGGATTGACCTGGTTTTCACCCAAATTATCTAAAATCAGAAGAAATTATTGGTGATCCACTTTTAGAAGTTTTTAATCATTACAGTACCATATGTATTTTTAAGAAAAAATGTACTTTTAAGAGAAAAAAGACTATGATACTCTTAATGAACCGAAGGCGCGCTACAGATCATTTACTCACTGCATTAGGTTGCGTCAATTTGTGTATTGTGATGCATGAAAAGCAATTGTAATGCATGTTTTTTATGAATGTTTATGTGCATCGCGATTCACGATGCACAAATCATGAATCGCAATGCACACAATCATGCCTCAAAATAATAACAATGCATCGAGATTCCAAATTGATGCATTAGGGATCCAAATCGATGCATCGTTGTTGAAATTTGATGCACCTTATTCTTCCTCCTCCGCATTCGTCTATTCTGAAAAATCTTTTAACCTAGCCTAGGTCGATCCTTGTTTCGACCGTAACAATTGTGATTTTCGAACTCTAAATTGCTAGTCGGAGATGTGAAAGGAGACAATCTGGGGCATTTTAGAAATAATATTTTAAAAATAGATTTTAGTGATTAAAAACCAATGAAAAACCTGGAGGGATTATAAATTTCAGAAAAAATACAGCCTAAAATATGTGCTTTTGCATACCACCTAGCTAGATCTTGAGAATTGGTAGCCTTGAGTCTTGACCAGCTGGTACCCAATAAACGTTCTCAATCCTGGTGTCCCTTTACCGGAATCTTCACCCTTATGGCTTGCCCTAGATCACTTTTTTATCTTAGACCATTCTTAGACCTTATAAGATAATTAGACTGTGAACTTCATTTTCTATCCCTGCCTTGTGAGCAGTGAGGCAATTATTGCTAGCACTTGAAGCAGCATAACCACATGGTCCTCATGGTACTAGCTCTCACATACTCTTCCCCCTCCCCCCTCCTTATCACTAAAGAGTTCATTTTTTAAAAATCTATTCCCTCGTCCCTAAATTATCATTTTTATTTTATTTTTCGTTCGTCTCAAAATAGTTGTTCAGTTTGAAACTTATTTTTTTAAAGCATCATCTTTACTATTTTACCTTTACTTTTTTACCATACTTTAATTATGAGTTACATACACATATATTTTAAAGGAAAGTACACAGTAAATCAATATAAATAATCAAGTCAATTGTTTTTTCTTAATTCGTACACCGGGTCAATTAAGACGATAATTTAGGGACGGAGGGAGTACTTATTAAGAGATATATAACTAGTACTTTCTCTATTTTTAAAATATTATCTACGTTGATCCGATACACCGTTTAAGAAAAAATAATTAACTGTATTATAAATATCGGTAAAATATGTGGTTTCCTTTAATACCCTTGAGTATGTGACCATAATTAAAGTATGTAGAAAAAGTAAAGGTAAAGTGGTAAAAATATTTTTATTAAAATAAAAAGTTTTAAAAGAGAACAATTATTAAAGAACGGACGAAAAAAAGGAAATGTGGACGATAATTTGAAATCGGAGAGAGTATTAAATTTGATCATAACTATAAAAATGTTTAAGCATAATTAATATGTCAATATCAAATATGGATGATAAAATTGAAGAGTGACCATAAACGTAACACCAAAATCCATAAACGTAACACCATTTAATACATAAAATGACCTAAATACCCCTTTTAACATCCGCTACACACTTGCGGATGTTTTATAAAACATCCGCTACGCCCTAGCGGATGTTTTGTCTGAAATAAAAAAAAATACAGATCAACGATGCTTTTTGTTCGTAACTGGAAAAAAATCGAATCAAAATCAATCCAATTAACATTCGGATATCATGTCTTAACAATGAAAACCGAATCAATAATGATATGTAATCAAAATTACGTGAAAGGGGGAGAGAGGGAGGTGGTAGTATAGTTTAAATGTTGAGAGGGGTAGTGAAGTAATTTTATCTTTTAAATGTCGTTAAGTTTAGGGATTTTTGATGTTATGCTAAGGTATTCTGAAATTGAAATGTTATGAAGATGATAAACATAAATTTTTGAAAGTGAATTCTTAAAATAAAGCATTTTAAAATAGTATAATAGACTCTTTACCCGATGAAGAGAGTACTACTAATCCCTTACATTGTTCGACTTTCGAGTCATAATCGGTAAGTGTCTTATCATTTTTAAATTTAACTTGTGAATTAATTAGTCAATTATCCAATTAGGCCATGTACAACAATTGATTATATTTGATTCTCGTTTAATACTTAACTCATTAAAAATAAATATTAAAATTTATTTAATACTCATAACCTATCCAAACAAAATAATCATACAACAAACCCTAATAATTTTCCATACCCATCTTTATCTTCAATAACTCTAAAATTAAAACAAAATCATTTGCTGTTTAAATAAGTCAAACCAAATCTCTATTTATAAATAAAAATATATACTTCTTAAAAATAATTTTTTTTATTTTTTTATGAATTGCAAAATGGCCAAAAATCAAAGAAAAAAATATTAAAGGACCCACTCATTTTGGAGAGAGAGAAAGAGTAATGGCCGGAAAAAAAGGCAGAGTGTTGCTTTTTTCCAAAAAATGAACGGTGTCTTGGATAGAGACTTGAGAGAGGGTTTAATCAAATTTGATTCACCGGTGATCTTCCCGTTATTTTACAAGATTTGTGGGAAATACTTGAGCCTGTGTTAAACCCACTTTTATAAGCTTTTAAAAGAACATCATTATTTAAAATTAAAATAAAAGCTGGAATTTGACTTACACTGGCAGAACTTCTGCTCTGGCAGAGATTCTGCTCTAGCAGAATGGTTAAAAGTGCTTATCCATTGAACTTGAAACTATGCCTATTAATATGGCAGCATTTGCCTAATTGAATTATGATTTCCTAATTCAAACTCCTAAAACTGACTTGGGAATCTTAAAATTCAGTTAACATAACTTGAATCTCTCCCAACCTTAACTGTGTTTCTCTTCTTTCAATGGAGATAGCAATCCCCCCCAAAAAAACACAATTCCAGTGTCTTCTCCCTCTCAAAACCAGCTCATAACATTCCCCTGCCTTCAGCAGTCACTCTTTTTTTTTTTTTATGTTTTCCTTTTTCCAGAACACTAAAGCAAAAGGCTCTCTCTCTCTCCAGCTTTCGGCGTTCTCGAGACGACACAGTCTTTCAGGTTGTCTCCAACATAAATCTGACACAACAAGCCACAAGTGGTAGAGAAATGTTAACCTCTTCAGTTCTCCCCTAGTCTGCATTTTCAGCACTTGTTAACATTCCACTATGCAACAACTGTTCCAATAGGCCTGGACTGTCATTCCCTTTCTTTAATTCCTTCCCTTCTTCTCATCTTACTATGTAACATCTCACCATTTTGCAAACACTAATTAAACCCAAGCAAATAGCTAGAGAAGAAGCACTTACAAAGATTATCCATGGGGAAGATGGGAGGTAGCTCTTGGTTAAATGTAGTGAAAAAGGCTTTCGGGTCTCCTACAAAAGACAAGAGCAAGAGCAACTACAGCAGAAGGAGAGATGAACATGAACAAGATCCAGAAGAAAAGGTAATGAGATTTAAATAATTGTACAGAAAACACTTGGTTAAACTATACTCCACTAAGATCAGCTTTTTCTTGGCATTGTGCAGAAGCGAGGCAAGCGAAGATGGATTTTCAAGAAACCGTTACTTCATGAAATTACAACTATACAGCACAATGAAGCCAATAACATAATCACCACTTCCACTTCTTCAGTATGTACTGCCGGAAGATCGCCTGCAAGAAATTCAGATAAAAGATGTAATATTGCAGTGGCTATGGCAACCAAAGCAGCAGCCGAGGCAGCAGTTGCAACAGCACAAGCAGCCGTGGAGGTCATGCGGTTCACCAAGCCGACGATATTTTCCAGAAAACACTATGCTGCCATTGTTATTCAGACTGCCTTCCGTGGTTACCTGGTAAATGTTTTGGCTAAGTTAATTTTTCCAGTACTGTTATACATGAAATTAGAGAAACGTGAGCATTAATTTACTGAACAAAATTACTGCTGTTTTAGGCAAGGAGAGCGCTTCTGGCACTTAAGGGGCTCGTAAAGTTACAAGCTTTAGTAAGAGGTTACAATGTTAGGAAACGTGCAAACATGACCCTCCAATGCATGCAAGCACTGGTTCGAGTCCAAGATCGAGTTCGTGACCAACGAAAAAGGCTTAGCATGGATGCCCTGTTAGGCGATTCCAACTGCAGCCCGGGGGGATCTCATTTTGCAGACCACAAGTCCGTTGTGACGCAGTCTAGAGATGAAAATGAAAGTACGGTGACAGAAGAGTGGGATAGTCATACGCATAGACTGCATGAAATCCAAGCGATTCTACGGAAGACAAAGGAAGCTGCCCAAATGCGAGAGAGAGACCTTACTCGTGCCTTTTCCCATCAGGTTTTACATAACCCCATACCTCTCCTGTAATTTTCTAGTTTTCATTAACTTTTTATTTCTTATTTTTAAAACTGTTTTTTAACCGTGAGAGGCGTGGAAAGGGATCGAACTTCTTCTTAGATCTCTCACTAGGCATTGGGTGCACCCCTTAGGGTTCTATTATTCTATTCACATTATTCAGCTCATGCTAGAATTTATTTCTAATAGATGTGGAGATCCGAGAAAGATCAAATTCTAGGCGAGGAGGAGCTGGAGCAATATTTGAGGCGAAGCGGACTAAGGATGAATGAGAATATAACTGGCAGAAATTCGTGTGATCAAAGGGATCCCATAAAAACAGTTGAAATTGACACTGCTCGACCTTACTCTTACTACACGCCTTCCCCATCAAGAATAAAGCCTGTACTGGTGCACTCAGCAAGCCCACGGTGCCAGAGAGAGGAAAGGGACTATTTAATGGCCCGAACACCAACTTTAAGCTCCACATATAGCTATGGAAGTGGTACAATTGGAAATGCAGGTGGTGCTCCAACGCCAAATTACATGGCTGCCACAGCATCAGCCATGGCTCGAATACGGTCACAGAGTGCACCAAAGCAAAGGCCTTTGACACCTGAGAAAGAAAAGAAGTGTTCAGCAAAGAAACGTCTCTCTTTCCTTGCTGAACCATACAATGATGTTAGCGTTAGTGAAAGCGAGCTGGATCATAACTCAAGGAGGTCAAGTTATACGACCATTTATGGAGGTGATCACTATGGGGTTGAACGAAGATTAAGCATGTCTTCTTGTTGCAAAGACGGGATTCAAGATGAGAGTTCTCGACTGTCAACTAGTGATACAAGGAGGTGGTTGAGATGAGCTAATCTTAGAGAAATAAATGGGCAGTGACATTAAGCAAGTAGAGGGGCATTAAAGCATAGGCGCGCTCTTAGATTCAGCAAGGTGCAATATGGTTACTAATAAAATAGAGGCAAGTGAGGGAAAATCTGTGGCACCAAAGCTTGAACAAGCAAGGCCTTCTCCAAATGTGATCAGTAATTTTCATTTATCAAACTTGTGTAAACAGATCAAAAAACAAGATCGTAACTCAGGAACACATGAAAATCATTACTGCTTCGCCTTTGGTCAAAGTTTCCTATCCATGCCATTTATGGTTTTTTGTTTTAACTGATTCCTTTATCTATAACAACTAGCTTTTAGCTTTAAAGCATGTGCTCATAATTTTTGCGGTTTTCTTTTGACAGTTGTTATCATTCTCATCCAATCTAGTAGTATTAGTTGCATTGTGGTTTCTCTGATCTTGATGCAATCAGACAAATCATACGCATCTGTGTTGATCATACGACATGACGCCATACACAGTAAGTTTTAATTTCCCCTAGGCATATCTGCATGGTCGAGAAAGACTCAAGAGTCTTCTACCTTGACTTGTCCATTAATTTGATGAGCCTATATAGGGTTTCTAATTCCTATACCATGTGGCGTGGAGGCGTTCTATTTTGCTTATGAAAAGGAAAACATTACGCAATCAAGCTAACCGAGGTACGGTAATTAAAACCTTGTCACATATATAGTCTTATATTGTTCTTCCCCATGATCCGATCTGTTCTTGAAACAATCCAAACACAAAATATAAATCGAAGTACAGAAGCTTGTAGAAGCATACTCCTATACCAAGAATCTTCTAAAAGGCTAGTAGTGTGTAAAGTAATTAAACTGCTGCACATTAAGCATTGAGTTTGCTGCATTATGTGGCTTTAATGTTGCAAACCAAAGCACATTGAGCTTTGGGTTTGCTGCACAATAAGCATTGAGTTTGCTGCATTATGTGTGGTGTATGATAATGTAAACTTCACTTTAGCTCTTCCTTTCCGCAACTACATTGGCACTAATAGCTCTCAACAATGTGACGGCCACAAATTTAAATCTATCTTTCTACTAAATGAGCAATAAATAGTAATAATATACTAAAAGTGAGGCAAAACTCTAATGCCTAGATGTTTAGGCTCTCATAATCCCTACTACATATTATATCCTCGTTGTATGCACATTATTATGATCTTCGTTATATGCACATTATTCTATCCTCGTTATATGCACATTCTTGTGGGATCGTAAATCCATAACCATGGCAAAGGCGAGCTAGTACCACGGTCGTATATAATATGAGAGGGAAAAGTTTGAATTAGGATGGTGGGAGTATTTCTTTACGTATTTATGCAGTTGCAAGAACACGCATATGCCATTTATCACAAGACTGGCTAGCAGTTGACTCAGGCATATTCTTGGATAATTATTGTTGGAACATATCTTTTGTTCACACATATCTTTAATATTAGGATGGAGGGAGTATATCTTTACGTATTTAGGGCTTAGGGTTTCTTTCTATAGTAGGTTTTCTATTTTCTTTCCTTTCTTCTCCTTCCTTGCTTGTGTGTGTTAACGGAGGCTCATTAAGCTACGAGCCTACCACACGATAGCATTTTGATTTCTTTAATTTATTGTGAGGAGTATTTTTATTATGTAATTCTTTATATAACTTTTCTTCTTTTATATATTCATTTTAAGTGTTTATTTAGTTTAACTTAATAATTAAACATTCATCCGCTAGCGGTGTAAAATTCTTTTTACATAAACAGTTTTCGAAACACAACATGAAATCAAACAAATTTAAGAAAATCAAGCCAATGATTGTGATTGACATGTGACATGTTCCAAAGACTGCCACTATAAAAAAGATTTTATACTACCAATGGATGCAAATTTTACTCTTACAGTCGTGCAGTTACTTAAAATTTAAATATTTTTATAATTTATATACATTGAACTAAATTTAATAATTACGTTTAAATTTTTTATTTATTTGATAGCATGTAAGTTTTTAAATGTTTTATTTATATTTATATTAATATAAAGTTCGTGTATCGAATAAGTGCATTTCAAGGGTAGTCTCTGTGAGAACCCAAACTCATTACTTGTATAACATCATTATAACATGCTTAACGTATGTCTTAACATGTTAGAGAGTTCATATTGTTCATATCATGCTTGCATTAGGTTGATTATGATCATAGTCGTTTGAATGCCTACTATGCGTTGCATGCTTTTTCGTTAATGCTTCGAGTATTCATCTTAGCATGTTTGCACTTAACTAAGTCTCATTGGAGTCTTAGTACCCTTCATATATGACTTATAACATTAATCTTGATCATAGTATGCATGGTTGAGAGTTTAAAAGCATTGTTGCTTCGTTTGAGTCATAGGGTTTCTCGAGATTGCCTTCATTGCTTGTATCGTTTGTGTTTTCAACTTGCGAGAAGTTCATTTGAGTTCTAGACCAAATGTACTACTATTTCTCATGCTTGCACAATCATTGTTCATAGACTTGTTGCATTTGGAAATAAGATGACCAACTTATTACTTCACAGATTCAGTCCTGTTTTTAAGAAAATTTCGAGAAAATTCTGGTACCAATCTACTAAAGTATAATTGAGATTCCCTTTGGGTGTATTTTACCTACATATGTTAGGATACTCCCTGTAAAATTTGGTAATTTTCCAAGGTGTCTAAGTACCTCAATTAGGTCTTGACTTACGGCTGTGCCAGAATTCTATTTTCAAGAAATCAGCTTTTGTACTTGATTTTGTTGTAACCTTATTTTGATGAATACTAGTCCAAATGGAGTAATTTAAAAAGTTAAAATATAGTTTAATGAGTCTAGTTGCAGAAAAATCAATAATCACCTCATTTGGAGTTGTGAGCTATTTATGGTCGATTTTACAAGATTGACTGTCCAGTAACTTCTCAAAATGGAAATTTGGCCATGAACAGTAGCATGCGCTCGCATGGGTCTCACACCATGCGACCACTTCCTCCAGATTTTTACAATACATGATTTTTCTTCATTTTTGATTTGGTGAACCATTAACCCATTAAACCCCCCATCCTTAGTGACCATAATCTATTGTTTTAGGTCCTAACTAAGTCAACTAATCCTAATCCCTTTCATCCTCCATGTGACATGTGGATTTCCATTCATCCTCCTTGTGACATGTGGATTTCCACCCACATTTGCATGTCATATATAAACTTTCCTCCTTTGTGATCAGCCACTAAACCCCCCATTGCAGCCATTTTCTTCTCTCTCTTCTCAAGCTCTTGTGTGTGAATGGTGAGGGGAGATTAGTGTCTGTTTCCTTCATAACTTGAGCTCCCGAACACCGATTGCCAATCCGAGACCACCAAAGTGAAGCTATCGACGAGGAACACGATTCTATCCAATTAGATTTTGTTCATTTCATATTTTTCCTTGGTGTAAGGTAAGCTATTGATTCCCCTTAGTATGTATGCTAGAAATGTCATGATATCCCCTTTTTCTCATGTTTTCCATCCTCCTACCATGTCTATACCATGTTTGATGATGATTTGAGTTTATGAGATTTTTGAATGATGTGTACATCTTGTTGTTTTGGTTCTAAACCTAGAATTAAAAGTGTTCTATGCCCCATTTGGAATAACTATTATTCTTGGACCATTGACTTTTGACAACTTTTAGAGATTATGATTCTAAGGTTCCATAAGTTATAAATTGTTCATCTTGTTGTTTTGGTCCTAAGCCTAGAGTAAAATGTATTCTATGCTTCATTTGGAATAACTATTATTCTTAGACCAATGACTTTTGACAACTTTTAGAGATTATGATTATAGGGTTCCATAAATTATGAATTGTTCATCTTGTTGTTTTGGTCCTAAGCCTAGTGTAAAATGTGTTATATGCTTCATTTGAAATAACTATTATTCTTTGACCATTGACTTTTGACAACTTTTAGAGATTATGATTCTAAGGTTCCATAAATTATGAATTGTTTATCTTGTTGTTTTGGTCCTAAGCCTAAAGTAAAATATGTTCTATGCTTCATTTGGAATAACTATTGTTCTTGGACCATTGACTTTTAACAACCTTTGGAAATTATAATTCTAGGGTTCCATAAATTATAAATTGATGATAATTCTTGACTATGGTTATTATTTGGATTAATAGCCTAGTCTATCCTATACGAGAACTTAAAAAAGAGTTTAGAATGTATTTAGCGTTTAAACTCTATTGGATGAATTTATAAAGACGACTCAACGGAGTCCATTTTAGTGAGTCATTGAACAATACCGGCTCAATGATCAATCCCTACGATGTTCTAAATACGTTTCACTAAGAATATTAATTCTAGACTCTTGAACTGGATTGATTACCATGCTTAATTTAAATGTCATATAATAAAATGCATATTTGACATGTTGAGTTCACTCTTGTCGAACTCAATCATACTTGATTATTGATGAGAATAATTACTTGTCATGAACGAGATCGCTCTTGTCGACCTCGTTCTCTACTTGAGAATTTGTTAAGTAAACACTACTTGGCATTTGCATGAGTCCGGTGGCATACCTGTCCTCAGACACACACGCCTCCAGTGGCCGGTGGGGAAGTAGCGGTGGGAAGTAGCCCCTTTGTTGTAACCATTAGAGCGCATTGGTGTGTCTATCCCGGGCATCTCCTCGAAGGTCGATGTATTCACAGCCATCTAACACCTCACATTCCAAATAACGCTTGTATGCAGGAGCTACGTAGCGACACCGGCTCTCCATATATCTTTATCCTATGTGATTTAATTACGAGCACCTATGTGAAACAATGTGCATCTTGGATATATGATCTCTATGCTTATGTGACAATATCTTGCCTTGTATGTTGCATATTGCCATGACATGCATGATTGATAGCTTACAAGTCTTCTTTATGACTTACCCATTCCCCTTTACTACTTTAGATCCTAGCAAAGCAGGTTCTTCTCGCTGAGGCTTGCAGTGTTAGTGATTCCTTTATTCCTCTTTTGGTCCGACGTTGCAGTTGAAGAGGTGGTTTAGATGTCCTCTTCCTTTCTTTTGTAATTTGCAAGGACGACGGGTTTTAAAGCAAGTCATTTAGACTATGCTTGGGAAATGTGTATAGAACTTGTACTTGCTTCCTTTATTTAGCTACTTGTAGTTTTATCACTTGTAGTACTTGTAATCCCTTTTGATGCCGACATTGTGTAAGCCGAGCTTTGGTTATCATGTTGATTAGTTCACTACGTATAAGTCTTCCGCTGAGCATCCTATTAGCTCTTATTTAATTCTTGTCCATTAACTGCTAGCTTGGGTTCCGGCATGTAGTGTCGCCAATGACTTGATTTAATTGCTTAACTATTATATTAGGAAATGTTTTTAAAATTCCGGCCTTTTGATGTCGAGGCGTGTTACGTCTCTAATGTTGTGTCACGTCGTTTTCTTAAATTGAGTCTTTGCATGTTTATGTGTTTACTTGTTTCCCCTTATTTGGGCGGTCCGACCCGCGGTTCCACCTCGGGCCCGAGTCTGGTCGCCAGTTGGTATCAATGCGTGGTTTTTTGTTAGCTATCGGCCAAGATAGGTTCCATGACCTAGTTGGGTTAGTTCTTGTATGAATCATGACGTTGAGTGTTTTGTTTCGTGCCTTATTGGTAGATTCTTCGTGAATGAATAGGACTTAGGGTTCTAAGTTCATTGTAATCTAGATTCTCGTGAGTACAGTGTTCGTGTCAAGGAATATTACTTTTCTCCCGTTTTACTTTCAAGGCGCAGTTATACCAAGAGTAGGTGTTGCGTTACTATAGATCCATTGTTTCCTTGATTCGTTTCTTGAAATCATATAAAGTAGTTTGTCGGTCCCAAGAGTGATCATCGTGGAATTCACTACAGCCAAGATTCGTTGTACAGCGTTTTGAGAGCGGAATGGCTTAGCCTCCTCGTAGTACTTATTAATATTTCATAATTACTATATGAATACTTGTACCCATTGTAGTTCATGATCATGTGTTCAATTCTTGCTTGCTTGGAGGAAACTTGAGTACTTGATTCCCAATATTAATTTTAGTTAAGGAGATTATCCCAAATAATGAAAGATTTTCATTCATGGTCTGTTAAAATTTGTGATAAGCCAAGAGTTAATCATGTGCTACATGCTCGAAATTGTTTTCAACCTATACGTGTTTTCATGTGAAAGGATTAGTAGTGTATTTGTGGGTAAACATATTCTACCTACTGATTTTGAAATTTTGTTCTTGCCTTATTGTTAACCTAATATATTAGGAAAGTATTAACTTTGGGTATTGTGTTGTGCCTACTATTGACTAGCTTGATTGTCGACCGTATACGGGTTGACTTATAATGATTAAGAATATACTAGTAAGTAATCTTATGCTATACGTTAATGTCGTGATTTTGTTAATGCTTAACATCGTGATGTTCCATGCCTACCATTGATAAGTGGTTAAAAGTGTGATTAATAACATACGTGAATTTTCTTGAACTTGGATATCGAAAACTACTTAGTAGATTCCTTGAAATGGGCTAAATAATATTAGACCACCTTACCTTACATGAATGTGTATATGTATGATAATAACACGATTATTCCATACTTGTTATACTTGCATAGTAGAGTTAAAATACTATGTTACATGGCGTTTGTACCCTATATATATGTATACATACTTATTTGAGACCGAATTGGAGGATGCTTGTATTTGAATCACAAACACCATGCATCCTATAAGACGAAAGCTTTTGAAGTCATTTCAGAAGATCTCTGACTTGGTTATCAAGAGGTCTTCGTCAGAGTACTAGAATGGTATAAGTTAGGATTGAAATTGACTGAACTCATTACCAAAATGGAATAGAACAAGTAAATGGTGCATTGTTATACTTGTACAAATATGTGCATTTTGTATATGAAATTCTTATAAGTGTAATTATGAGATTTCCATAATAAGATAGTTACATCTGACATGCACGGTATACCGGAGTTTGTGTTTATTAGTGATCATGCCATGAATAATATACATGTTATTTCTACTTTGCGGGCTAGAAAACTTTTAACGCAAGGTTGTACTTGTTATCTCACTTGTGTACTTGAGACTAGCATGCCTACTTCTATATTATAAGAAGTTCTAGTTTTTCATGAAGTTCTGGTAGTTAATGAATTTCCGGATGTTTTTCGACTGAGTATGCATTACCTCCCGACCGAGAGTTAGAGTTTTGCATTGAGATATTGCCAGGAAACTTCGCCTATTTCTAGAGCACCTTATAGAATGGCTCCAGCTGAGTTGAGAGAGTTGCAGGAACTTCTTGATAGGGAGTTTATTAGACCGAGTGTATCTCCGTGGGATGCACCAGTGTTATTTGTAAATAAGAAATATGATACTTTACAACTATGCATTGTCCGCCGCCAGTTAAACCAAGTGATTATAAAGAATAATTATCCTTACCGCATATTGATGATCTCTTTGATCAACTTCATGGACCAGTTGTATATTTCAAGCTTGACGTGTGTAGTGGTTACCATCAGTTATGAGTTCGATAGGAAGATATTCCGAAGACAACTTTTCCTTCATGACATGACCTTTATAAGTTCGTTGTGATGCCCTTTGAGTTGGCAAACGCGCCTACAGTTTTCATGGATTTAAAGAATCGAGTATCCCATAATTATTTGGATTGCTTTGTCGTAGTTTTCAATGAGGATATTCTTGTGTACTCAAAGTCATAAGAAGAACATGCGGATCGTTTGAGATAGGTTCTTTCTGTTTTGCGTGAGAAACAACTTTTTACTAAATTTAGCAAGTATGCGTTTTTGCTCGAAAAAGTTTATTTTCTTGGGCACGTAGTTTCTAGTACTGGTATTTACTTGGATCCATCGAGATTGGAAGCGGTTGCTAAGTGGAAGACTCCTAATTTGTTTATCGAAGTCCGTAGATTCATTGAGGGATTTTTAAAGATTTCTACTTCTTTGACTAATTTAAATAGAAGAAGTCTACTTTTATTTGGAGTGGCAAATGTGAAAACAGTTTTCAAGAATTGAATATCTTAGCATTGCCTAATGATTGTGAGAATAAGACTCATGCGTTTTCTTTGAACAATGATAGTATCTTGACTGAGGCAGAATTTGCATTCCTTCTATCGATGGAGTATTACGACTAGTTCTTGTTATGGATGAATTGACTAAATCGTCACTTTTCATACCTATTGCGATAACCTATAGTTTGAGCCAGTTAGCATTTTATCGGATAAAGATCCCAAATTTACTTTGAGATTTTGACATTCATTACATGAGGCTATGTGTACGAGACTTAATTTCATTGTTGCCTTTCATCCTCAGTCACATGGTCAATCCGAGGGATTGATATTGATATTAGATGACTTTTACATGCTTGTGCCATTGACTTCAAGGGAACTTGAGATTCACATTTACCATTGGAAGAGTATAATTATAACAACAGTTATCAATTCGGTATTGTGACTTAGTGTTCTTGAAAGTATCTCCATGTAGGGGTACTAAGAAGTTTGGTAAGAAATGGAAACTTTCTCCCATATTCATTAGGTCATTTGAGATTCTAGCGAAAGTGGGATCTTCGCTTATTGTGTTACATCATCACATTCTACTTCTGGTATTCATGATGTTTTCCATGTCTAGATGCTTCGTAAATATATGAAGGATGAATCACAAGTTCTTGCTTATGAGTTGATATCCTTTGAACCTGACTTGTCTTATGTTGAGAAACCGAGTAAGATCCTTGTTACGAAAGAGCAAGATTGCGTACTAAACGGATTCCGTTAGTCAAAATTTTATGGAAGAATCACGTCATCGAGGAAGCTACGTGTGAGACCGAGCTTGAGATGCGTGAGAAATATCCATCATTGTTCATTGAGACCGGTTTGAATTTAGGGACTAAATTCCTTTAAGTGGGGGAGGATGTCAGAACCCAAACCCATTACTTGTATAACATCATTATAACATGCTTAACGTATGCCTTAACATGTTAGAGAGTTCATATTGTTCATATCATGCTTGCATTAGGTTGGTTATGATCATATTCGTTTGAATGCCTACTATGTGTTGCATGCTTTGTCGTTAATGCTTCGAGTATTCATCTTAGCATGTTTGCACTTAACTAAGTCTCATTGGAGTCTTAGTACCCTTCATATATAACTTATAACATTAATCTTGATCATAAGATGCATGGTTGAGAGTTTAGAAGCATTGTTGTTTCGTTTGAGTCTTAGGGTTTCTTGAGATTGCCTTCGTAGCTTGTATCGTTTGTGTTTTCAACTTGCGAGAAGTTCATTTGAGTTCTAGACCAAGTGTACTAGTATTTCTCATGCTTACACAATCATTGTTCATAGACTTGTTGCATTTGGAAATAAGATGACCAACTTATTACTTCACAGATTCAGTCCTGTTTTTAGGAAAACTTCGGGAAAATTCTGGTACCAATCTACTAAAGTGATTGAGATTCCCTTTGGGTGTGTTTTACCTACATATGTTAGGATACTCCCTGTAAAATTTGGTAATTTTCCAAGGTGTCTAAGTACCTCAATTAGGTCTTGACTTATGGCTGTGCCAGAATTCTGTTTTCAAGAAATCAGCTTTTGTACTTGATTTTGTTGTAACCTTATTTTTATGAATATAAGTCCAAATGGAGTAATTTAAAAAGCTAAAATATAGTTTAATGAGTCTAGTTTCAGAAAAATCAATAATCACCTCATTTGGAGTTGTGAGCTATTTATGGTCGATTTTACAAGATTGACTGTCCAGTAACTTCTCAAAATGGATATTTGGCCATGAACAGTAGCATGCGCTCGCATGGGTCTCACACCATGCGACCACTTCCTCCAGATTTTCACAATACGTGATTTTTCTTCATTTTTGATTTGGTGAACCATTAACCCATTAAACCCCCCATCCTTAGTGACCCTAATCTATTGTTTTAGGTCCTAACTAAGTCAACTAATCCTAATCCCTTTCATCCTCCATGTGACATGTGGATTTCCATTCATCCTCCTTGTGACATGTGGATTTCCACCCACATTTGCATGTCATATATAAACTTTCCTCCTTTGTGATCAGCCACTAAACCCCCCATTGCAGCCATTTTCTTCTCTCTCTTCCCAAGCTCTTGTGTGTGAATGGTGAGGGGGAGATTAGTGTCTGTTTCCTTCATAACTTGAGCTCCTGAACACCGATTGCCAATCCGAAACCACCAAAGTGAAGCTATTGATGAGGAGCACAATTCTATCCAATTAGATTTTGTTCATTTCATATTTTTCCTTGGTGTAAGGTAAGCTATTGATTCCCCTTAGGATGTATGCTAGAAATGTCATGCTATCCCCTTTTTCTCATGTTTCTCATGCTCCTACCATGTCTATACCATGTTTGATGATGATTTGAGTTTATGAGATTTTTGAATGATGTGTACATCTTGTTGTTTTAGTCCTAAGCCTAGAATTAAAAGTGTTCTATGCCCCATTTGGAATAACTATTATTCTTGGATCATTGACTTTTGACAACTTTTAGAGATTATGATTCTAGGGTTCCATAAATTATGAATTGTTCATCTTGTTGTTTTGGTCCTAAGCCCAGAGTAAAATGTATTATATGCTTCATTTGGAATAACTATTATTCTTAGACCATTGACTTTTGACAACTTTTAGAGATTATGATTTTAGGGTTCCATAAATTATGAATTGTTCATCTTATTGTTTTGGTCCTAAACCTAGAGTAAAATGTGTTTTATGCTTCATTTGGAATAACTATTATTCTTGGACCATTGACTTTTGATAACTTTTAGAGATTATGATTCTAAGGTTCCATAAATTATGAATTGTTCATCTTGTTGTTTTGGTCCTAAGCCTAGAGTAAAATATGTTATATGCTTCATTTGGAATAACTATTGTTTTTGGACCATTGACTTTTAACAACCTTTGGAAATTATGATTATAGGGTTCCATAAATTATGAATTGATGATAATTCTTGACTATGATTATTATTTGGATTAATGGCCTAGTCTATCCTATACGAGAACTTAGAAAGGGGTTTAGAATGCATTTAGCATTTAAACTCTATTGGATGAATTTATAGAGTCGACCCAACAAAGTCCATTTTAGTGAGCCATTGAACAATACCGGCTCAATGATCAATCCCTACGACGTTCTAAATACGTTTCACTAAGAATATTAATTCTAGACTCTTGAACTGGATTGATTACCATGCTTAATTTAAATTTCATATAATAGAATGCCTATTTGACATGTTGAGTTCGCTCTTGTCGAACTCAATCTTATTTGATTATTGATGAGAATAATTACTTGTCATGAACGAGATCGCTATTGTCGACCTCGTTCTCTACTTGAGAATTTGTTGAGTAAACACTACTTGACATTTGCATGAGTTCAGCTGGCATACCTGTCCTTGTACACACACGCCTCCATTGTGGCCACAGTGGGGAAGTAGCCCTTTTGTTGTAACCATTAGAGCGCATTGGTGTGTCTATCCCGGGCATCTCCTCGGAAGGTCGATGTATTCACAGCCATCTGATACCTCACATTCCAGATAACGCTTGTATGCAGGAGCTACGTAGCGGCACCGTCTCTCCATATATCCTTATCCTATGTGATTTAATTACGAGCACCTATGTGAAACAATGTGTATCTTGGATATATGATCTCTATGCTTATGTGATGATATCTTGCCTTGTATGTTGCATATTGCCACGACATGCATGATTGATAGCTTACAAGTCTTTATGACTTACCCATTCCCCTTTACTGCTTTAGATCCTAGCAAAGCAAGTCCTTCTCGTTGAGGCTTGCAGTGTTCGTGATTCCTGTATTCCTCTTTTGGTACGACATTGCAGTTGAAGGTGTGGTTTAGATGTCCTCTTCCTTTCTTTTGTAATTTGCAAGGACGACGGGTTTTAAAGTAAGTCATTTAGATTATGTTTGGGAATGTGTATAGAACGTGTACTTGCTTCCTTTATTTAGCTACTTGTAGTTTTATCACTTGTAGTACCTGTAATCCCTTTTGATGTCGGCATTGTGTAAGCCGAGCTTTGGTTATCATGTTGATTAGTTCACTACGTATAAGTCTTCCGCTGAGCATCCTATTAGCTCTTATTTAATTCTTGTCCATTAACTGCTAGCTTGGGTTCCGGCATGTAGTGTCGCCGATGACTTGGTTTAATTGCTTAACTGTTATATCAGGAAATATTTTTAAAATTCCGGCCTTTTGGTGCCGAGGCTTGTTACGTCTCTAATGTTGCGTCACGTCGTTTTCTTAAATTGAGTCATTGCATGTTTATGTGTTTACTTGTTTCCCCCTATTTGGGCGGTCCGACCCACTATTCCACCTCGGGCCCGGGTCGGGTCGCCACAGTCTCCGTCATATATTCACTATATTTTACTATTTTATCATTTAAGATTTCTAGGAGTATGATCAAATCCTCAAAACATTAGCATTGTAAAAGGTAAATAGAGAAAATGGTTCATGCGAACAAAAAATGGTTCATGCGAACAAAATATGGGAACAAAAAACAAATGACTAATTATGTAAAAAGGTAAATAGAGAAAATGGTTCATGCGAACAAAAAATGGTTCATGCGAACAAAAAAATGGTTCATGCGAAAATGGTTCATGCGAACAAAAAACAAATGACTAATTATGTAAAAAATATTAACTTCAATATTCAATTTCTTCAAAAATAAATGAGTTTACCATCGGGAAGAAAAAAATTTGTGATTAGATAAGTATTTTAGTTCTAATGTAACATACAGAAAACTGAGATTTTTTTAAAAAAGATTTATCCACCGGAGATGTCCTAATATTAAATAGTCAATATTTCTAGGGACTTGCACCATACTTTTAAGTCTATAATGTATAAATAAAAAACAAATCAAATTTCTTTTAGAAAGAAGTTACCTCAAAATTATTATTTTTTTATTTTTGTTTTCCCTCTTCATTTTTCTTGAGTTATAGTTTAATTGAAAAAGTTGTTTGTTTGTGCGTTTAACACACGTGTGTAAAAACTAGTTCTCCAATAATTTTAGCTCATCCCAACATGCATTACAAGATAATGCGTTTGACATCAATTAACATCTCAATCAACCTGAAGCACAAAAGTTTAACCAGTTATACGAGTGAACTAATAAAGAATTAACAGTGGGTCAACGCTTAGGGTTGCATCCGAGCAGAGCCAATTTTTGGCAGTTCAAGCTCATGACGATGTAGTGCAAATTTAAGACGAGTCTCTCTATCCTTGTACCAACTCAACTCAATTTGGTGCGTTGGCCGCTCGGACACGAGTTTGAACTTATCTAGCTTTACCAAATTGAACACGAGTGGGACAGAAAAAATAATCAAAATATACGTAACAATAATTAATTATAAATAGACTGATAAACATAATATTTAAAATCAAATTTAACTACAATTTTTAAATTACGTGAAAAATTATGTCCACAAATTCAAGGTTGGCCCTCGGCAAGCTCGCAGCGAGATGTTGCATAGGGTCTCCTTTGAAGTGTTTAGTACATGTATATTGTATTAGCCCAACCCAACCCAATGCCTATAGGAATAATTGTGGTACCTTTTGGAAATATTATAACTTTTCAATTCCACTTTTTTTATTCAATCGATAAAGTGTTTTATTTATAAAATTTCCAAAAGTGTTTGTAACCTTTAAATACTTTATTATCTTCACTTTGTCATACACTTGCTCTCTCTTATGCTTCCTCCTGTTACTTCTTTCTCTTCTCTTTGTCACACTTTCTTTCTCTTCTTCCATCAGCTTCGTCTCCATCTCTCTCTTTCTCCATTGCCGAATTCTTTTCATCTTCTTCGACCATTTTATCCATACTTTTAATCCCGGATGAACCACATGACCCACCATATATCAATTCAAAGCTCTTGACGAGATCTACAAATCACATTGGGTTTACCCTGTGATGTCTTCGATTTAAGGTCAAAAAACGATATTTAAGCACTGTTTTGGGCTTCAAATGTTTTCCAAGGCCCAATTTTTACGCACAGATTTGGGAGCAGTGTTCAATTTATACATTATGACGCCAATTTTGTCCATTTCGATGGCTAACTATATTGATATTTGGTGGCAGTGTTCAATTTTGTCCATTTCGATGTCCAACTTTATTGATAGTTGGTGACAGTGTTTTATTTCTTCAATCTGACGCCAACTTTGTCCATTATGAGGCCCAACTGATGTTAATATTTGGTGGCAGTGTTCAATTTTGTCCATTTCGATGCTCAACATTATTGATATTTGGTGGTAGTGCTTAATTTATTCATTCAGACGTCAATTTTGTCAATTTTGATGTCCATTTATGTTGATATTTGGTAGCAGTGTTCAACTGTTCATTTCGATGCCCAAATTTGGTAGTGGTTTTTTTGAATATCGTCGCCCAAATTTTGACATATTTCAATTGTGCATTTCGATACCCAATGTTTTCATTCTGATGCTCAAATTGGGCAGTGACTTTTTGAATTTCGACGCCTAAATTTTGACAAATTTCAATTGTGCATTTCGATGCCCAATGTTTTATTCCAATGCCTAAATTGGGCGTGGTTTTTTGAATTTCGACGCCCAATTTTTGACAGATTTTAATTATGAATTTTCGATGCCCAAATTGTAGTGGCTTTTTGAAATTCGACGCTCAAATTTTGACAGATTTCAATTGTACATTTCGATGTCCAATGTTTTCATGCTGATACCCAAATTGACAGTGGTTTTTTGAATTTTGACGTCCAAATTTGGACAGTGACTTTATGCATGCATTTGTTGAATTAATGGTATCTTCGTCATTTTATCACTAAAAGTGTATTTTAACGGTTGAAAACGTATATAAGAAACTTTTCCGATTATAATATCATCACAAGGGAGTGGTTCGCTTATCACCCGTACCTATAACCTTGGAAATATTGAGTGTCAGTTCTCTATGTCGAAGATAGACTACTTCTCTTCACAAGCAATTGAAAACAACTCCTTTAAAATTTGAAAATAACTCACGTCATGTCTTGCCTCTTCGGAAAAACAGAAGAACAGTAGAATTGATAAACCACTAAGTCAAGTTATTTAGTTCTTTCATAAATGCGTCAAATTTAATTTTGGAATTTTAATATTATAAAATATGAAATTTATTTTTATATTTTGATAATTATGTTTTATCAATTTTAAGGATTAATTTTAAATTTGAGACATGGCCCCCAAAATGTCATGATCGCTAAGAGCAAAATATATAGAAAATTTGGGAAATCAAAAATCAAATTTAACTACAAATAAAGCGTTTCTTCAAAAGAAAAAAATAATACAAATCAAGAGTTTTTGAAAATGGAATCAAAAATCAAATTTAACTTTAAAAAACAAAACAAGAGTTATTGAAAGTGGAATTTGAACTTGGGGCAAATTTATTAATTTGGAGTCTGATTTTTGTTTTTATCTGGGACCATTAATTTTTTGGACATTTCCTACAAATTGGTACAAAAATGTCATTAATGAAGATCCAACCTAAAAAATCTAAAAAATGTAAGAGCAAAATATCTTGGCATCGGAGATGCCATTTAAATATCACAATCTCTTGCATCTCTCCACAAGTTACGATCAAACTCTCAAAACAAACAAAATTGCAAGCCTACGAAGATATCATTCAAACAAAATCACCCAAGCTCATGATCTGAAGATCAAAGGTTGTGCTTTCTTCAATGGCCATTTTCGCCAGCGATGGCTTTCTGTATTCCACGGATCCGACAAGCCGTCGAATGAAAAATAGCTTTTCTCCCGCTTTCTCTTCTGCATGAGAAACTTATCATATTGCTGCAAGAAAGCAAGTTTTGGAATGAAAGCATGACCGTCAGGCCTTAGCCTATCCGTTGACCGTTCCCCCACTTCATCCTTATCAGTCCCTCTAAACAGTCGATCCAACGGCGACTTAATCGATCTCATCAAACTTCTCTTTCAAATCATTCCCAACATCACCAACGCTAAAAGAAGAAATAAAACGGTGTCGACTTAAAATATCACCAACCAAACCGTCCTTCCCGATCGAACCGCTCATAATTTTCATTGTTCTTACCTCGTCCCGTTCTTACACTAATACACCTTGAACTTCAAAGTAGAGGGTAGTTATGTACTTTCACACTAAAATTATACCTAAAAGATATGTCTAAAAAATAACTGAATTTATTTGAAAATATGTTTTAAAAGTTATACCGGAATGTAATTTTTTCAAAATTTATCTCAATAAATGTTGCTCTATCAATGTTATTATCCATGGGTAAAACGCTACCCCTGAAAATGGCGGGAAGCGTTGGCGCCATTAGTTCTCGTCCATTTTGGGGGCATTTTAATGCTATATAAACCTGTTTCTTCTATTCATCGGTATTCAACTGCTTTTCATCGGAATTCATCGGTTCTCAAATCCTAACTGCTCTCCTTCGGAAATACCCAAATCACTTTTCTTCTTCCCCTCGAGTACTCAACAATGGTGCAAGAGAACCCCCTAAACAACGGCCCTGAAATCAAAGAACCCACTCCAAAGGTTCAGAAACTCGATCATAACGGAGTTCACCAATCAATCCCAGTCGCAACCCCGTTTTTCCGAGTGAAGAAACTCTCCGAAAAGGCAGTTTTACCATCAAGGGGATCCCCTCTCTCGGCAGGTTACGATCTCTCCAGGTAATCTGATGCCAATGACAGCACAAATGTTCGAATAAATGCGTCGAAGTAGAATCATTTTTTGTTTCGTTTCATACTAATAGTTCATCTTTCTGAGCAGCGCGACGGAGCTCAAAGTCCCCGCCCGAGGCAAGGCCTTAGTTCCGACAGATTTGAGCATCGCTGTATCTGAAGGGACTTATGCTCGCGTTGGTATACTCCCCATCCCCTACTTTAGCGGTTCATATATGTACAGTAACCAATTATGTTTGATATTTGTTGTAATTGCAGCCATTCATATATATGCAGTTTCCGATTGTGTTTGATATTTGTTACAATCGCAGCTCCACGTTCCGGTTTGGCATGGAAGCACTCAATTGACGTTGGGGCCGGTGTCATCGATGCGGACTACAGGGGTCCAGTTGGGGTGATCTTGTTCAACTACTCTGATGTTGATTTTGAAGTTAAGGTTGGGGATCGGATTGCACAGTTGATTATTGAGAAAATTGTCACCCCCCAGGTTACAGAGGTTGATGATTTAGATGCAACGGAGAGAGGCGCCGGTGGGTTTGGATCTACCGGCGTTTGAAATAACTCCAGGATGAAAATGCCTATATTATTAGTGTTAGCCACTGGTAGGTTTTATTGCTGTTTTGGTTAATTGGGGTTTGGGGGAGAATGAGTAGCATCTATGGACTATGGACTACGAATTATAGGACCATTAGGTCTATTACCAATTGTGTAAATTCCTTCTTAAAATATTTTGGGTTACTGTGTCTTGAGAAGTGTTCTTATAATTTTACTTATAATCTTATTAGATTTCAGGATAAGTGTATCATTAGTCCCTGAACTTTGGTCAAGCACATCATTAGTCCTCAAACTTTCAAAAGTTTAACCACTGACCTAAGTAGGTCTTTTTTGCTCATTGGAGGTCCCTAGCCCTAACGCCGTTTGTTTATTTCTATTAAGTGAACATGTGTCACTTACATGCACAAAATAAGGGGGTTATGTATAACATCATCAAAATAAGTGGGTAATGTGAAAATTTTAAATCCAAAAGAATTTTTTAAAAATAAAACTCAAATTCTATTACATAAACATGAGGTTCCAGATTCATTGTTGTTTTGTCCGTCCATGGCCACCCTCTCCGCCTTTTCCCCTCCATGGTCGAACCTCAATCCTAATTCCGACCTCCTCAACCACGATCCCATCAACAACAATTCTCAATTTGTCGACGATTTCCCCTCCATGCTTCCCCCGATAAAAACGCGGCCTCTGGACCAGCAACAGCCGGTCATGTCTAATTCCGTTGACGATGCTGTTGAACCTTTTGCAATCAGGACCTCCCAATCGCCGTCTTTTCCATCGCTCTTCCACATGTCGTTCAACCAGGACCACAGTTGTTTTGCCAGCAGGATTGACCACGGTTTTTGAATTTACAATTGCGACCCATTCCGTGAGATTTTTTCGTCTGGACTTAGAAAACGGAGGCGGAATTGGTGTTGTTAAGATGCTATTTAGATGCAATATACTTGCTTTAGTTGGTAATGGGCCCGACCCTCAGTACCCTCTCAATAAGGTCATGATTTGGGACGATCACCAAAGCCGGTGCATCGGCGAGCTCTCGTTCCGGTCGAAGGTCCGTTGTCCGGCTCCACGAGATAAAATTATTGTTGTTTTGGAGCAGAAGATATTTATTTACAATTTTGCCGACTTGAAATTGTTCCATCAAATTGAGACGATTTCGAATGTGAAAGGGCTTTGTGAGGTTTCACATATGTCTACACTGGACCCAGGCGATAACAAAATGTCGAAACTAGAGCGAGCAGAAGGTCGCTATGGGCTATGGTGGGGCTTGATATGCTGCTAGGTTTGTAGATGGTGTCGGTGATTATGATGGGTGTGGATAGAGGGTAGAAAGGAGGCCGACCTGACATGGTGCGTGATGGCGATGAAGATCTGGAACGAGCTTGTTTGGAGAAGGCAGAGCTTTACCGACTCTGCTGAGGGGGGTTTTGGCCGGAGATGGTGGCTATGGTGGCCATGGAAAGAGATGAGGAGGCGGGGTGTGGAGCCGGAAGACGGAAGGCTGGGTTTTGGGTTTTATTTTTTAAAAATTCTTTTGGATTTAAAATTTTCACATTACCCCCCGATTTTGATGATGTTACACATAACTCTCTTATTTTGTGCATGTGAGTGGCACATGTTCACTTAACGGAAATAAACAAACGGCGTTAAGGCTAGGGACCTCCGATGAGCAAAAAATGTCTACTTAGGTCAGTGGTGAAATTTTTGAAAGTTTGGGGACTAATGATGTGTTTGGCCAAAGTTTAAGGACTAATGGTACACTTATCCCTAGATTTCGTGTCCGTGCCTATGGCATGATGTCAGTATAGATGTGATCAATGTATGAAGCGAGTGTGAAACGAGCATGATGTGAAAAATTAATAAGGGAAGATATCTCAATAATTAAACAAATTGTGTAATTTATCTAAAAAAAAGTATAATTAAGTATCCAAAAGCATTCTCTCTCTCGCACATATCAACCATACACATATTAATTAAAATAAAGTTCAATATGAAAATCTCAGCAAACAAAAATCATAAAATAAATTGAATGAGATGGAGTGAATTAACAAAATATTATTTTGAAATCGAAATCACAAAGAATTCAGATCAATAAGGGAAACTTAGCAAAAAAAAAATTAAGAAAAGAAATTAAAATACAAATATTTAAAATTACAAAACTTACGAACAAACTTTTAAAAAAAATCAAATCTAAATTGGACAAAAATTAAATTGAGATTCAGTTGATTACGATAACAATCAATTAATAAATTATAAACTAAATATTTGTAAACAATAAATCTAGGCAGGACAAAAAAAACAGGCTGGAAAAAAATTAAATTGATTCTTTTTAAAAAAAATCTAGGTGGGATGTTAGTAAAAAAATAAATCATGACATCTGAATAGTCCTAGTCAATTTAGTCAATTGCATATGTGCGAAAAAGATAACTGTAAAACCGTAAAATAATAAATGTAAAATCTTAATATAGGAGATGAATAACTGATGTTCACATGCTTGAAAACCCAAATAAATCACAGTCGTAGGATGTTAGTAAAAAAGTAAATCCTGATCTCTTGCGATTTAAAAAAAATGTTACCGTTGAGGGGTACATTGTTTCAAGTGATAGTTGAAGAATTGATGTTTTATAAGGGGTGACTGTTTAAAAGATTAATCGCAGGGTGTAACTTTGTAATGTGAAGATAAAATATAGCGAGAAGAAAAAAGGGTGACTGTTTATAGTATTAATTCTATGGGATAACTTGTAATAGGGAAAGAAAAAATATGGAGTTAAAAATAGATAACTACTCACACATATGAATGTGATGGTGAATCTCAACCGCTAAATTTTTTAAGATAATTTAATTTCAACCTCTTAACAGGCTTAGTCAATTGCACATGTGCAAACCTAGCTATTTTATAATATAATATTATTTTAAAATTAACTGATCAAAACCACGTTAGTTTACAACAAACTAAAATAACTTATAAACTATTTTATCTGTTCCGGATAAAGAGTCCACGTTTGAAAGTTAAATTTTTTAAAAAAATGACACTTGTAGTAATGTATTAATAATAAAATGACATTTTATGTCTTAATTTTTTTAAGTAGATTCTTTAAGTGAAACGTCACAAAATGAAATAGTTGACTCTTTGTCCAGAACAGACAACGTATTACATTAATTAAGTACTCCCTTCGTCCCAAAATTATTGTCATGCTTTCTTTTTTCGTCTGTTCCAAAATAATTGTCTTGTTTGAATTTTTTTTCTTTTTAGGACAACACTTTTACCACTTTACCCTTACTTTTTCATCATACTTTAATTATGGATCACATACTCATGAGTTTTAAAGTAACTACATATGAACATAGATCTTCATACTCGTGCATATGTCACGGTGCCAATATATGTGATTTCGTCAATTGAAATGACAGTGCCTAAATAAAATGTGCGATTTAAAAAAAGTTACAATTGGAGGATAAATTGCTTCCAATGATAGTTAAAGATTGATGTTTTATAAGGAGTTCAGAAGATTAACCGTAGGGTGTGACTTTGTAATATGAAGATAAAATATAGGGAGAAGAAAAATGGGTAACTGCTCATAATATTAATTGTAGGGGGTGACTTATAATAATGAGAGAAAAAATAGGAAGTTAAAAATAGATAACTACTCACAAATGTAAATGTGAGTGTGAATCTCAACCGTTAAATGTTTTAAGAGAATTTAATCTCAACCTCTGAATAGCTCTAGTCAATTACCTAGCTGTTTTATAATATAGATGGGAAATAGGTTTCGCATGTTCAGTTTGTTTTGAAGTGCTAAATTAGTTGGGTGAAGATCGGGTGAGTTGATATAAAAATGCTTAAAGATACTAAACGAGTGGTTAATTGGTGAAAAGTGGGATGGTCCCCTTTATACAATTTCCAATTGCTTTGAACTTTAATGTTTTTTTGTGCATCGTGATGCACGATTTCAAATTGTGTAACTGTCATTTTCATTTCATAGCGATATTCAAATGATTCATTTCCATTTCATTGGGACTCCAAATTAATGCATTGTGAAATCAAATCGATACATCATGATTCAAATTGGTTTCATCCCTAAAAATTGTCTGCATATGAAGAAATATCGGAATTTGGGGCAAAAATCAAGAAGATTATGCAGGAGAGGGAGAAGAAATTAGAGAGATTTTTTGGAGCGGAATAGTGGAAGAGATTGGAGAAATTGAGCGGATAGTGCTTAGGTTTAAATAATCGCATTTAAAACTCAAAGAAACTAAATTTTGGGTCAATAAACGATGAATTTTAAGGTTGTGGTGGTGCGTTTCTATGAATGATGGGTTTTTTAAGTGTTAATAAATAATAATTTGAAGGAAGAAGTAAGGAATAAGAAAAAATAACATTTTGATTTTTGGGTTATAAAAATAAATGGTATAATTTGAGATGGTAGGGTGGTGGTGGTAGTAGTGTTAGTAATGGTTGAGGTCTTTGGACTATGATGATGATGTTGATGGAAGGAAGTGAGGAATACAAAAATAAATTAAATAAATTTTGATTTTGATTTTGATTTTTTGTGAGTAATGTATTTATTTAACTTTAAACTCAAATATGTGACAAATATTAATTGGTCACCTAACTTTTTTAAAAACTTGCAAGGTAGCCACCAAAAGTTTAAAACTTGCAATGATGCACTGTACATTAGTTAGGATGCAAGCGAGCCTATTTTTTGGACGGTCGTTAAATTTGGCCGTTAAATTATGTAAAATATCGATTTTGCCCCTAATGGTCACTCATTCTCTCTCTTCCGGTTCAAACTCCCTCCATCTTCTAGACATCTCCCTAAATCCACCCAGCAGGCAACAATCATCCTCCAATGCCGGCGAACACTGCTATCTCCCATCTGCCGCTTACAATTGCCATCTCTTCATTTTTTTTCCTCTTTCTCTCTCCAGCTTTGATTTCATCTCCGTTGCCATCGCCATCACCCAACATCTCCATATCACCGAATCCAACCAAATTGCCCGACATCTCCATCTCTATCTCTTTCCACAGCACAGTGTCAGAATTCCAGTCCAATCGGATTCCTCCTATTAATTTTATCTTCTCCACTTTGCTTTCTTTTCCATCTCCACCCACAATTGTTCCAGCCTTCAGGTCCGGCCGATCTTTCTCTCTATCACCCACAGATCCAACCAAACCCCTCCTCTTCCCTCCATCATCGGTGAAGTGAGCCCCGATTTTTTTTTCTCATCCCCGATTTCTCTTCTCAATTTCCAACAACAGCAGATCTGGTCCATTCGCGCTTCTAACAAAGCGCCGACTTCTTTCTCCATCTCACTGGTTTGGCTACCTTCGGCACCAACCCCCACTCTCTTTTGCCATCTCCAGCCTAGCAGAGCCGGCAAAGCTTCACCCCTGCTCCATCTCCACTGATGAGGATAAGTCGTCGGGCCTTGCTCCAACGTTGCCTGCCATGAAGAAGACCGACAACAATAAAGAAGGAGATGGTGAAGTCGGAACGAACTGGGGATACAGACTGAGAGGGGTTTGCTTTGTTGAAAATGGCGTAGGAGCTCAAAATTGCAGGAGGTCGATGATGAGGTTGTTGTACCAAATATGGGGAAGACAAAAACGGAGGCCGACGAACCGCTTTAGGCCGGACTCGAAGCTGGATTCGGTGAGGAGAAAGTTAGGGTTGGAAAAATCGAAGAGCTCATGGTTTCTAAAAATCTCTATTATTGATATATAACTATTTTTTTTTATTTCCACCCTTTTGTTTCTAATTTCACATAAAGGTTTAGCAGTTACATGGGCAAAATAGGTAATGACATAATTTAATGGCCAAATTTAACGGCCGTCCAAAAAATTAGCTCGCTTGCATCCTAACTAATGTGCAGTGGCCTCATTGCAAGTTTTAAACTTTCGGTGGCCGCCTTATAAGTTTTTGAAAAGTTTGGTGGCCAAATGGAGGGTTTTGCCTTTTAGATTCTTAGAATAGTTTTTATTACTTTTAGTTATTAGAAACAATATTAGAGGAAAATATAGTAACTTTGAGATATTATTTGGCATGTGCAAAACACATGACCAATTCCTGTTACCATGTTTAATGGCCTGGACGGGAGGGGGTAATTGAGACAAATGGAAAAAATGTGTATGAAGTTGGGAAATTTTTTATATTGGGGTGCATTATGGAATTTGGTATATACTAGAGGGTGATAAACATATTTTGGCCGTAAAAATTTATTGTAGGTTTCAACCATAGAAATTTATGACTTAGGAGAAATTGCCCTTTAAATTTTTATTGTTCGGAAATTTATGATTTAGGTTTCAAAAATATTTTGGATATAAATTTATGAAAGTGGACCGACTCAAATTTCACAAAAAAGACTTAAAGTTTGGTGATTTATATGATTTATGAGAAATTGTTGGTCGATACATTTTCTAAAATATTTAATTTATTCAATCTCCTGTTTTTTTTTCAACCGTTAAAGTCCATTTTTCGAAATATGGTTATTAAAGTGCTTAGATCGTCTCATTCTACAACTTCAACTAACAATTTAGAGTTTGAAAATTACGATTATTGCGGCAATGAAATGGGGATCGACCTGCTTGATTAAGTCGCAGGGGTCGAAAGGGCAAAGCCCTATCATGGGGGTTCGGGGGCAATGCCCCCGAAAGGTAAACGATTTTTCTGATTCATAAAGTATGATATTGAAATGGAATGGTGGATTTTTCAGCAAGGACGAGGGGGGGGGGCAGAAAGAAGAAGACTTACGAATGAGGGGGAAGAAGAAGAAAGCGGAGGAATGAAGATCTGTTTCATCGTATTTTTGTAGCGCTATGCATAAATTGGATTAGATAATTAAATTGATGCATCATGATGCATAAACATGGTGTAGCACGATGCATAAATTTGATTAGATAATTTAAATTGATTCGTTGTGGTGCATAAATTAGGTGCAATACGATGTAAAAATTGGATTAAGTAATTTAAATTGATGCATTACGATGCACTGATTAAGTGATCCATAACACGTCTTCAGTTTATTAAGCGTAGCTGTCAAAATGGGTTGGGCCTGTTGGACTGGCCCGTCATGCCACCTAAAAAGGTGGATTGGGCTGAGAAAATATGAATCAATTAGGAGGTGGGTAAAACGGGTTGAGCCTGCGACAGGTAACTGGTTGGCCCGCCATATAATAGTTGAAAATAAACAAATCATAAGTTTGAAACAATTTGTTTAAATCATTTTCGCTCAAAATGCGAGATTATTTTTTATATCTGAAATATTAGTAAATAATTTTGTATTCGTTCAAAAAGCACTCATAGCAACTAAAGATATCAAAATAATATATATTAACCGTAATATTTACATAAAAATGATTATAAGAACATACAAAAAAAGTAATGATAAAATAATTTCTTACTTATATTTTTTTCTCATTTTATACTATTAATATTAGAAAAAGTTGTTAGAAAACACTATTAAAAATATAATAATATAAAATATAATTTTTTAATAATAATTATTATTATTTTGATTAATCGAAAGAAAAGTTGGTAGGTTGGCCCGTCTAACCTACAACTCATGATGGATTGGGTTTGGTTGGCAATTTTCCGGTTCACCACATTTCATGGGTTAGATTGGGTTGGCAATTTCTCGACCCACCCACAAAAATGGTGGGATATAACGAGTTGCGGGTTGGGCCGCCCCACCAACCCACCTCGATAGCTCTAATTAAGGGTATCACAATCTTTTTAATGTCTTTTTCGGTTTAAATAAATATTAAATTGCTTGTTGGTTATAACCTCTCCAATTTCATGTTTTTTTAACCACTAAAGTCCATTTTCGTGAAATTATTAGTAAAATGCCCGTAGAAGATAAATAACGGTTGTAATTCGTAGAGATGGAGAAAAAGAAGGTGGGGAGGCTGGGCGGTGAAGAACACTTGTGTGTTTCACCTTGAATTCTCGATTAATCACCACCCTAACTTCCCACCCTCTTTCCTCTTCACATATCAATCTTCAATTTAATTTGTGTCTTCTTCTTCTTCTTTTTCTTCTTCTTCATATATCAATCTTCATTGTGTTTGTGTGTTTGATTCAAAATAGATTCAGTGTATATCTTGTGCTATGTAAACTATTCGATTAAATATTTGAATATAATTTTATTCATTGTTGGACACCCTTTTTCAATTTGGATGTATCAATTCAAATCACGTTGCATCATTTTATCAATCGTGATGCATCAATTTGCAACCATTTGTTTATTTTGTTATGACAACAAAAATGACATCAAAGTTTGGTTCATTATATTTTACAGCGCGATGCATCAATTGGTAGCTCGACTTGTTGCATCGCGATGCATAAATTGGATTAAATAATTTTTATTGATGCATCGCGGTGCATAAAGTAGATTGGATATTTTTTATTGATGCATCACGGTGCATAAATTGGATTATGTAATTTTAATTGATGAAGTGCGATGCATACTGAGTAAGTGATCGATAGTGCGCCTTAGATTCATTAAAGGCATCATAGTCTTTTTGCCCCCCCCAAAATAACTTTTTTGGTAAAAAAACGTAGATTATTATGGCAGTTGAAAACTTATGAGAGTAGACCGAACCAAATTTATCTCTAAAAAACATGATAAATCGTAGGATAAATTGCGGGCCAGTCCACTTTTTGAAGCTTGTAATCACTAAAGTAATCTATTTTTTTTTTCAACCAGAAAAAGTCACTTTTGGTGGCAAAATGACTTCGATACTCTTAATGAACCGTAGGCGCGCTACGGAGGTTATTATTTTTACACGTGATGAAACTATTTTTGCATGCGATGAAACTATTTTTGCACTGCGATTCATCAATTTTATTGCATTAGTTTTTGCCCCACGTTTCAATAGTTTAATTGCATAGTCTAATTGCACTACAATACATCAATGTTTGTATCGCGATTCATCAATTTTATTGCATTAATTTTTGCACCGCTGTTCAATAATTTAATCGTCTAGTCCAGTGTTCTAAAATTCCTCGCCTAGCTCTACCTAGGCGCTAGGGCCCTTTCTACCGCTGTGACTTTCTTAGTCGCCGCCTAATCGACCAAGTCGGCGCCTACGCCAAACCTCGCCGACCTTAATTTATTTTTGTAGCTTTGATTTTGTGGCATGCGGTGACCGGAGAAAGAAGGGGGGCGAACTGGAGAAGGAAAGGGGAGTGGTAACGGTGAGGCAAGAGGGAGGTAGAAAGAAAAGGGGTTTGATTTTGTGGATATTTAGTGGGATGAGATAGTGGATAGATTAAAGGGTTAGATCTAGGAGGAAAGAGATTGGAGGATGAAAAAATGAGGAGAGTCGGTCTGCCGGATAGAGAGATAGAGAGAAGAAAAAAAAAGAAAGGAAGAAAAAATGGTTGCCTGTCTGCCAGATAGATAAAAGAAAAAAGAAAAAAAGATGATGAAGAAGAGGGTTGTCTCGAGATTCAGAATTTAGAATGAGAAGAGATTATGAAGAATATGTTAGACTGTGGGTTGTAGAGGCAGTAGGTAGGTGGAGTAATTTTTTTTTGTTTTTAGTTCTAAACTTGACTGGTTTATTACTTTGGAGTTGTTGAGAATTGAGATTAATGGTAGGTTTGTATATTTTTGTTCATTTTACAAATATAGACAATTGTTTGATAAAATGACAAACATAAAAAAAAAAAAATTGTAGTCAATGTTTTTGATATTTGATGTAAATTATATATAAAAAAGAGAAGGTAATTATGCCTTAAATTCTAGTCCCCGAGTAGGCCCTGATTACACCCCGACTAGTCCCCTAGGCGTTAGTGTGCCGCCTAACAATTTTTAGAACCTTTGGTCTAGTTTAATTGCACCGCAATATATCAATGTTTGTACTGTGATTCATTAATTTATTGCATTAATGTTTGTACCGTGGTTCAATAGTTTAATTGTCTAGTCTAATTATATCGCGATACATCAATATTTGTACTGCGATACATATATTATTAGTTAATCTATTTTTACACCACGATACAAAATGACAATAGACTAGACCATCCATCTTCTTCTATCTCCTCCATCGTAAGTTGCCTTCTTCCTCCTCTTCCGCCTTTGTCTCTACTGAAAAATCCTTCAACCATGCATAGATCCATTACAATTTCGTAGTTCATGAATCAAAAAAATTGTTTACCCGTTTTGTTGTCCAACAATAATGATTTTCGAATCCAATGTGTTTGCTGGAGCTGTTGAAGAAGATGATGACATTTTGGAAACAATATTTAAAAAAAGTGGTTTTTTTATGGTTGGAAAAAAAACGAGGTACTGAAGAGGTTATAAATTTAAAAAAGGGAGCGACTAGAATTTACCCCAAAATAGTAGTGGTTACAAAATTTGAAAAAGGGTGACCTTAATTTAGCCCTTTGATTTAACCCATTCACTATGGGCTAGGCCCAACAAATATGAGTTTCTATGGCAAGCTAAGTCTTTATGGAATTATGGGGTCCAAGTATCCAAACTCCCTATGAATTATGATCCATTGAAACATAACTTTTCATGGGGGCCAAGTGTCCAAACTCCCTCTGATCCATTGAAACAATACCAAGCTTACAAATTGCTCTTTTGATCCTTGTACCTAAACCTAGCAAAGTGAAATGAGAGTTGCGAGACAAACATTTATTTTCATGATCAACCTAAATGTTTACTATCCTGACCTTCAAATAAGCGACTGAACTGTAGCGCAATCATGTGTTATGCAACTGAATTGTACCACGATCCAAAGCTATCTGTTTGATCATGTTATCGGGAATTTATTTGTTCAATTGTAACCACGACTAATCGTACGAATCATCAAGATGAGAATTGTAATGCCCCAAGATTGAGAACCCAATTAGTTATGTATGCCTCGGTCATTGGCACACGAATCACTTGAGACAACTAACCAACCACATGTTCGTTTATAAATAGTGTTGGTGCTCAACCGTAATAGTAGTATAATGGTGACATGCTCATTACTTGGGATGAAAACACAATTTGCAAAGCATTAATGGGTAGAAAAAATATTCCAAACTCCTAAGCGAAAATAAGTCTGATGTAGCAATCACATGCAAGTACATGTAACGTTACCCTTGATTTTACTCGATAGTCATCATTCCACATTTAACGCATTGACCGGATTGCCAATTCCACGTTTTCAGCCCCACACCACAAAAGAGCACTACAAATCTAAAGATGCGTCCCAATTAAAGGACCCATATATAACAAAGACAATTTCGTAATTTTCTCCATATTTAGACCTCAAATTAAAACCTCCTTTCCTCGGCAAACCTAAAAAATTAAAAATAAAAAAAATAAAATTGCCTCCATAAGGATCAAAAATCTCCCACGAAAAACACTCATTCTCACTCTAATACAAAGCTACACAAAGATAGAGAAAGGAAGACTTGTGGAAGGACTTACGAATCAAACGCTAAAATCGAATTATTACAAGTTTTTACCCATTGACAAGGTTAGTTTTGCCCTCAAATCATGCAATTTCATTTTCTTGGCTGAGAAATTGAATCTTAATCAGTTTTTACCCATAACCCAGGTATATCTTCTCTTCAAATCATTGCAGTTTCAACTTTTTGATGGTAAAATAACGAATCATTACCAATTTTTACCCATAAGACAGGCAGGTTTTGTTCTCAAATCATTGCAGTTTCAAGTTCTTGACTGTTTTATCTGTTAATTTTTCTATATGTGTGACATATATTTGTAGAGAGAGAAGAGGAGAGGACACATGTTAATTGTATATGCGTTGAAACTGTAATGGGGAAAGGAAAACCTAGGTCAGTGGAAAAAGGGGTGTTAGGGCAAGGTGGTTCAAATTTATCATCATCTGGGTCATTGAATATACTAGCAGGACCCGTGTATTACCCGACTGAGGAGGAATTTAAGGACCCTTTAGAGTTTATATACAAAATCAGGCCAGAAGCTGAGGCATATGGGATTTGTAAAATTGTTCCGCCTAAGAGTTGGAAAGCCCCTTTTGCCCTAGATTTGGATTCGTTTACATTTCCAACGAAAACCCAAGCGATTCATCAGTTGCAAGCGCGGCCGGCCTCATGTGACTCAAAAACATTTGAGTTGGAGTATAATAGGTTTTTGGAGGAGCAGTGTGGTAGGAAGGCGAAGAAGAAGGTGGTGTTTGAAGGGAGGGATTTGGATTTGTGCAAGTTGTTTAATGCGGCAAAGAGGTATGGGGGTTATGATAATGTTGTGAAAGAGAAGAAGTGGGGGGAGGTTTTTCGGTTTGTTAGGTCAGTTGGGAAGATTTCAGAGTGCGCGAAGCATGTATTGTGTCAGTTGTATCGAGAGCATTTATATGATTATGAAAGTTATATTAGTAGGTTGAATGGAGAGAAGAATAAGAATGGTAAGAGAGGAGTGAATGTTGAGAAAAAATGTGGACCCCAGTTCAATTCTTCTGGGTGTAAAAGAAGGCGAAAGAATTACACGGGTGATAAAGTTGAAGTATCCAAAGAAGAGGATGAAGAATTCGATCAGATATGTGAACAATGTAGAAGTGGGTTACATGGGGAGGTAATGCTTTTGTGTGATAGATGTAATAAGGGTTGGCACACATATTGTTTGTCGCCACCTTTGAAGCGGATCCCACCTGGAAATTGGTATTGTTCAGAATGCTTGAACTCTGAGAAGGATAGCTTTGGGTTCGTACCTGGTAAGCGATTCTCGTTGGAAGCTTTCAGGCGCATTGCCCATCGAGCAAAAAAGAAATGGTTTGGTTCGACATCTATCTCACGGGTACAATTGGAGAAAAAGTTTTGGGAAATAGTGGAGGGTTCAGTTGGTGATGTTGAAGTAATGTATGGCAGTGACTTGGATACCTCTGTTTATGGAAGTGGGTTTCCCCGTGTAAATGATCAAAGACCACCATCGATAGGGGTTGAAGAATGGGACGAATGCTGTGCTAGTCCGTGGAATCTCAATAATTTGCCCAAGCTACAAGGGTCTATGCTTCAAGCTGTTCCTCATAGCATTGCTGGTGTTATGGTGCCTTGGCTGTATGTTGGGATGCTATTTTCATCATTCTGTTGGCATTTTGAGGACCATTGCTTCTATTCAATGAATTATCATCACTGGTATGTATTTTATTCATCATTGGATCTTTGGCACTTTCACTTTTGAATATGCTCTCTGTTTTTCATTGCCCTTATTAAAGATTGTACATATATGTTGACAAAGTATGCCTAGATGAGCACAAGCCTATGACAGGATTAGTTTGCCCACTTTTAATTTTTTTATAGATATTTTTTTGACTTGTGAAGAGACTCATTTAGGATAAGAACGAGGAAGATTCGTCAATAAAATGACTGTCTAAAGTATTGCAATGTAGCAAATGTCATATAACTTTTAAACTTATATTTGATTAGTAAGTTCATAACGATATGCCAAAGGTCCACAGTTTCAAAGGCAGTTGTTTTGTAAAAGGATAACCTCTGAGGTAAGAAACTGGTGGTTCCTTTGGTAGAAAGGATAAGGGGAAGTGGGAGGGACAAACTTTCCATCTTTGGGTATTGAAAGGATCTTTCTCTCAAGTTGTTCACGAAATGATAATGCAAAATAGATGGAGAGAAAATAAATTGGTACAATTATTTTACCATATACCCTTTTTAGTAACTTTGTTAGGATAACTGGGGACCAATCATTAATTATTAGTACATTAGATTAACATCTAGTCTTGGTTGGTCATTTAGATAAAGTGAATTACAGCTAAATTGAACCATTCAAACATTGAAGAAATGTTAAGTTTTTTTCTTTCTTTTTTGTAATTTATCCAGGTGTACAAAAATGCTAGGTAATATATGCCAACTATGTCAATGCTATTAACTTGCCGTTGGTATTGCTAATGGTCGTAGAATGGTCTTTGACATGTTTCCACTACTTTTGCCCACCTTTCTCTTGTAATTTTCAACTCACTTTTGCGGATTGATTGATTGTTTTTCTTATACCTTACTATTTGGTGTAATTAAGCTCTGCCTCTTCCATTTCAAAAAGACTGTCTTTGACTTTTCATGCAGATTGAGAAAGCTTGTTAATTATAGTATATTTTGAACAATTTTTCTTTTTCTTTTTTTTTGGATAAGTAAAATGTTTGTTGCTGGGGTGACTTGAACCATGTGCACTGGAAGCTTAAAGCTTCGCTTGTAACACTACTTTGAACAATTTTTCTTGAATTGCCCCTGTTAATTATAGCACTACTTTTTGCTGTTAATTAATGAGTTAGAAAACAATTAATACTAGATATTTAATGAGGGGTATGATAGAAAATCAAAGTAAATTATCCTTCCATTTTGGGAAAGTGGACAAGCATTTTGAGACACATAAAAATTGTAACCAAAGGGAGTATTATGCATAGTAATAGTACAGTGGGTTAATTGCTTTTAGTTTGTTAGAGTCAAAGTATTAGAAATTCAGTAGGCAGATTTTTTTTTCCTGGTCATGGCAGGTTGGCATGAGACGAGATAATACATAATGTTCTTAAGTTGTCTCTAAACCCAATAGGTAAAATACTTTTATACTCTCAAAAACTTGATACCCAATTATGGCCCTCTCTGTCCCTTTCTATTTTCTTTTTTATTCTTTCATATCCGTCTCCTCCCTGACCCAGCATACTTTACCATCCCCATTGCAATTGGCATCATCCTCTGTCCATTGGGCTTTTAAATGGACGGGTTACCTGTCAGTGGGGTTGACTTAAACCTCTTGTTATTACTCAACCTGACTTGACTTGAGCTCCTTTAGTGACCGAGCTTGGCCTGGAAATATGAGTCCGAGCTGAGTTTTTCCTCAACTCGATTGGCCCACTCATGAGTTGCCCAGATTTATCCTCAAGCACAATATCTGTATAAATTTCTAAATGCCCATTAGTTATCTATAATGTTCTTTCATGTAATATTGTTTGGTTCATGCACTGGAATGGAGAACAGGAGAAGACCTAAGGTCAACATTTGCTTCAAAGTAACTCCAATTTAGACACCTAAAACTTGTTAGAATTTCTATACTTCATTCATGGACTAGATTAATTAAAATGGGAGAGAGGTAAGAGAGAGGCAGACGAAGACACCAAGAGAGAGGGTGAGAAGGGAAGACAATGAGAAAGTGAGAGAGGAAGGAGTAAGATAGATTGTATTTTATGGTTTTCATTAGAGGTGGGGAGGAAAAGGGGCGAATGAAAAGTGTGTTTAGGGCTAGAAATTTTGGTTTTATGACTCATATAGGAGGTATTTTGAGATTTGGGCTTCCCCCATTTGTGTTTCAAGTTTGGCCCATTTTCCAGATCCCTTGGTAATTAGGCTTGACAAAAGGTGTTATGAGCTGTGGGTGCTGAGCCGTGCTCTGTTAGGCTTGCAGGAACTAAGCTCTTTGGCCTGAGTTGACTTTGGTCATCCATTTCAAACTTGATCCGCCTCTACTAAAACGGGACTCACACATTCACCTGGAATTCGTAAAATCTCAAATCAAACTCGACCCTACTCGACTAGATTAATATCTTTTACAGCTCTATCTTCCCTATTATATGAGTGATCTGCTTCATCATCTTCCATATTCTACTATAAAGCTAAACTTACATGTAGTAGCATATATTGCCTAACTTTTTTGCCTATTCTCTTTTGATTTGGTGAGCTGGGGTTCAGGACATTGTGCTTTGGCACGAAACAATGCTTGACGGAGGCATGTTAATGAGTGGTCCAAGGTTTTTGCCTTTAGGAGAGACACATGGAGTCCGTGATTGTTTCTTTTGAAAATTGGTGCTGTTTAAGTAGATATTACACGTCAAATTGAGTGAACAGCAGTGTTGTGAATGAATTGAGTTTGGCGGCATTGCCTCCTACATGGAGCTATGGCAGTAAATACAAATACAGCTTAAATGGCCTTGTTTAGACAAATGAATATTGATTATGTGAAGATACAATTTCGAAATTTTAATGTGGTAATGAGAAACTTGGGTCATGTAGAACTAGTTCTCTTGAACCCAAAATAGGCTAGCAGTTGTTGCTAATTCAGTTTGAATTTGATATCATCTAGCAGTTTTAATGTAAAACAAAGATTCACCTTCCAGTTTCTACTTTCTAATGGTTACATACGTGTTTTGATGGACCAACCACTATTTAGCCGTTGGTGGTGGAATTGTGATGGTAATGCGAGTCTGTATCTAAGACGGATGATTAGGAGTACATTGCCGAGGGCTGTGGTTAAATTTATTGTGGTTGTTGATGGCTGTCCCAATAAAGCATGCTTCCAAGGAGCAAATTAAGTGTGGTGTTTTTGCTATAGGAGTAGACGTAACTCACATCACATAGTTGTCAAAGGCAGTGAGTGGGCGCCTTTGGCGCCCATTGGCGATCTCTTCTTTAGGCGATATAGGCGTATTAACACATTTCTTGTATGATACATTGTAGCGCCTCAGGCCCTCAGATCTATGCTGCACGGACACGGCTGGGAGGAGGCGTTTTCCGTGTCGGCCACGGACACGAACACGGCCCCAAATATGTTTTGGGGCCGAATTTGAATTTCTGAAACTTTTGGACATGGACACGGGTATGGGCAAGACAGTCGGGATACATACCTTTAAGTCGGACACGGTTGGGGCGTATATATTGCGCTGTTACTAGTAATCGTTAGTCGGAGTCCCTCAAATCCCCTCAATAGACAGCGACTCAAAACGAGCCCTTGCCCTAGCCCCTCGTCGCCGACCAGAACCACCTCTGCCGCCGGCCCCTTGCCCCTTCGACCTTCTTTCCGGCTGCGTCTGTGTGCTGCGCCGTGCGCCTCTCTCGATTTGATTCGAATTTCGAAGCTCGAAGCCTCAAACCATCTGAGATTCTGAATCCCACGTATTCTTCCAGTCTTCCTTTGATATCTGTTGATGATCTGTTCTCTCTTCTGAGTCTTCTCTCTCTTCGATTTCAATCTGTCTCTTCTCTCTCTCCGATATCTGTTGAGGTTTGTTGTTTGTACTTTGTGACTTGTTGACTTGTTGCCACTGTTTTGAAAATTGCGTATCCCCGTGTCCCGTGTCCCGTGTCCCGTGTCCCGTGTCCGTGTATCCGTGTCCATGCAACATAGCCTCAGATGACACTATGATCTCTGTTGGGCATCCTTGCTTCATGACACATGGTTGTAAAGTTGCTATTCTTGAATATATACTTTATCATTGTCTTATATATTTAATCTCTCTAGTTCTGCAATGGCTGCTCTCTCTCTCTCTCTTTCTCTCACATACTTGTGGCTGGATATGGAATATAATAAGGTTAATTGCAAATATCCAGAGTTAGATGATTACTCTCTAGAGGTTAAATTGGTCTAAGAAAATGTCCTCACTACTCGTAATTTGTTTTCAGGGGAGAGCCAAAATGTTGGTACAGTGTCCCTGGTAGTGAAGCTGGTGCTTTTGAGAAGGTACTTTGCTAGTTTTTATGCAATGGTATATGGTTTGTTTTGCTATCTCTCTCTCTCCCCTCAATCTTGGTAAAGTAAGATGTATTGTGTTTGTAAAAATAAAAAAGCTCCAAGGGGGCGAAACCTTGTAACATCTAGAATCTTAAACTTAATGATAACACTGTATGAAATCCTTGATGTGGAGTGCTTTAGGTTTAATTAAACAGTCACTTTCATATTTCCTACTTTGTACAAGTTATGCCTTCTGAGTTCATACACAAATTTCTAATATTGGCTTGGGAAGTACTAAAGAAGCTAGTGATCGGGTCCTTTAAATACCATTTAGCTCAATTCCTTGTTATGGTTCAGTAGGTTGTTTACTCGAATGGGCCCGGACCCTTTTTGTGCTGTACAAATTTATGTTGATTTTCTCAAAGACCAGGTTATCTTGAATTATTCAGACTCTATGCTTACTCTAGAGTTTAGACTACCAATGCTCCTATTAGAAAATGAAGGTGGTCTAGAAGCGTCATGCTTCACCATTGCAGAAGTTAGGGATGCCAAACGCACTGATATATGCATAGCTTCTTGGTAAGTAAATATTGCATTATTAGATGATTGTATGTACTTGCAGTGAATAGCAAAAATAGCAACTTCAGCCTTTTGACACTTTGGCATCTCTTACTGCATATTGAACGCGAGGGGGAGTTGTAGTCACTTGGAATATATTTCAATTGGTTACTCCCAACATCTTTCTTACCTTTTCTCTTTCAACTAATCACACATCTCCTCTAACTTCAGAATTCTCTTTTGATTTTTAAATAATTTTTCAAGGAAATTGAAAAATTGGATTCATAAATAATGACAAAAAATTAAAATTAAAATTCAGGCACACACGCCAACGTTTACTTTGAAGCCTTACTCGAAGTAATGATTCTGGATGACATTGGACTCTATAGAAGACTTAAATGAGACTTGTTCGGCCAAATTTAGGCACGCGAATACAAACCCACATACTTAATATTTGAAACCTTATAACTCTCTTCGAGAGGCTGTCATCTCCATAAGCAAATCTCCACAGCCACCTGTGCCTTGTTAAAAACCTTAAGATTTTTACACCCAAACCGCCATGTTTAATGGGCCTCCAAATTATTTCCAACTAACTTGGGGGTATTGTAAACTTCTTCATTACCTTTCTGGAGAAAGTCTGCAGATTTTGTCCAATCTCTTAGACACCACAGTTGGAATTGGCAAAAGAGACATGTAATAGGTAGGAAGACTGGACATGGTACTGTTAAATAAGTGCGAGCTACTCCATTTGGCAAGTTCCGTCTCTTCCAACCTGCAAGATGTTTCTTGAACCTTTCAATGACAGGTGTCCTAATAGTTGTGGATTTATAAGCTGCTCCAAGCTGCATCCTATGTTACCGGAAGAGAACCAACTCTGCAACCCTCATTAGCAGCCAGGATTTAACCTTCTGCAACACTTCCTACTGGAACAAGATGACTCATGTTTTTATTAACAAGGCCAGAAATCGTTTGAAACAAGTAAGCATTACATGAGATACAACATACAATCTATCTTTGCCTTGTAAAAATTTATAGTATCAAAAATTTGTTTGGAAAGGGGCCAAGAATGGAGTGTTCTCAGTTTAATCTTTTTATGAGAAGCTCACGACCAGCAATGTTGCCTTTCCGTGGAGGTCAGTGTGGAAGATTAAGGCGCCATCCAAAGTGGCTATTTTATGTGGGAAGCTGTCAAGGGTGGTCTACTTACAAGGGATAATTTGCGGGCTAGAAATAAAATCTGTTGATAATTTACGGGCTAGGAATAAGATCTATCATCTACGTGAACTGGTGCTATATGTGCAAAAGGGATGGGGAGTCTATTAACCATCTGCTTATTCATTGTCTGGTGGCCAAGGCTATTTGGGATTATGTCTTTTGATTTTGGATCTGATACTCAGCTGGTCTCTGTACAAGAGGTGGAGGAGTTTTTGCTGGGATGTTGCCCCTATGGCTGTTTGTTGGACGGTGTGGATTGAAAGGAACTTCAGGGCTTTTGAAAACAAGGAGAGAAATATGCACAAATTGAAGGAAAGAGCTCTCCAGACCCTGTTTTTTCGGTGCTTCGGTCGTATCCGCTTTTGAAAACCAACTTTGATTTTATGGACAGTTTATATATTAGTTAATTTTGTCTCTTTTGTATACTCCCGGTGTACATAGGACGCGTCACATGTTTTGGCGCTTGCTAATATACTTTTAACTTTACCCATCAAAAAATAAAAATAAATTTAGTGTCATCTGAACAATAAATGTGACACCTCTAATTTCTTTCCACCTCTGCTCCCCACCTTAAAGGCTGTAAGAACCTCCCAACTCACCACTTTAACAATCAGGTGCCTTAGAGCCTACATCACCAGAATAATCAGAAATGGTGATAGTGGGTCACCTTGTCTACATCCTCTCGAACTTTCTAAGAAACCTAAAGGAGATGTATTCAATGAAATAGAAAATTTAGCTGAAGAATACGCCAAGGAACCCATCCTCTCACCTATAAGCGAAGCCTATTCTATTCAACAAGTAATCCAAGAACCCCCAATTAGCATGATCATCAGCTTTTTCTCCAACCGGCAAATAACTCCCAGAGTCATTTATTGAATACTAGCTTCCAGAATTCATTGGCTTCTTAAACTGCATCCAGGATCTGCCTACCCCAGACCATTTTAATTATCAAACCAAGGAATCCAGCCTATCCTCACCATCACGCGACTTCCTAGTGAGGGATGAATTTAGAGAATTTTGGAGCAGAGCTTTAGAGCTTAGTTCACTATTTTCGATAATAGTATCTTGGGGTTTGCAACGATAACTTAGTATATCTACTATACTACAGCTTACACTTGACTAAAAGAAGTATTCTCATGGGCTTTTAAGTACTATGAGGGTCAGATTTTCCCACTGAAATCTCATACAGATGATGGAAAATATGACCCTCAACAAAGAAAATGCTCCTTTCCAACCATTCCAATGGCTTAGAGATCATCTTTACAACAGGAGTGAAGAAGGTTGCTTATTAAACTTAATCTCAAAAGGAATAATGTTATAATGCAAATCTATATTGGTTTCTAAACCAAGTGGAGTGGGAGCATCTTAAGAGCTTCCCAGCCTTAGTCCCAATCACTTGGGGTTGGCTACATGAATCCTTCTCTGCATTCAAATCGGTCCAAAGCAAGCTCATCACACAGACCACACTCGTTCATATAGATTCTAATCTTGAAAAATGTATGTGTTTCTTATAAAAAAGAAGATTCTGAAGCTGTTGTCTACCCCTTAGACCATGTGTGTTATTGATTTTAAGATGATTAGATTGCTTTTGGTCATTGTCGTATATCATTCTATGCGAAAGGTAAACTGATTGTGTTTTGTGTAGTGTAAATCTTGTTATTTCCTCCAATTAATCATGTGTTACTGCTTATTATACTGTTTTCTGATGCTCTCATAGAGAATTGGGGTTTTCCAAGTTTTCTTTAATATGAGTGATTTGTGAACCACTCCTACCCTCTTATATGGAATAAGGCAATAAGGTTCTGATTCTTGCTGTCAACGTGCCTAAGAGTTGCAGTTTCTATTCTTTTGCAGGTAATGCGGAACAGTCTTCCTGATCTGTTTGACGCTCAGCCTGATTTGCTCTTCCAGCTTGTCACTATGCTGAATCCATCTGTTTTGCAAGATCATAATGTTCCGGTTTACAGTGTATTGCAGGTTTAATTTACTTACATATTGCTGTTTACTTTCAAATGAACTGCTCTCCATTGTGGCAAATTTATGGGAAATGTATTTGCTACTGCCAGAAAGTAGATTTGATTTACTTCTACTTGATGTAGTTTGTATGATTTACTTCTCTAGTGATATTCTTCTTTTCCCAGGAACCAGGAAACTTTGTCATCACCTTCCCAAGATCTTATCATGGAGGTTTCAATTTTGGTGAGTTCTAACAAACACTTTTAAATGTTTTAATTTAATTTAATTTAATTGAACTTGGAGCATCTGTTTTGGTGTATTATGATACATGATTGATGATACCTTATGCTCTTGGGTATATGATTATCTATCTGGTGTTTTAGGCTTAAATTGTGCCGAAGCAGTCAATTTTGCTCCTGCTGATTGGCTACCTCATGGTGGTTTTGGAGCAGATCTTTATCAACTTTACCGAAAACCTGCTGTTTTGTCTCATGAAGAACTGCTTTGTGTTGTAGCCAAGGTCAGCAGTTCTATCTTCCACCTGCTTAATTTATGAAATATGCACCCTCGGTTTTAATTTTTAAGATAAGAGTCCCTATTTGATAGTCAAAGTTTAAAGGAATCCATTTAAATTCGTTTCTTGCTATGCCCTCAATTTTTTTGTTTGATAGTGTATAAATTCTAGCTTCATGTAAATTGAAATTCTTTCCATAGCTCAACTCTTATTTCCAGAACCTGTTTATGATGAATCTCAAAGTAGATACTTTACTTTTCCTTTTGTTCTTTGGTAAAAAAAAGAGAAAAATAAACCTGTATTGGGAGAGTGGCATTCTCGATAACGCTGTGTGAGCGTCCCTACACGCGGATCAGCGTACAGACACAATTGTGCTGGTTGGGTCATGCCTGATCACCGGTTTAAGGCCTGCCTCACCCCACCGTGGTGGGAGAGAATCAAACCCAAAATCTTCTGTAAGGAAGTAAGATTCGTTAACTACCTTGCTAATAAAGAACATAACTTTATACTTGGAGGAGAAGAACAGGCAGTCCAGCACCCTAACGTTCTTTTGACTAGTGAGTATACTTTTAATGTAGACAAGACACGTTACCTGTTTTGGCGCATTTGGTTTAGAATATCTTTACCTATCAAAAAGAAAACACAAATGATAAGGACTACAAGGAGAATGCGTAGGCTCTTCCAGCGGACAAAGAAGACAGATCAGAGAATGATTTATTGTTGGATTTGGAATGTTCATCTTGGCCGCCATTTTTGCGAAGGAGAATTCGTTGCAGATTCAAAACCATACATTCTTTTTCTCAATGAAGAAGATGGTCGCTTGAATCCAGAATGAAGGATTTTCTTTTTAAATGTATCATATTACTAAAATACCGCCAGATCTATTTTAAAATATAAACTAAAAATGGTGCTCTAGTCTATTTCAAATGAAGGACTGCACTTACAATAATAACCCTAAAAAGAGGTCACGTGAATTGCACTTGTTAGAGATAACACCTATTTAACTGTAAAAGTAGACAGTACTTATCAAAAAAAAAGTGGACAGAAGGACGGTCCTAGAGCAGTAAAAGTTGTACTGGGACGAAAAAAATGTGATAACAAAGTATGGGGAAAAAAATTGCAATTAAGCCCAGTACATAAACTTCTGAGGCAATTTTTCCATAAAGAAGGATGGATTGTTATTTATGAAGATTTTTTTCCATAAATGGATGCGTGGGTAGGGGAAACTTCTGTGTTTGCTTTCAATATTTTAGGGATCAGGGGCTGCCGTGGCTTCTTATATGGGACTAAGTGTTTTTGTGGCATCGCTTTGGGCTTCGAGCATTTGACCTGGAAGGCCTTTAAAGGAGTGCCCATTTCGGAGATTCAACTGGATTGGAGTGTGTTGATTTCTTTTTCCTTTTCTAACTCGGTCTTCGTATTTCTGTTTTTGGTTTAATGAACTTCTCGTGTCTTGTAAGCTTTCTCCTTTTAATAAACTAAAATTTCCCCCCTAGAATCAGAATCACCTAACAGGCTCTTGAACTATTCCAATTAAGGTGGTTAAGACACTGTTAGCACGCTAATACAGAAGTTACTTCAATGTGTTTAGACTGAAGGCATTTGGATCATTTTGCCCTTAGATAGGTCATTGATTGATGGGGATAGATAATCGCTCTATTCGCTTTTGTGGGTTTAGAATTCAATGTAACTTTTGGCTCTTATAGTGAGCTCAGAGTCAGTAGTCACTGATCTCAGTCATAGCTCTTTGTTGATAAAGTTTGGACATTCTTTGTTATTATTAGAACACCACTATAAAGTGCTGCATAATCTTCAAATCCTTCTATAGAATGTTGGCTCCATTTTCGTCGTAATGCGTTGTTTGTTTGATAGTTGAAATCCATGCAAGTGTTCTCGTCAATTTGGATTGTGCTTTTACTTTCAACGTATCTTGTTTGCTAAAACATTCTTATCTAATTTGCAGAGTGATATCGATAGCAAAGCATCACCGTACTTGAAAAAAGAACTGATTCGAGTATACAATAGAGAAAGAACTTTGAGAGAGCGTCTTTGGAAGAGCGGTATTGTTAATTCTTCTCCCATGTCTCCTCGCAAGCAGCCTAAATATGTTGGTGTTGAGGAGGTATTTTCAAGTTTTTGTGCCTGTATGTTGGATTTTGGTAATCTGTAGTGTCAATATTTTATTAGAATACCTACTTGATCAGTACCAAATTTTGTTTTTTCAAGGACCCAGCATGCATCATATGTCAACAGTTCTTGTATCTGTCTGCTGCTGGTTGCCGTTGCAGGCCTTCTGCTTTTGTTTGCCTGGAAGTAAGTGATCTTACCGTGTTTCTAGTTTTTCAGCTCAGTAATATGTTTGTTTGTTAAACTTATATGTGATATCCTCCCCTCTCCACACCCCATCCTCAACCAAAATAAGGCCCGGGGTACTTTACTTGAGAGTAAAGATGTGTTTATCTCCTAATACAGTCTGACTGAAATTGGGAGGAAAAAGTAATACTTAGTGCCTTGCCTTTTTATATATTAGGTTACGATTATATCTGGCATATATTCTCAGCTCTCTTTATTTATCTTCGTTTGAGGTATCCAACTTGTATTTCTTTGGCTTGATGTTTTCACTTGAATTTGAATCCATTGTTCTTGTTCCAGTCAGTGATTTGGATTTTAGCCATGAAATGTTGCCACATGAAAGTTCTTAGCCTCGATTAAGTTTCCCTACTCATGTTAAAATGTGAAACCTTTTTTTCCGTTTTATGATCTCTGATTCTCTTCTACTAATTAGTTACTCTCATTACTGTGCAGCACTGGGAACACCTTTGTGAATGCAAGCCGCAGAAACGTTTTCTTCTTTATCGTCATACACTTGCCGAACTAAATGATATGGTCCTTAGGACGGAGAAGTATAATTTTGAGGATACTGACCAAATTAGAAATCTTCGAAAGCAATCATCCTGCTCCAGTGAATTACCGGCTTTATCAAAGAAGGTATGGAAAAACGTTTAACCATACTTATTGTAGTTCGAGTTATTGTTGGTTTTCCTACTTTTGTCTTGTATTATTTGTCAGCAGTTTAACTGTTGTCATGCCTTTGCTCTTATCATGATTCATATTGATGCTTACTATGGTTTGGCCCTGCCAAGTATTGTTGGAAATTGGAACAGAGATATTGTATACATTTTGGTTGTTGAATTAGCATATCTGGCTCTCTTCTCTCCTCAACCCCAAAGAAATCCCCCACAAAGAAATAAGTTTATATATTAAATGATATGTTAATGTGGACTGCACTGAAAATAAAAATCTACTCATAAAAATGGGATCTTCTGAGATTCTTGTCGGGGTCTGTTTGTTTTGACATGTATCTGGATATCTTTCAGTAGCTAAGTAGTGAGGTTGTGGAGTATGAGGATTCTATACTCAAGGTGGGTGTCTAAAATACCTTGAAAACTGTGTTCTCTGGCTTGATGCCGCCTCCATGCGTCTCAACTCAATTCAGCCTTCAGCTACATGAATCCTTTGTTGCTACTCTGTTTGGTCCAGCATAATCCTCGGTCCAAACCATACTAACTCATAACCTTTTTCATCAAATCTTGAAAGAGGAGATTTACAGATTAAAGGTCAGTGGTAACCATGTCAGCTAGATCAAAAATACTTTTGGGTCTTGCTAACAAAGGGATCCAAACTAAGAAATATTTGTGTTGGAAATCAACACAATCCATTGGGGAGTGTTTCCAATGCATTGGTGTTCCGATGCCAACCATTTCTATAAATGGATTCTGTGGCTCTTGTTAGTAAGACCTTATTTTTTTTCTCATACATGGTCTTGGAGTTTGGACAACTCTTGTGAACCAAACGAGAATACACGATACGACTCTTTCATTCTTTAGTGGTGGAAGTATATGATGTGCTTTTCAAATAGAGTTGATGCCTGTTACAGATTGAAGGGTACCTTTTATGATCTGCTTGATTTTGTGTGCATGAGTGTGAAATGGGGAACTGTTACCGTCTCTCCTATTAAGTTATACCACCCTGTATCTTTATAGTCTGTGAAGAACTACTCCCGCCCTCCCAATATGAGTGTCGTTTTTGAAAAATATTTGTCCCTAAATGGGAGTGTCTAATTTTCTAATAAAGTTACTAAACTCACCTTTGCCAACTATCATGTCCCAAAATGCACTTGCAATGCTATATAATGGACACAAAGGGAAATTATGCACATGTGCTACTAAAATAGCTTAAAAATCAACTTCCCAAATTAAAAAAAAAAAACCAAAAAAGGATGCGCATTTTGGGATGGAGGGAGTATTGGATAGTGATCCTGTGAAAATATTTTTTCTATCTCTTACGAAGAGAAATTCCTAAGAGTAGTATTCATTTTCTCCTTTTGATTTTGTTTTGTTTAGAATTGTGTCTTTGGAGCTATGTTTGTTGCTTTCTTACTGGTATAGTGGCAATGAGTAAATGTAAAATTTTGCAGTGTCCTCAGAAGGTAAAGTGAAATATGAACCACCCCACCCCACCTCCAACCATACTCACGCCAACCGTCACTTTAGCACTCTTTGAAATGAAATAACTGAATAATGTAATGAGTTACATGAGTAGATTTGTGAATAGCTTATTTTATCTTAGCCTTTGCTTTAGATGGTTTATTTTATTATTATTGGAAGATGGCTATATGATGTAGTGAAAAATATAAGAGAGATAATTCACCAAATGGGCAAGGATAAATCAAGAAAAAGTAATTAAAAACCAGATCAAAAGTAGCAGGAGCAAAGGAATACGACAAGGCACTCGACCACTCATCTCCTTGAGATAATTCTTAACTCAAAGACTCCAAACTAAAAGTAAAACCCTATCCTGTCACTCTTATAAACTAAGTAAGCCTATGACTTAACTTACAGAAACCCTCCTAACTTGTCAAAAAGTTCTCAAAAATAACCCCCTAACTAATCATTTAATGTAAGAAGCCCTAAAAGCATTAAAAACCGACTTTAGCTACTCAAAACTCAACAAACAAATCACAAGTACATAAGCAACCCATATTCTAAGAAATCTGCTACATCAATTCCCATCGGCTGGAAGGAACTTGACACTGATGAGATTCAATTTCAGCTTATTTTCCACGACTTATTGGTAATCCAAACAGTTCTTTCGATCTGTTCTTTATTCTTCTTCTTCTTCTTCAGAATCAACATAGCATAAGATAAATAAATCATCGATTATTTGTTCACTTCCAACTTGAATTGGGGGCTTTTTTCTCACAGCTGGACAAAGAAGAAGGGTTTCATCAACCATGGATGGTTGAACTCTTCTGAGAAGATGCTCAACAAATCCATCATAACATATTTATCATCTTTGCAAACTGCAAAGTGATTGAACCTCCAGAAAGTCCGAATACTATCATAGCTTTTCCTGTCATGATAAATGCTGAATTTCACACAGGAACTGGCTTACTATCAGTTCTTGCCCATGGTTTGACATGCATGTCAAGATTGTCAAGAACCGCAACACATGCTGTAGGTCCGAGAATTATCGTCAAACACGTGGGGCGTCCAAATCAACACAATAAGTCCTGACCTCTTTACGGATGAAGTCTCGGGACTTTCAACGAACCCTGGATTAGCATCAGAATGTTCCATATCTTTAAGTAAAGTAGAGATGGTATTAACTTACTCGTATCTAGGTATTCATCATAGACAGGTGAAGAATTGCAAGTGATGAAACCTTCATCATCTGCTTTGCCAAAAGATTTAGAATCAGTGACTTCTTTGTCGGCGCATTCATTAGAATCACAATTTTTTTTTGATAGATAAGTATGACCCTTTGTTGGTATGAAGATTGGAACCAAGGACCTCAAGGTCTGAGTACCCTTACCATCTCTTCCACCCCTTGGGGTCCATTAGAATCACAGTATTTCTCTATGTGATTCGTGTTTTCTTGTTGTCGCCATAATTTGGGTTTTCGTGTTGTTGGATCAGCATCATATTCAAACTGTCTCTATGGGATTTATCACAAAAGTATCCTTCTGGCAAATCTTTGGTGTGATCGGTCTTTTTTGTCTGAGCACACAACTATTCCTAGGTTGCTCCCTCCGCACGTTCTGAATCTCTTGCTTTAGGGCAGCCGCTTGCTTGATTGGATAATTCTGGCAAACACTCGTCTCAATACTTCTGTGTAAACTGTCCCCCCTTGCACCATTTGTTTTTTTTGTTTTTTGTTTTTTGTTAAGTAAAGAGATAAATATGAGCGTCAAAAAAGGTGACACGTCCTTAGTACACTAGAAGTATACAAAGCTCGAGAGCTTCTACCCATTAGAAATGTTATTTACAAACTCTACAAAAAACTTTTTCGAAGCCAGAGGATAGTTCACAACCTCTACACACCAAGAAAATAGAGTGCGAAGCAAAGAATTTTTCAAGACCCGAATAGACTTTTCCTCATTGTCGAAAACCCGTTGATTTCTCTCCCTCCAGATCACCCAACAAACTGCCAAAGGGGCAGCCTCCCAAATCCCGATGCACGTGTTTCTGCGCTAAATAGACCAACACCTCAACAGCTGAGAAACTGATCTCGGCATCACCCAAGGCACTTTAAAAAGATTCAACAACAAACTCCACATATCTGAAGCGATGAGACGATGAAGAAACAGATGGTTCACGCTCTCCTCGCTCGCCTTGCACATGAAACACCTGTTCACTAAAGAAATATTCCACTTCTGAAGATTATCTACCGTTAGGATAGCTTCGTGCATAGCTTCCCATACAAAGAAGGCCACTCTCTTGGGCGCTACAGATTTCCACACCGCTTTCTAAGGAAAAAAATTCCGCTCACAATTCAACAGCCTCAAGTAATTAGATTTAACCGTGAATACCTGACCCTTAGCTGCCTTCCAGATCACTCTATCTTCTGCCCTATCAATCTTCTGAGCCTGTAACAGCTCAAAAAATCGCAGCAGCGACTCCACCTCCCAATCATGAAAGTTTCTCCTGAAAACTGGACTCCAAGTAGTCTACCATCCTCCCTTGACAACACCGAGCTAACCGAACAACCCTTATCCCTAGTGACTTAAAACAACGCCGGAAAATCCACCTTCAGCTTCCTCTCTCCACACCATCTATCTTCCCAAAACCTAACTGTCTCTCCACTTCTCACCTCAAAGGCAAGAAACCTCTCAAAGGAACTCCACCCTTTTCTTATGCCCTTCCACACCCCCACCCCAAAAGGCAAAACAACCTCCGCAGGAAACCACGCATGATCCCCCAAACCATGCTTACTCACCACCAATCTCCTCCACAATGCCTCCCTTTCCGTGAGATACCTCCACAGCCACTTTCCTAACAATGCCTCATTAAACATTTTAAGGTTCCTAACCCCCAACCCTCCCTCTTGCATTCTAGTACAAAGCTTATCCCATTTGACTAAATGGAATTTCCGCTCCTCCGACCGACCTTCCCATAAAAAATCTCTTTCCAATTTTTCAAGTCTATTCCGGATAGAGACAAGCATTACAAACAGAAAAAGGAAATAGGTCGGTAAATTTGAAAGAGTGTTCTTGACTAGTACCAACCTGCCCCCCTTGGAAAGCAATTGTTTCTTCCAACCCGCCAAACGGTGCTCGAACCGCTCGACAACCGAAACCCACATAGCTTTGTTTCTGACCGGAAAACCAATGGGAAGTCCAAGGTATGAGGAAGGGAGAGTCGCGGTCTTGCACCCAAAAAAGCCGGCTAAGCTCCCAATGTCATTCACCACACCTACTGGAATAATCTCTTGAGGATATTTACTCTGAGCCCCGAAACTGCTTGAAAAAACAGTGACACCATACGAAGGTAACTCAGTTGAGCCTTCTCTACCCCACAAAAAACCAATGTGTCATCCGCAAAGAGCAAATGAGATACCTCCAACTCCAACTCACCTCCCCTTCCCACCTTAAAACCGCTGATAAATCCCCCCTGGTCTGCCTTTTCCAATAGTTTACTCAAAGCCTCCATCACAAGAATAAACAAAAACGGGGATAATGGATCACCCTGGCATAGGCCCCTTAAACTATGAAAAAATCCAGAAGGTTCCCCGTCGACCAAAATAGAAAAGCGAACCGAAGAGATGCAAAAGTGGATCCACCTCCTCCATTTATCCCCAAACCCCATTATGTCCATCATATAGAGCACAAAGTCCCAGTTGACTTGGTCATATGCCTTCTCAATATCCAACTTGCACAATAAACTTGAAACACCTTTTTTCAGTCTGTTGTCCACAACCTCATTAGCTAGAAGTGATGCATCCAAGATTTGCCACTCCTTAACAAAAGCATGCTAAGACTCCGAGACAATCTTACCTATTACCTTCTTCAACCTCTGGGAAAGGACCCTCGCTATAAGCTTGTAAATGCCCCCGACTAGTCTAATGGGTCTATAGTCCTTCAAATCCGTCGCGCATTTCTTCTTCGGAATCAGCGAAATGAAAGCAGCATTAAGGCTCTATTCGAAATGCGAATTGGTATAGAAAAACTGAAAAACCTCCATAATGTCCCCCTTGACCACCTCCCAACAATGCTGGAAAAAAGCCATAGAAAATCCATTCGGGCCTGGAGCTTTATCACCACTCATTAACCTTAACTCAGCCACCACCTCCTCCAAAGAAACTGAATCTGCCTCCTCTAATCTTCCAAAAATGACCCTGTCCAAATTAGGTCTCCAAGATCCACAATCCTCGTAAAGCTGCTGGTAGAAACCTGCTATACCACGCTTAATCTCTTCCCTCTCTTCCAGCTCTACACCATCTATCTTGATTTTCTGAATTTGCTTAGCCACTCCTCGAATACTAGCCATTCTATGGAAGAACTTTGTATTGCTATCACCTTCTTTGAGCCACTGAACCCGTGATTTTTGTTATATGACACAGAAAAGGAAAATTGAAACATGCTCTGTTTTGAAAAATGATGCAGCGAAAAATAAAGGAAAAACAATCCAACTTGATGGGCAAGAGAGAAATCAAGAAAAAAGTGGATAAAAAATCCAATCAAAGTAGCAGTTGCAAAGGAATACGAGAAGGTCTTCTATGTCTGTTCCCCATTGAGATAAGTCTCAAAACAAAGATTCATAACAGAAAATAAGACCCCGATTCCATTGCTCTTATAACCCCCACGTAAACCTATGACTAAACTTACAGAAATACCCAACTTGACTAAGAATTTCCCAAACAACCCCTAACTAATTAGCTAATGTAAGAAGCCTAAAAACCTTGAAAACTAACTTTACAATTCAAATTTCTTGCAAACTAATTTTTTTGAATGGTAAGTATGGCCTGGTATGGGATTGGAACCAAGGACCTTAAGGTCTTTGCCGTCCTTGCCATTTCTCCCACCCCTCAGCCCATATTCTAAGAATATATTCTGGGATGTCCTGGACATGGTATCTAAACTTGATGACCTTCTGCACTCATTTCAACATTGGCATATTGCTATAGTTGCATTTGGCACATAGGAATCCACATTATGTTAGTTTTCTTACTATAGAGTGTAATGAATTTGTGTTGATTATAGGCAAAAGGGGGCATTGTCACTCTTGTGCAGCTTGCTGAAGAATGGCTCCTGAGGGCTTGTAAGATTCTTCAGATGCCATATTCCAATCATGCTTATGCCAGTTCCTTAAAGGAAGCAGAACAGTTCCTGTGGGCTGGTCCTGAAATGGATTCAGTGAGAATCAAGTCCCCAACTTACTATTTTGTGAATCCTAGGTTTTTCTGTTAAAGATGTTTTGGCTATAAGAACGTTGTATTTGTTTGAATGATTTTGCAGGTGCGAGAAATGGCAAAAAACTTGGCTGAAGCCCAGAATTGGGCTGAAGGTGTAAGAGATTGTCTTTCTAGAGTTGAATTATGGCTATGCGATCACAACCATGATATAGAAAGAATAAAGATGGAAGATATTAACTGTTTGCTCAGTGTTGATCCTGTGCCGTGCAATGAACCTGGACATCTAAAATTAAAGGTCAAAGACATCTTGAATTTTGGGGTGAAATTGTGTGTATACTCTCTTAATGAATGAGGTCTGATGACTGTTCAAGCTCGTTTTCTGTAGGTTTATGAAGAAGAAGCTAGAGTGCTGATTCAGAAAATCAATGCTGCTCTATCAATAGGCCCAATCATTTCCGTAAACAAACTCTTACACTTTTAATGTTCTAATTCTTGAATTTCCTTCAACAACATTTCTTTTGGCTTTGACCTTTTCTCATTTCAGTTTGTTTGAGTTTCTATGTTTTGTCACTGTGCTTCAGATTGTTGATTGGGAAAACTTGTATTCTGAAGCTTGTGAATATGCTATACATATAAAAGAAAGTGAGGAATTGTCACTTAAGCTGTCTTCTGTGAAGGTATGTGTTTACGTTGTTCTTTTGTTGTTTCATCTCGTCATGGGGTTTTCAATAAATTACTTTTATCGACATGTTCTCAGCTCCACTCAATTTTAACTCATGCAAAGTGGTATTGTGTAGATTTATGTTCGATCTCCTAATTGAACTTATCTTATTCCCCCACGAGTTACAGCAAATGTTTATGATCTTGAAACTGATTATTGAGCAAAGGACGATTGACGGGCCCTACTCGATTCTTTGATTTCCACTATTATCATGTTTTGTGTTCATTTATATGCTCACGTGAGATTGCTTTCATGGAAGTACTTGTGATGACTTTTCTCTCCATGTATGGAAGAGTAGTGGGCATAGTATGGTTTTGAAGCAACTGGCTTTTGGAGAAAAATGCTTCAGTGTACCAATATATGTTTACTCTCTGGTTTCTTGCAGTTTCTAGTGGTTATAATTTCTGCGATTCTATTGTTTTCTGATCTTTACCTGTTATGCTATCATGTAGGCCTGGATAAAGAGCGTAAGAAAATGCATCTCTGTGAAATCTCCTGCCACTGTTGAGGTTGATACTCTCTATGGTTTAAAGTCTCAGGTGATTACAATTTATCTTTGTAATGCAATTGCTATGATATAATATTTATGTCTTATGCACATGAGTGTTCATTTTGTCTGTTGTTAATTCTGCCCAGATCTCAGACCTTCAACTTCAACTTCCTGAAGTTGAAATGCTTTTGGATTTTGTGAGGCAAGTTGAATCTTGTCAATCTCGATGCAATGAGATGTTGAAAGGATCTATTACCCTAAAGGTTGTCTCTGTGGTTGTCTCTGTTGTTGTGTATTCTGTTGCTTAGTCAAAAGCGTTCCATACGTGGGATCTTATACATAATGGCATGCACTTTAAATCTCTTTCAGGCGCTTGAAGTGCTTGTTCAGGAATTTGATGGTCTCGCAGTTGATGTTCCTGAGTTAAAACTTCTGAGACAATATCGGAAGGATGCTGTGTTATGGGTTTCCCGCTTTTATGATGTTGTGGGGAATGTTCATGAGCGGGAGGATCAGGAAAATGTTGTTGATGAGTTACGTTGCATCCAGAAAGATGCAACATTGTTGAAAATTCAAGGTCTGCAACGTAGTTTATGCAAATTACCCTTGTTGTTTCAATCATACTAGTGTTAGATATAGCTTTTATTTCTATCTATATGGTCATCTCTTTTGCTTCATCTTTTCTTATAGTTGACGAATTACCCCACGTTGAGGTTGAGTTAAAGAAGGCTTCTTGCAGGGTAGAAGCTCTAAAGGTAAATGGCATGCATGTTTTTCTATCTTTATCTTCTCCATGCAATTAATACTTTAAAACTATGCAACATTTCATCTATGGTGATCTTTAAATTTTCCGTTTGTCTTTCTCTATGTTAACAAATATTCATGGTTGCCAGATATCTAAGTGTTTGAGTAATTTTTAACGGCCATTATAGAAGTTTGGTTACTTATGGCAGTTCTTTATTTTCTATTTGTTCCAAGTAAACTGACCTAGTTTGCACCAATTCAGGCATTGCATTCTAGAATGTCTTTGGAATTTATTCAGGAAGTAATGGTGAAGGCCTCCATGTATGATTTCTTGGCTCAATACTTCTTGATTTGAACTATTGAACTTGCAAAATTTATGGTTCTTAAGACTTATATGCCAATGCAATTCAGTCTACAGATTGAGAAAGAAAAGTTCTTTCGTGACATTTCTGGAGTGCATACTGCAGCTGTGTATTGGGAAGAGAGAGCAAAACATATTCTTGCAAGTGAGGCTCATATGTCTGAATTTGAAGATGCGATAAGGTTTTTCTTTTAACTGTACTAGTTTCTCCTTGACTTGACAGTTTAGTAGCTTGTGGTATTAGTAGCTGTAGAACATCTAATTGGAACATTGCAGGGCTTCTGAGGACCTATGTGTTATTCTACCTTCTCTTGATGATGTCAAGGAAGCAGTATCAATGGCCAAGGCTTGGTTGATCAAGGCTGAGCAATTTTTAGTTTCTGATCTGTCTGTAGTGCCTGCCTCAAGTCCTTTGCTTGAAGTTGAAACACTCAAGGTTTTCTCCATTTCCCGACCATTGTGCATTTATTTCAAATTAAAGTCACTTCTCTGACTATATGCTGTAATTTCTCAGGAGTTATTGTCAGAGTCAAAGCTGCTGAGGATATCATTGGGAGAGCAGTCTATGCTTCAAGCAGTTCTTAAGAATTGCTTGGAGTGGGAGCATGATGCGTCTTCTTTGCTGCATGATGTGGAGTGTCTATTAAATATGAACGAAATTGGTGATGAAAATCCCAATGGTCTTATTTTGAAAATTAAACATCATGTTGCGAGAGCGGAATCTGTAATCAAAGCCGGTTTATCTCTCCATTTTGACTTTGTTATGATTCCAAAACTTCAAGATGCTTGTTCTACTCTCCAATGGTGCTCTAAGGCCCTATCTTTCCACGATGTCATCCCTGCACTTGAGGTGAGTAATCAAGTTAGGATGCAAATTCCTACATGTGATTCTTCTTATCCCTCTAACTTAGTATGTTGAGTTATGAACTATGTTATATAGTTTCTTTCAATAGTTTTTGAGTGTCTGCTAATTAACTAGCATCATGTGGCAAAGTCACTTGAAATGCCTCCATGTTGACGTTTGATGCAATGATTACTTAAATATTTGCGCTGTTTCCATCTTTGGTTAGAAACTCTTACTGGTGATTCTTGTCTGCCTCTGTCATGCAATTAATTGAAATGAACAAGTCTAAACATTACCTTGACATTATACACACACACACGAGTTGATGATGTAGTGGTATATGACTAAATGAAGTATTAATTACCTTTGGTATCAATTTATGGATTTGACCTAGCATGTCCCTATTTAAGATGCGTAATGGAATTCATATAAGGGCCTTGTGTGGAAAATCTTTTATTTTTTGGGTCAGATATAAAGTGTCCCATTTTCTGTAATATTTGCTGCAAATGTTGGATGGAACTTGATTTATTTTGCTAGTGGTTGGGTACTACGCATCAATTGCTGTTGGCTTTCATTTTACTTTGATGTGCTTTTGCAACGACTTGTACTTTTTTTCCTTGTAGGAAGTTGAGATCCTATGGGAAGTTACCAATTACCAACTTGGTACATATGCATTGTGTCGTTTGCGAAGCTTATTGATTGATGGGCTTAATTGGCTTAAGAAAGCTTTAGAGATTTGTCTTCCAAGCAACCTTAAAAGATTTAAATTAACGGATGCTGAAGAAGCTATGAGACAATTTAAGGTATATAATTCTCCTTCCAACTCTTTGTTGGGACTTGTTATTCGTGATGGTTGCGAAAGTTTTGTTGTTCACCATGTGTTCAATTTGTAGTTCTGTGCATTCTGTTCAGCTTTCTTTCCTCTTCAATAGATGACGATTTTATTTTGTAAAAATCCAACAGGAGAGAGAACACCTATGAAATTCTGCTTCTGTTTTTTGGTTTCTAAGATGTTTATGTTTGGCTTATTTGATTTGAGTTGAATTGTATATAGTAATGCCTGACATCTTTGATTTGCAGATACGTGATGTCTTTTTCCCGTTGATGGGTGTTCGACTTGTAAATGCTGTCAAGAGACACAAGTGAGTGTCCAACTAGTGTGTGCAACTTCTCTTTCATCAAAATTCATCCTTATTTTGAGATGATGAATATACTTCGTCATACCAAGTGTATTTCATTACCTACTCATGGAAGATTGAGGAAAGAGTTGTAAAACCCACAGTTTTTTTTAAACTGGTGTAGAATCTTTGTCTATGAGGCTAGGATCCTAGATAATATTCTTGTATACACTTTTCTTATAACAAAATCACGACAAACCTACAAATGTCTTTGAGCTGGCTTCGTGACTTGTTCGATTACAATCTCAGGATTTGACTCACAAAACTCTTTCATGAACATAGTGATGAGACATATGGTCTAGTTTTAGACTAGAATGGGTTGGCCCAGTTGTAATGCAAAACAAAATGGAAACCACTACTAGCCGATTGAAACATTGCAAAAGCTGAACTACTTATGCGACCCCATGGAATAGTTTTATTTGTAGTCCCATTTGTCCTATTCCGCAATTATGTTTGTTTTTCTGTAGAAAATAGCACCATATATCGACTTGTTTCTGCTTGCAATGACCATTATTACTGACTTCTCTCAACATTTTGTAGTGTTTGGGTGGAGCAAGTTTTAATTTTCTTCAACCTCAAATATGAGGATCGATCATGGTCTTTACTGCAGCAGCTCGAGGTCAGGTTTTCCCTAAATATCATTCCTCTTTCTCTTTGTTTATGTTTGTATAGGTGTTACAGAAGTTATTGTGAGGATGCCTATCATTCAACCTCCTCCTCCTCTCTCGATCTCGAGATTGAAACTTTATTCAAGAATTGAAAGATCAGTCTTGAAGTGCAGGAACAACTAAATTTCATTTTCACATCCATAAATGGTTCCCTCAATTGAAGTTATGAATGCTCTTTTCTTGTTTGTTCCATAAATTGTATACCATAGATTTTTCCAACAGTACTCCTGAAAATCTTACGGATTCTTTGATTTGGATTAACCCATTACACTAGGTTGGTATCCTTTCCAGAAGAGGCCTATTGATACAAAAAGAATCAGCATACAAAACCATAAAGCTCCATTGTAGCTACAATTGAACTGTAGATGCACAAGTTTTCTTTCACAATGATATTAGGCTACACAATAGGGGGTAGCTGCCATAGGTAAAGTCTTGATCAGGTCTAATACTCCAAGTTCGGACACACTCTCCATTATCTTATGCCACATGCTGTAATGTCCTTCATTTTTCTAGCTCTCTATTTCATTTTGGATTAATCATATTCCTTTAGTGCGCCTATGTGTCAAACCTTGTTGGTCTTTATGACCTTCTAATTTCTTTATAAGCTTGACCTGGTGGTTCATATGTAAAGTAACCAAGCTTTTGTTTGTGATATAGAGTAATGCAAAATCAAACTTATTTTGTTGATTATTTTGATGTTATAGGCTGCTGTGCTTTCTCTAAGAGTCATAGTGTAACTTGGCTTGCTATTGACAACTTCTTGGTTCTCATCCATTTTTTTATTTCTAAGATAATTGAATGACATGCAGGAGCTTGGCAGTACTGATGCCTTTGATTGCCCAGAAATGGCCAAGGTCTTATCTGAAGTAGAAAAGGTTCAGCAGTGGAAACAGCGCAGTGAGGCCATCGTTGGGCCTTGCACTGGAGATACTAATTTACTACTCGATGCTCTGTTAGAGGTCTGTTTAGAATGCTATGATCTTTCTTTCTTTATTTTCACCATCATTTGATCAGTTTGGAGACTGCTGTGATAATATTCTTTGATGATTTTCCATTGTTGTGCAGATAAGAAAAACTTTAGATAGATGTTTGTTTATATATAATAAGTCCAATGACTGCAAACAAAGAAATTTATGCATATGCTGCTCGTGCGACACCGAGGATCAGGAGCTTTTGACTTGTTCTGTGTGCAAGGACTGGTAAGGTATCACTGTGCACACTTTGTAATTAAAAAGCCAGCAACATTCGGCACAAAAAGAACAAAAAAATTCTTTAGTTGGCAAAAGGAAGATACCATTTTGTTGTATTGTCATGGATCTTCTGATGTGAATGTAGTTCGTGGAAGTTCCTCCATGGGTCTCTGACACCCTTTTTTTTCATACAGCTACCATATTCGATGCATTAAGCCAACGCTAGGTGGTACAAGTCATGCAGCATTCAATACTTGCCCTTTTTGTCACTCCATTGAGAATGGAAAAATCCCTCGAAATGGAAGTGGACTTCTGGTATGTAATACTTATGTAGTTATTATAAGGTTTCTAATTTTGAAATTTCTGTTTGACATTGCAATTTTCTACTGCAGAAAATTGCGGTAAAGCGTCCTGAATTGAGTATGCTCACTGGTCTTTTAGCTGATGCTGAAAATCTCTCTGTGCGGTGAGGGAACTTCTTTAAATTGCAATTTGCATGCGTTATTTCTTTGTGATGCATCACGCATGAGGTCTTCCATGTCCTGTGTAATTTTTAAGATAGTTTACTCAATGTTTTTTTATTTATGTGTTAACACATATTTGTAACTAAATCTAACATTTAGTTTACAAATAGTTTTATTTATGGGGCAGAGTTTTCTAAATCACTCCAGATTATTTAATGTTTTGGTAAATGCGCCTCCAAATCGTTTAAGAACTTCAATTTAAAGATAAGAACAACTTAATATATACCCTTCCTAAAGCATATTTTCAGTCGCTTTGGCCCCATGAAGGGAGAAATTGTGGAGTGCTGTCTTGTCTGTTTGTCTCTCTCATATCTGGAGAGATGAGAAATGCCTAAAGATTTTCAACTTCCTTTTTGATAAGTAAGAAAGTATTATAAATATGCTAGCATCAAAACAGGTGATGCGTCCTTTGTACACTGGGAGTATACACGAAGAAAATTAATTACATACTAAGTTATCCACAAACTCTACGAAAGGGTTTGTACCAAATAGAAATGATTCATGGCACCAAAAAGACAGTCTCTAGAATAAGCACCTTGATCTTCTCTAAGGATCTCTCCACGTTCTCAAAAATTCTGGCATTTCTTTCCAACCAAATGATCCAGCTTATCGCCAAAGGAGCGGCCTCCCATAAGTGGTTCCTCCGTTTTCGTTTATACAGGGACCACGCTCTCATCAATTCCTTCACCGAATTGGGCATAACCCACTCCACTTTAAACAAATTGAACACAAAGTCCCAGCATCTCCTAGCAAACTGACAATGAAGTAACAAATGATTTACACTTTCCCCATCACATTTGCACAGGCAACACCAATTGACAAAGACTTTACCACGACGACACTGGAGGTTGTCGCGAGTTAGCAAAGCTTCATTCATTGCTTCCCACATAAAAAAAACCCACCCTCAAAGGGGCCTTTGTCCTCCACACATTCTTCCATGGGAACGAACCTTGACTGCCCTAGATCTTTTGATAGCAGGCCTTAACTGAGAATTCTTTTTTCTTTCCACTTCCCCACACAACAACGTCTTCTTTATCTCTATCTACCTTTTGATTGTACAGCAGCTTGAAATGACGCCCGAGAGAATCTAACTCCTAGTCCTGCAGGTTCCTTCTAAAGGATGGATTCCAAGTAGCAGTATTGTGCATTTAAATGTTCTCACTGGATTTCTTTGGCAGAGGGAGAGACTTTGAATGTTCTCACTGTGGGAGGACCAAATTCCAGCTTCTGTTCCTCTATCATCGTACTGACAGTTTTTTTTTTAATTTTAATTGAGTCGATATGAAATTATTCTATTGCTTCTTCTACATCCGTGTTTAGTTTGTATGCTCATGGAAGAGCCTGTGTTCTTCCCCGATTTTTTCTCAAGTGCATGTATCTTATCTTCATATTCATTGTTTGAGCTAAACTGTGATTGTAGCTTATAGATTGCTCTTGACAGGATTGACGAAAGAAATCTACTTCGCCAAGTTGTTGACAAAGCTCTCACATGCAAAGCTTGCTTAACCGAGATTGTTGAGTTTGCACTGGCTTCTCTTGACAAAGATCAAAGTGTAGCTGTTTGGAAGCTGTCTACTGCTTTGAAGGTAGTTATTAATAATATCATGTGCTGCTTATATAATTTGCACGTGATCATCTAAATTTCTCAGGATAGTAATAGTAGTTGGAAGGCCTTTCTCACATTGCGTTTATTATCATTATGTATCATGATTATGAACCATGGCACTAGTATTCCAAGTTGCTGACGGCTATAATACTGAGATTTTTATAACATGCATGTACGTAATTTTCCTTCTAGCGAGTGGTGTTAGCAATATTTATGCTCGATTCATTTGTTTATTTTCTCTCCTGATTGGAAGGTAGTGCATACTGTGTGCAGGCAATTGAAGTGGCTGGTGTTTATGATCGTGAAGGTAACTCCAAATTTGAGCTGGCATTAGCAAGAAATTCCTGGAAAATCAGAGCTCGTAGACTACTAGAAGGTACACAAAAGCCTGCAATCCAACAAATTCAGCGCCACTTGAAAGAGGTACTCACTGTTTGTACTGAGGACTGAGGAGTGTCTTTCCCTTTTTATGGCTTCATTATTACACTTTAAACCCCTCAAATTTAGATACGAAATTCTGAAATATATGCTCGACTGCTTGTTACTTGATATAGATGGTTTATATGACGTTTGCAGGGACTTGCTATTAGTGTTCCTTTGGAAGATCATTTCTTTCAGCAGCTCTCAGAACTGAAGCACGTTGGTGTGCAATGGGCAGATAAGGCCAAGAAGGTCCGATATATTACTTATCTATATATCCTACTATTAGGTTTTGGGCACTATATTTCACAACACTTTCTCTACTTGTGAACAGGTTTCAACAGATTCGGGGGCACTTGAACTGGATAAAGTTTTTGAACTGATTGCTGATGGGGAGAGTCTGCCCGTTCACTTTCAAAAGGAACTTGAGGTACAGACAGTTTCCATGTGGGGCTGTCAGTGTTATTACTTTGTTAATCAATTTGCTAATCCGGGATGTATTTTTGTCTGTTTGTAGGCATTACGAGAACGCAGTATGCTTTACTGTATATGTCGTAAGCCTTATGATAAGAGAGCGATGATTGCTTGTGATCAATGCGATGAATGGTATCATTTTGATTGCATAAAGTTATCTTCGCCACCAAAGAGTTACATCTGCCCTGCGTGCAAGCTTGAAACAGATGAGGGCAATCCTGCATCATCATCAATGTCCCAAGAAAGGCAAGTATACTTGAATGTTTCCTCATAATGTAGATATGTGTGCTTCTCTCTCTCTCTCTCTCTCTCTCTCCTAGGGGGAGGTCAAGGATTCAAGTGGGGAAAATTGTAATACTCAGATCTTCACATGGAATAGATGTGGGAAATATGTGTGCTGCACAACCAAATAACATCAGTTTGGCCATTATAAAAGCATACATATAATACAATCATTGTTGATGCAAATGTTACTTGGTTGTGTAGGTCAAGCGGCAAATGTGAGGAGCCTCAAACGCCTTCTCCACGAAGAATAGAGGTGAGAAGGGTGTCGGAGAAATCCAAGTCAAGTAGAAAACAAAAGATGTTGGGAGCTAGAAATGAAAGTAATAATAGCGCAAGGCAGCCAAGTGGAATCGAACGCTTGTTATGGAGAAATCGGAAGCCCTTTAGAAGAGTGGCTAGAAAACGCGTAGAACTTGACATCCTCTCTCCATTTTTCCATGTACAACAATAACAACTGTCGTTCTAACTCCTAGTCCTAGTCCTAGTCCTAGGTAGATATTAATCATTTAATTTATTCAATTAATTCTCAGAGTTTATCGGTTCTAAATATATGAACAACTTACCACCCCTACTACCCATCGTGACTCGTGAGGCTTGCTCTGATATAATCACATATTTCCTAATTTATTCACCTTTTCTATTATACCTCGGCTTGTTTTCTCAAAAAGAGTTTAGTTTGGTCATACACATTAACTGGAAGCTGAAAGAGGTGGTTGTAGTCGAGCTAAAAAAATATGAGGTATGATATTCATATTATTCCTAATTTGATAATCTATTTAGATCTCTACACTGTTAGATCAAATATATATTTTTTAAGTAATGACACGGACTTTCCAAATCTTAAGTAATGACACGGACTTTCCAAATCATCACCAACTTAATCATCTAACGACTCTAACGCTAAAGCTTGTAATAATATTACAAGCTCTAGCTCGTAATATCATTTGCCAAAAAATATTGCTCCGCCAAGCCAATTCTTAAAGTATTTGACGTTTACATATGAAAATTTTAATGTCTCAGTTGGCAACCATCGCTTAATTAAGAATTTTTTGCTCTCCAACTCAAATATTAAAATATTAAATAAAAGAGAACATAAAAAAGTAGATAGACCACACAACACAACAAATATGAATCCCACACAAAGGTAATTTAGTGCTTCCAAAGACAATCTGCAAAGTGAAAACTCAACATAACCACTTTCGTGCTTTTAGCATGGTTGCAGCAACAAACCCGTAGTTTAGATTTTAGAGTTGGAATTTGAGCAAGCTTGACCTATTAATTTTAAACCTAAATGAGCTCCAATTTCGATTCTATGAATTTTACCGTCACTAAAACACACATGAACCATGAACGAGTGAACAAATGATTGGCCCAACCATCGAAAAAAAGTATTGCCTGATGCCTGTGCATGATAAACTATGGGTTTTGATATTAATACAAGTTCTAACATGAATCCATTAGCTTATAAAGTTAGCATGATAAAAGGGTGTTTCCACAACAATGACCATAAATGGACCTACCCCTTGTAGAAGGTTCACAACTTGACTCTCATACGAAATCAGTTAGTCTCATTACGTAAGAAGCCTTATTCTGAATCTGACGAGTCTGACGACATATTCCTGTTTACAAAATCCAAATAACCCTGCCGGGGAGTAACATATCAACAAAATGTATATACGGCCCCAGATTGAAACTAAAGGCTGTCCATAATAAATCAAAGACAAACTATGCATTTCAAGCGAGATTTGAATTGAAGCGACTATTAGGATTCCAAGGGCAGCCTCATCAAATCAACTCTACAGCACCAATGAGTTAAGTATTACCTGGAGTATTCCAACAGCAGCAAATTTGTCCATTATCGTTTTTGCGTGCACTGGGTGGAAATCTAAAGGCTTCAACAATAAGTCTACATTCTGATAACAATCATTAGCACCATATTATTGGGAATGTTGTCAGTGTTACAAAACAAATAGAGATGGTATCAATGTGAAAAAACTTAGTAAACTCATCGAAGATTAAAGTTTAAAATAACGAGAACAAGGCCAAGCATTTTTATTGGTGATACGCCCAAGGCAGGATATGGTAATCTTTTTTTTATTTTTAGTTCTTAAATATTCCATAAACTTGAAATAAACACACACACACATTTGCCTGTCCACCTATTGGTACATGTTAACAACCTGTCCATTTTTAAAAGACAAGAAAACCCTTTATGGACGCTTGTACAAGTATTCTAACAGGTGAGGATTTGAGTGCTGACCTGCCGAAATTTTAAGATTTTACTCTAGATATTGTGGTTCAACCGCCACACCCACACCCATGTCATGTCGACATGAGACTTTGGCAAAATGAAGAGTCCATGCAACAAAACTTAAATACTGTTATCCTTCGAGATTTTGGAGGACAATTTTGTCCAATTGAACTTCCCCTCTTTCCCATCACCCCAAAACTGTTGAATCTTGGTTCAGTTGTCATTATGTTTGCATAAGATGATAAGAAATCTTTCAATTTCAAAGCAACACTTTCTAAGTTTGACTCTTCACAATTGTTTCCTTATTCCTTAAAAGAATGATATTGTCGAGACCCAACAAAGCACTTTGCTCGCCATGTCCTCAAACTTACCTCGCCAAGTAAAGTTAATACTAGTCCCTCTGTTCCAAAATAAGTGTCCATTTTTGTTCATGTACTACTTTCACTTCCCTCCAGTTAAGTAATTATGATAATGAAATGAGTCTTTTTCTATCTATTTCTCTCCAAGGTCAATGTTCAATTGTTAGATTGAATATTGATTCTCACAGATGTTCTATGGAGGAGACGTCGATGGATGCAACAACTGACTGAATTTGTGGTACATGAAAGCATTAAGATCACTTGCTCTGGGAGAGGTTCGGGCGGAGGTCGAAATTGATAAAAGATTATTAATTATTATTTCATTTATTTATTTTTGGTAAAAGCTTACAGATATCTGATGGAAAGATGGTGAAAGAACTTCTCGATGCATTTGCCGTTGGGAAATTAGAGAAAAAGCATTACGAAGGGGGTAATAACAAATTACATGATAATTTTAGGAAAATAAACGAAGGGGGTATATATATATATATTGGATAACTTCCTTCATGACAATGTCTGAAGGTATCATTCAATAGAGATGCAACGATTTGTGGTAACCAACAGGTCTGACACTAAGTGTTAGACAGAGATACATGGTGCCAGACGCTACGACCTTCAAATACAAGACATGATGTCATGGCCCTACATATATAATGCTCCCTCCGTTCCTTAATAATTGTTTTATTTGACTAGACACACACATTAAGAAACACTAATTGACACTATATAAATATTGGTCTAGTATGTAGTTTTTTTTTCCGACAAGTATAATATGTAGTTTCTTTTAAAGCTTGCGCATATGGCTATAATTAAAGTAGGGAAAAATTGTAAGGGTAAAGTGGTAAAGGTATATCTTAAAAAAGAAAGTTTAGAAACGGGACAATTTTTTTTGGAACATACAAAAAAGGAAAGCATGACAATTATTTAGGAATGGAGGGAGTATATAATAGACATATAACGCCTAGATGAATATATTTTTGATTTAAATAACCAAACCTTGAGAGCACTAGGTGAGTTAGTAGGCCTCTTAAGAGGCAAAATCCAACCGTCGTTCTAAGACCCTAATTTTGTGGGTCCACACGTGCACATTTGTGTCCCATGAGACATGTGTCTAACATGGCCAATTTAGAATACTTTGCCATGTCTCCCAAATCATAGCAGAGATGTTGAAAACATCTTGCATGTGCTTGATATGGCGGTGTGATTTTTGAAACTTGACTCCTTAAAGCTACACATATAGCAAGAAGCACGCACCTTTGATGTGAAACTCTCGTTCCAAAAGGTATACCTAAAACCTTCAAGTTTCCTCGTGTCATAAAGATCATCAAGAAAAAGCTTCACTTGAACAGCCTAAAAAAAGTGGAGAAAGAGCATCGTGACTTCCAAAGTAAATGAATGAGACACAACAACGATGAATCATGGGAAGAAAACACACATACATCTGGAGTGTTCTTTTGCCTATCAAAGGGGTATCCAACAATGAGAGCTGCCAGAGGAAGCTCTCTTATCTGCAAGCAAAAAGATGGATCAAAATCCAGAAATAATCATCATGGTGAATATTCACTTAGGAAAGCATGCAGTAATGTGGACACTTATACCAGATAGACAGGAGAACGGGAAATCAACTACAGCACACAAGGCTTCTTGTAATTGAAACAAACTCATATCTTTAGAAATATGTTGCTTTTCCAATCATAAGGTTTCCTTACTATTACAAGAAATTGAACATGTAGCTGAAACTCCATGGGAGCAGAGACATGATGCACCCAAGTTGCAACCAAATTATGATTGGATAAAGGAAAGACATCTAACAAGTTACTCTAAAACCATCATTTTCGTCACCATGCTAACAAGTTATCCTTGTGGTGACAATGGCACGTATGCCACATAAGTGAATGGTCAATACTTAAAGAACCAGTATGATTCTTTGATTACTTCAATGATAACAGATAAAGAGTAATAACACTTAAAATGGTGGCTTTACCCTACATGATCAACCTGCTGAATGAGTTTTATATGTATAACTGCCCCAACATTGTTCAAACCGAACTCAAAGATTGGTTCTGTTCTGTCCAACCATGTTTGTGGATTGGGTTAGGAAAACTAGCAGCATCAGCTCTAGTGCAAGCCATGCTCGAAAAAGTTGGCCATTTGAGTGCCATAACAGTCTTAATGATTAAGGGGTAACAGACAACAGGAAAAAGAAAACAGGTCATTGTTGCTTCACATCTTACATCAGATTGAGAGAGAGGGGAAATGAGACGTCCTTTACAAAATCAAGAAACGGTTAGGGCAAATTACACCATTAGTCCCTAAACTTTGCAAAAGTCCACTAGTGGTCCCTGTACAAAGCAAATGCACGCCACTGACCAAAGTATGCATTTTTCGAACACCAACAGTCCCTTGGATGTGACGCCGTTGGCTCAAGCACCGTTAAATGGACGTGCTGCTCACGTGATTTTTAGTGAGGACAAACATGTCTTTTCTATCTTCTCCTCCTTTAGCCTTCTTCAACCTCATGCCCCCCCCAACACACACACACACACGCACCGACACCATTTTGATCCAGCACACTTCATTCTCATGTCTACCATTCTCCCCATGTGTACAATCGTGGCCGTTCTAGTGGATGAAAAGGCAAGGTATTGAATGCAGCGACGCCCTCCACCTCATTCACGATGAAGGCGCCGGCGCTGTTTCAGTGAGGGCATTGTGTGATTTACACGAAGGGGATCTGGTAGCAACAATACCAAAGCAGAGTTGCCTGACCGTCAAGACGTCAGGTGCTCGGTATTTGATAGAGGAGTTTGGTCTGGAAGGATATCTCGCACTCTCGGTAGCAGTCATGTAGGAGAGGAGCTTGGATCAACTATCTCCTTGGATTGATTTTCTGGAATTAAAACAGAATGAAAAAACTATAATCCAAAAGAGGAAGTTTCACTAAAACTGGCAAAAACGGAAATGGCGAGGACCATGCCGGATTCGACGGATTCAAATACTGTAATTCTTATTCTTTTAAGCACGAGAAGAAAAACCTACTTTTATTATGCCCATTGCATCAAACACGACTGATAAGACAGAAATTCAATTGCCATGTTTGATTATTGGAGTATAAAATTGTGCCCCTTTACCATAAATTAATCAGTAGTTCTCCATTATACAAACAGTTCTCTTGGCAGACAAGAAAACACCCAATTGCAACAGAGGAGGAATACGATTCCAACTCTCAAGTTGATTCTCCGTCTCTCTCTCTCACTCTCTCACATTTGGGTTGATTCGCATTTGAAGTCTTTCTTCCATTTCGGTTGCGCGACATGGGTGATTCAAGTTTGGGGACGTATAGATGGAAGAAGATGAGGAGGACGACGACCTATGATGTTTCTCTCTTTTTCTTAACCGGGTGTGTATACATTTTTGGTTAGATTTCTTTTGTAAAAAATTGATAATAAAGTCGATGATGATGGGGAGAGAAAAGAGAGACATAAGGCCGGTTTTGGTGAAATTTGGGGTGGCACTAGCTCTCTTGACACCCCAAATTGGAAAAGCGGCTCTGAATCCAATGGTGTTGGTTTGTGTGTGTGTGAGGGTGGGGGGACGTGAGGGTGAAGAAGGCTAAAGGAAGAGAAGGCAAAAAGGACCTGTTTGCCCTCGCTAAAAATCACATGAGCAGCACATGTCCACTTAACGGTGCTTGAGCTAACGGCGTCACATCCAGGGACTATTGGTGTTCGAAAAATGCATACTTTGGTAAGTGGCGTGCATTTGCTTTGTCCAGGGACCACTAGTGGACATTTGCAAAGTTCACAGACTAATGGTGTAATTTGTCCAAACGGTTATGAGTGAAAATAGCAAAGGAAGTTTCTGGAAATTAGGGCACACTATCATCATTGTTTCACTACTACTTCGCAGTCAGTTTGCAGCGAAGATGTTCTGCATAAGCATACAAAGAAAAAAGCAACAGCTTAAATGTTTAATTCAGCATCTTGATGCTTTTAACAATTGACAAGATACTTAACAAAAAAAAAAACAATTGACAAGATCATCATTTCCAACCTTCCTAAAGATGACTTTGATGTTATGTATGGCCTTGCCTAAATATATAGTAAAAGATATTTCCAATGCAGGAATATCTTACTGAGGAGAAGATCAATTAATTATCTGGTAAGTGAAATTTCCAGTGCAGGATCAAATCATGAAGAATCATTTCGGCCTGAATTATATGGATGACTAAGGAGAATCAGTAACGTATTTAGGAGAGGTAAAAATAGTAGAACTCCAGAACTCACCAAACTTTGAAAATCAGTAGCCATCAAATCAATATTGCCTCTTTTCCTGACCAAAACACTGCATCACAGAATATATCCCACATCATTCTGTGGATGAAGAAGTAAATGAAATATCGACAAGGATAGAACCAGAAAGGGGGAAAGGGAAAAGCCTAAATAGCACAAAGATAGGGGGTGAGGATCTGAGATTACTTCTAAGGGGAACATACAATCTTTTTTTTTTTTTTTTCTCTTTGTTGTTGTGTACATCAGAACATACAATCAGTAACCTAGCTACCATGCCACTTGGAGTAGATAGTAGTTCAGTACTAACAATATTAGAATGTACTTGAAGGTCAAGTTAAATGTTCACCACTCACTGCATTGAAGAAAAAGAAATTGAACAATGTCTACATTACAATCTTAACCACCAATAAAGCATATGAAATATAACATCAAGTTCACTTACTGAATAGCTGAAAATATATACTTTCAAGTCCCTACTATATGATAAACGTTAATAAAATGTACCTTAAGGGAAGAAAAAAGTCAGGACATTTAATTACCAATATGGTAAGTGTAACACATTGCATGACTAGAGTAAACATTTTGGTTATTAAGATGCAACACCAACAGTGTTTCAGTCGCTCCCAACATTTTACAAGATGGTTCCCAGATATACACATTTATTACAAGGTGATGAAAGAAAAACGCAAGCATTCAATTGTTGTCGGTATATATCAATAAGAAGACAAGATGAGTGGATATCAACCTCTTAATGATTAGGACCAAAAAGAACACAAATATCAACTAACTTCACATTTTACTAATTAACAAGAGCACAAAGTTGTCGAGTTGCAATAAGTTATTACCTTAAGGGTGACGCAATTTTATAATCAAAATCTGAAACTGCTAAACCAACATATTTATCACCAACATCCAAACCAAGCAATAGCCCACGTTCTGCCGTAGGTGACTTCATTAATTCGTGAAACAAGCTGAGCGGCTTCAGGTACTTCATCTAATATACAGTTGATTGAATGTGTGAATTAGTGCTTAGAAATAACCTACTTTTATGGTAATGGCAAAGTTAACCTCACGATCTAGCCATATAATTAACAATAATTATAATTCAAAGATTAATAACATCAATAGGTAGGTTTCGACGCAAAGTAAATGAGTAAGTAAGAACCAAATAAATTTTTTTTTTTTGATAAGTAAAAGGTATTATATACGAATAGCGTCAAAATAGGTGACGCGGCCTATGTACAATAAAGAGAAGATACAAGAGATCTCAAGCTACACGAGCTGGAGGGAATTCCTTATCACTTCTAGATAGTGAGTAGGAGTTTGGGAAAGGTCCACTGACTCAGGGCACCAAGAAGAAATAGTGCGCAGCCAAGTATCTTTAAGCTTCTCTAAAGACCCTTCCTCGTTATCAAAAGCCCTCCTATTCCTTTCCTTCCAAATGACCCAACAAGCCGCCAATGGAGTAACCTCCCATAGAGAATTTTTCCTGCTTCTTTTGTATAGAGACCAGCTCAAGAATAAATCCAAAACTGATCTAGGCATAGCCCAGGCAATTCCAAACAGGCCAAAAATCCAATTCCAAAAATCCGTCGCCATGGGGCAATGAATCAACAAATGATCCACGCTTTCATCGCTCCTTTTACACATGTAACACCAGTTAACATAGATCTTGTGCCGCTTCCTCAGATTATCCCCGGTTAAGATGGCTCCATGACAATCCTCCCAAGCAAAGAAGCCTACACGATTGGGAGCTTTAGTCTTCCACAGCAACTTCCAAGGGAAAATGTTGTTTCTTGCATTCAGCAATTGGGAGTAGACGGACTTAACTGAGAACACTCTTCCTCTGTTACCCTCCCACCTAATTGCATCCTCACCATTTCTTCCCACTTGTTGCTTATAAACCATATCAAAGAATTCCACACAAGAATCCATTTCCCAGTCCTGTAAGCATCTATGGAACGTAGGGTTCCAGACCACGGTATCCCCCTGAACTTGAAGAAGCGAGCTTACCAAACAGTCCTTATCAGTAGCCAAATTAAACAGATCTGGAAACAGTCTCCATAACTCCACCTCCCCACACCATCTATCTTTCCAAAAACGGATAGTGGATCCATTCCCTATTTCAAAAGAGATGTGTCTCACGACAGCTTCCCAACCTTTACGAATCCCTTTCCAAACTCCCACCCCATATGCTGCTGAAATACTGTTCGGGGTCCATATGTTTACGCCTTCCCCATATCTGCATCCTACCAATTTCCTCCACAACCCTACACGATCAGTCATGTACCTCCATAACCACTTAGCAAGCAAGGAAGAATTGAAGACTCTTAGATTCTTGATCCCTAAACCACCATCTCTCCTGTTAGCCCGAACCTTATCCCATTTAACAAGATGATGCTTGCGCTCCTCACCCGAACCTTCCTACAAAAAGTCTCTTTCCAATCTTTCAAGGCTGTCACAAACTGAAGAAGGCATCACTAAGAGGGACATGAAATAAGTAGGGAGGTTGGATAGAGTACTTTTGACTAGAGTGAGCTGCAATGCTTTCGAAAGCAACTGCTTTTTCCAACTAGCCAAACGTCTTTCAAATCTTTCCAGGACTGTGTTCCAGGTGTTTTTATTTTTAAAAGGAGCTCCAAGGGGCAGGCCCAAATAAGAAGAAGGAAGTTGAGCAGTTTTACATCCAAACCAAGAAGCTAAAAAATCTATGTTCTCCACCCCCCCAATCGGAATAATTTCACTCTTAGCTATATTAACCCGAAGACCTGACACCATCTGGAAGAACGCCAATAAGAGGCGAAGGTAGCCTAACTGAGCAGCCTTAGCATCACATAAAACCAGAGTATCATCTGCAAAAAGAATATGGGAAACCGAGACCACCTCATCTCCTCTCCTCCCCACCTCAAACCCTCGAATAAAACCCCTTGAAACTGCCTTATCCATAAGTTTACCCAAAGCCTCCATAACAATAATGAACAGGAATGGAGATAAAGGGTCTCCTTGGCGTAATCCCCTTGAACTGTCAAAAAATCCGGCGGGTTCTCCATTAATCAACACTGAGAAGCGAGCCGTAGAGATACAAAAGTATATCCATTTTTTCCACTTCTCCCCAAAACCCATTCTACCCATCAAGTACATAAGGAAATCCCAATTAACATGATCGTAAGCCTTCTCTATGTCCAACTTACACAAAAGCCCCGGGCAGCCACTATTGAGTCTGGCATCAAGGGTTTCATTCGCAATTAATGCGAGTATTTCTTCAAACCCCCTCCCCCCGCCTTCCCCATAGCCAAAAGTTAGATATCCAATCCAAGAGAAGACGAAATCTAGAGGTCTAACCAATCAAAATTGGCGATACAATTGGAAAATAGAAGTGAAACTTTTCCTGAGAAATTCAAGCAGTAAGTAGTTGTAAGTTGCAACACATCAATTGCTGTAATACTACCTGTTTTAACAATACTACCTATGTGTAGACACGCCAATGAAACAGGGTTCCCATACTTTGTTTCACAGAAGGAGTCCTATTTTTGTTTAGTATACTCCTCGTGTACAGGGCTGCGCCTCCTTTTTGGCGTCGGAATTAATACAATCATTACTTATCAAAATAAAAAAATAAAAAAAATGAATTCACTTGCAAAAGTTTATTCAATTATTTTTTGCTAATCTTCTAAATTTATCCTTGCTTTCCAAAAGCATGGTGTTACTCTCACGTCTCAAATTAGAAATATGTAGTCCTGGTGGAATTCAAAGGGAATATAGTGAGAGAATATTAACGGAAAAGCTTGAATTATAAACTAGGACTTGGTTTACTAGATAGGCAGTAGATAACTAGTGGCAAAAGCCATTTTTCTTTTCAAACGAAAGATTCAAGAAAGTTTATATCAGCTAATTTAGAGGAGGAACCTAAAATATGGGATAAGATTTATTTCAGCTCCAAAACCTTTTCCTCTAGAAACAAATCCAGAAATATGAACTCCATAAGGAGTAGCAAAGATTAATCCTCGCAAATAGGATTTCATAATCAAGCTTAAAAGGAATAAGAACCAACTATAACACGGTCATCAACACATTTATTTGAAAATTCTTGAAAAACATTGTTGGGCAAGGCATTTCTTCAAAAAGTCTGCATCTTCAGTTCGGGGTCAAAAGGGACTTCTTCATTTCTCTTCGCGGCCTCGACCACAGAGAACACATTCACGTCCCATGGTGCTGGAGGAACCCATTTGTTCAAACCCTCCCGACGATCCTGGTCATGCACGAGCTCGAATTCATCATCCTGGTAAGGGACCATGACATGCCCCAACCGAGGGAAGGTACCAGAAAATGGCTCAAGCCCCCAATCGACTAACTCTCCCATTGGCACCCCATAGGCGGCTGCACATCGAAGGATATGACGAGACCCCCGTACGTAGTATGGCACCAGCTCGTCGGTGAAGGCATCGCTTTCTTTATATTCCTCCACGGCAGACAGCTGAGCCGCCTTCAACCGGTCATCGAACCCTGCCACTTGAGCTAAGGCCGCATCTCGCTCCTTCTGCATTGTATCCTTCTCCCCCGCAACCGTAAAGAATCGTTGATCGGCTTCGTCGGCTTTCTCCAGAAGATCATCGACCTGCTTGGACAGTCTGTTTCTCTGCTCTTTCATTTCCTCCAAGAGCTTCAACGCTTCGCTAAGTTCGGCAGTCTTCTTATTATGGGCACTTTCCAAGGATTCAACCTTGGCCTTCAAAACATCTCTCTCCTCTTCGCTTGCCCGAGCGAGCTTCTCGACGCAACTTCTTCTCGCTGGTCGCCACCCGACCAAGACGAGTAGATAACGACTTCACCACGGCACAAGCCTGCAACCATGAAAATCAACTAACTGTTAAGTTGAGACAAAAACACGAGTTAAATCTAAAACAAAAAGGGGGACTAAAAGCTCACCTCGCCAGTTATCAGCCCAAAGCGACCTAGCAGTTGAGCAGAACTAAGGGAGTTCATCACCCCAACCAAATCCTTCGGGGTAGCTCGGGAGACCACCCCTTGGCCAAGTACAGTAGTTATTTTGTCACGAGCAGCAAAATCGAAATTGCCGAGGGGAGGGATGTCGGCGATAGCCTTGGCCAAGTCTTTGGCCGCTTCTTGAGTGGTCGGCAAAGTGAAATCATCCTCCAACCAGGGCACTCCGACCTCTTCATAAACCGGGGAACCTTCCTCGGCTACGGCCTTCCCCTTGCTGGCAGAAGAGGGCTGATCAACACCCTCCACATCATCGACGAGCTGCATCACTTTTCTTTTACACTTGTTCGATTGGCTCTTGTGAGGAGGAGGGTCAACGATCGGGACAGCAGTGGGAGCCGAGGACTTTGCACGCACAGCCGGTGGAGGTGGGGTCGATGAAATAGTCACTGGAAGAGCCTTTTTCGCTCCAGCTCCGCGGGAGGAGGTGGAAACTGTCTTTACAACTTTCAATACGGGAGCCGCCACCCCCTCGGTCAAGGGCTGAGTCGGCAGGCGATAGCCCCCCGAAATATCCGAGGCAGCGACCTCCAGAGTAGCACGACGGGCAACACTCAGATCCTTTCGGCTTTTAGACAGGTTCATGCGAGCATCGAGGTTCCTCATCACTGAAAATAAGAAAAGATTTAAGTCAGAAAAAATTATAAAAAGGCAATAAGTAAACAAAAGAGAGGAGAAAGGGAAGGTATTCACGATGATCGGGGCAAGGTTCTTCGGCTCCTAAGCCTCGGCAAGACAAGCAATTCTTCTTAAAAACGAGATTTTTATGCACCACCCACCCCGGGTAGGTATCAATCTCTGGCATGGTGCATCGGGGGCGAACACCTTGGATGTCCTTAGCCGACATCCCAACTAAACTGAGCAACTCCTCGGCCCCCGAAACCGAGCTCCAAGAAAATACAAGTGGATTATCTCCGTGCACTCCTAGGTAATCCTCTACGATCGTTTTCAATGTCTCCTCGTATTCAATCAGGGCAGGAGCAGGAGATAGAGATTTCACTAATTCCACTGAGTTATGAGGAACCGGGAAGTTCCATCCCCGTCGGCTCTCTATAATTAACACTCTATCGGCCCAGTGACCCGTCTTGCTGGGAGGCCGAGCAAACAAATTAACCCCATTGTTATGGTGTTTACACTAGAGGCGACCTAAGGACATGTTGACGCTGAAATAATTCTTGAATAAAGGAAGGGTGGGCTCAAAGCCGAGCACCCGCAGGCAGGCAGCGAAGCTGGTCAGATACCTCATTAGATTGAGGGATAAGTCCAATGGGTGAGCCCTGGCTTCGTCGAGGAGCTCACAGATGAAAGGATCCAAAGGCAGTCGGAGCCCCACCTCAAAGAAAGATATGTAAAATCCAACTCCACTCCGAAGGAGTCTCAGCTCGGGTAAGGATACGCTCAACTCGGGTGCATATCCCCAGAAATCTTTAGGACTGTGGTTAAATTGAGCGCTCCATGCCTCCACGTCCTCGGGGCACACATGATTGCGCCACCCCCTCAGCCACCGACCTCCGGGCTTGCCGCCCTCTTCACCAAGCTCCTCCCCCACTTTAGTTTTACCAAGGCGAGCTTTCTTGCTCGTCTTGCTTACGCAGTCCTCTGCCTCAGGTGCTGAAGTCGAATCAACAGCAACTTTCCTCTTCTTCTTCTTCGCCAGCTCTTTATTCTTGTTCATCATCCTCAGCTCTTCAAACTCGCTGAAAAAAGTTTGATATAGGTCAAAATAAGCTTGGTCCCTCGTTTGGCAGACGTACATCTCAGACCCGACAGGTCGGTCCTCAACCTTCCAGGACTCATCCTCGTGCAAGGGGAGCCCTTCCAGGTTATAACCGGTGGCGAGCAATAACCTCTTCGCTTCACTGGGAAGAACGGCCTCCCAGTTTCCATCTATTTGCTTATACATCCGGGAAAGGGTAGGAGACCGAGCATAAATCGGCCCGGGGTTTGCCCTCTTAGTCCTCATGGCCGAGGAAAACAAGGAAGGCGATATGGCTTTTACGGAGGATGACGAGGAAGACTGGGAAGGAGACTTATATGCTACGTTTGAAGAGGACTGGTCTGGGGTACGACGCGAGGACCTAGACTCAAAACTCATAAAAATACTTTGACAGTAAACCTAAGTACGGAAGCTAAGTAAAAAGGAAGAGGGGTACTTGAAATGGGCGAAGACGAAGCAGACGAAGGCAAGGAAGGAAAAGCCGAACCTGAAAGAAGAAGGCTGTCGGTGTTAGTATGAAAGTGTAGAAACCGGTGATAGATGACCGGAGGAAAAAACACGCTGTCTGAAACTCACCAACTCAACCCAGAAAAGGGTCACGAACGAAAGGAAAAGGAAGGGGAAAGAGAGACGAGTCTAGGACACCGTTTTTGAAGAAGTAAAAGTGACTGGAGGACGGCTAAATGGCGAATCCGGCAGCAAAAGCAGAAATCGCTGGTAATAATGGCTCGGGGAGAAGCGGGAAAACAATTGGAAGTGTGGAAGAGAAGCCAGGGTTTTGGGTTTTATATGACCCACGACTAACCGGGTCAGCCCAGTTCAAAACACACGGGTCTCGCCGCACCACTCACCGGCTGACACTTGGCACCGATCAATGAAACAACGTTCGCCAAAAAAGAGGAAAGCGGCGCCGTAACTCCGATCATTAAATGAAAAGACCGGCTATGTGACGCTTCGAAAAACGCGCTATTAATGAGATGTGACCCCAAGCGAAGCCTCCGCTTCGACTACAAAACAAGCTCGTTCCGAGGATCTCGTCGAGCACATCCTCGATCTACGGCCGAAACTAAAACGAGGATGCTACAATCAGGAATTGGAGACCATAGTCGAAGACAAATCGAGCTATACTTTCCAAGCTTGGGATGAATCCTCGCACTTGGAAAGTCGGGGGCAACTGAAAGGACTCGACCGGGCGCTTCCCACGTGGACGACACGTGGCAGTTAGAACGACTTGAACTGGACCGAGGATTACCTTTAGTCCGAGCAAACCGAGCATTACCGGTCCGACCACGATTGAGGCCGACCTTCCGAGTATACGAAAACATGAACTTGACCGACCAAGCAACCATGGGAACTCATGGTCGGCCCCATGATCAGACCAACCTGAATGAGGAGACGTCATCACGGTACGAGACGTGCCAAGTGGCCTCGCCTAATTGGGAATACATCAACGTGCTCTGTCCAAGCCGCACCACTTACCGTTGACCTCTTTTCTGATACTCTGGACACATCTGACAAAAGTAAGAACCAATGAGAGCTAGCCAACTCGGCCGACCAACAGGGTTGGTCCCCATCGTGGTGTACGACATTGTCTTGCAAGCCAAGCCTGAAGGGGATTATAAATAGAGAGCATGGCCACCTTCATAAGGTATGACACTGTTCACATTAAGCTATCATTCTACACAAATACACTCACGGAAATCCCAGGGAACGCCTGTGCTCATCTTTGTTATCCCGTCACTGACTCTCACACCGGAGGGCTTTAGCTGAGATAACCTCCCAGCTCCTTTAACGGTATCTTTTCTTGCTTCTCAGGCTACAGGTCCAGGAAGCCACAGGAACCAGTGCATTCACACATAAACAAGCCAGATATCCAAATACCAAGTTCCATAATAGCCACTCGCCATCTCGGCTTGCCCACGTGGATTTCCAAATATAGTCACTCCATAACTTGGCGTGATCAAGTTTATAACTTTATACAGTAACTAACAGCATTTATGCATACAAAGAGATGAATCAATGTAAATGAAAGTCTGACCTTTGAGTCGAATGAAATTCAAAAGGTACAAATTACAAACTCTTTTGATGTTGACGCGCAATCTTTTAGTCTTGTTCCCGCACTAGTTAACTTCAATTATTTTGTTCTCTACCATATCGGTTGCTGTTATACTAACTGGTGCAACAACTGCTACCTTTGTTCCATGTAAAGCGTCCTACTTTCTGATCTAGTTTATCCTCAAAAAAAGAATCACATGGCAAAGTTAAGGCCATAAAATTGCATTAAATCTTCCATTTGTATCCATTTCTTTCTAAAAGGATGGTGTTACTCCTATGTGTCATACCAGGCATGTAGTTTTACTGCAGTCAAAGTGAATCTAGCAGAAATAAATATGCAGTATTATTAAAAAGTTTTTGACTTTTGAAGTACACTTTTTTACGAAGGGGGAGTATGCAACTAGTGGCAAAGCCATTTTGCTTTTGTTTTGAACAAAATATATGAAAACGATCTATCAGCAAACTTAGAGGAGGACCGTACGATAGGTTAATTCAGCTCCAAAATCTTCTCCACTAGAAAAGAACAAAAAAAGAAAAAAAAAAACACAGATATTTACAAGGATTACCCAATATTGTTCTATGCAAAATGGGGTCTCATAATCAAGTTCAAAACAATTGAGAATCTCCCTATGCAGAAAATTCTCGAAAAAAATTGTTGGCTCAGGCATTTCTACAAACACATGGAAAACATTACTACCTCTCCCCATAGTGCTATTTAGCAAAAAGATATTATTAAATGTTGTAACTTTTAATAGAACTCATTTTACAGAAAGTGGGAGTATAGAACTAGCAGACAAAGCCAGTGTGTTCTCGTACGAAAGACCAGAAAAATAATAATGAAAATAATTGTTTGTTTGCAAACTTAGAGGATGAACCTATAAAAGGGGTAATGTTTCTTCAGCTACAAAACCATCCCCGTTTGAAACAAACCCAGAAATCTGAACTTTGTAGAGAGTACCAAAGATTGATCTACGTGAATGGGGTTTCATCATCAAGTTAAAAACTAGTGATGATCAATTTCAACTCGTTCAGCGACACAGTTTTTAGAACATTCTTGATTCAGGCATTTCTTCTATCATGTCGGCATTAGAGAATCTCTATAACAATATATACTCGAACATACATATGCATATCTAATCAGCCTGAATACATAGAAGGATCTGAGAACGTAGCAGATGAAAGTCTCACCTTTGGTCCTAATAAACATCAAACAAGTCGAAAATTAGAAACCCTTTCGAAGCTGACGCTTAAGCACTTAAGCAGACTTGCAGTCTTGTTCCCGCACTTTTATGAGCCGGGCTGGGCCGAGCCTATATAGTCCGTTTCTTCAACTGCATTCATTCTCTAGCCCAACTCACTAATGGATTTGATTAGGATTTAGGACTAATTGCGAGCCATCCCCTTAAAGTTTTTCACACTTTAAGTATGCAATAGTTTTTTTAATCGGATAAAGACACTTTTGTTAAATTGTTCATAAAATGTCCCCCATATATGAAACATGTTCGTTTATCTTCCACGTCCTTCAAACCGGTTTCTTTGTTAATCTTCTCTGAATTGTTATTGTATCTAAATTGTTTAGAAATCTCGATTACTGGAATGGATTCCTTGTTCAATCAATCAACAATAGAAGTAAGAATTCATTTTTGCAGCAGATGCATGAAGAGATCCATAGTCTTTTTTCTTATTTTATGGGGATGGGTTGGAGGATTATGAATTGACGGAGGAGAAAGAAGAAGGCGAGAGGGATGCAGATGAAACCAGTTTGAATCGCGATGCATCGATTTGGAATCGCGATGCATCGCTATGAAATGAAAATGATAGTTACAATTTGGAATCATGCATTATGATTCAAAATTATGCATTGTGATGCACAAATCATGCATCACGATGCACATAATCATGCATTACGATGCACATAATCATACATCATGATTAAATCTCGTGCATAGCGATGCACGATTCTGTGCATCGCCATGCATGATTTTGTGCCTCCCCATGCAAGACATGTCTTTTTTTTATTACAAAATAATATAATATAAGGGTGTAAAGTAGGGGTGATCAGGGCTCATCAATGCCCGCCATGGAGTCCTTGCCCATGGGCTATACATAGTGCTGGGCTTTAGATGAGTCAAATGCTCGCGGTCTCAGACGCTACGGCCTTTAGCTGCTCCCTGCCCGTTATGCCTGACCCGATCCATCCTCTTCTATGTTAAGTTTTTTAAAATTTAATTATAGGCTAGAACCAAATCTTATTTATTTAATTTAAAACTTAAAAGTATAATACTTTAAATGGGTTGAACATGAAGCCTATTGAGGATTGCCCTTTCATTTTTCTTATAATATAATAATACAATAATACAAATAAACCTATTGCTAAAAGCCTAAGTGTCTAAAACCCTATTTTTTTAATTATTCAACCTCAAACTCAATCCTCTATTCTCATGCAACTTAGTGACGTGTGACACACCTTATTGGCTTATTCTTAGTTCGTCTGAAGGTTGGAGCACAATGTTTGATTGGTAAAAACAGTAAAATTAATTAAAAAACACGAACAAATGGGCTAAAGCACGTGCCTATCCGTGCCTACCTAACTTCCGTCCAAAGCTCGTCCACTAATGCCCGGGCTAATCAATAGTACTGGCCTTTTAAATCTGATGTCCGCCGTCTAATGGGCCTATATTGAGCATTGTCAATGCCCACGACTTAGGGCCAATACACCCCTAGTGTAAAGTGATTACTCCATAGGGGACCGGCCCGAATTGTTCTCTTATTTTTTTTCATTATTACAACTCATTCATTTTCAATCACTTCGTCTCAAAGTGAATGTCTATTTTTATATAATATAATTCTATTAAATTTATTTTTTTGTTAATGATCATGTTATGTTGTTAACTTGCTACTAAAATAACGCAAAAATCAACTTTTGCATCAACAACAAATTATTTCAAATATAATGAAATGATTTAATTGTATCAAATTGATAAACTTTCAGAATTTTCTCAATGCTTTCTGTTGTTTTTGGGAATTAGGGATTCACAATTTAAGGTTTTATTTGTTTTAAGAAAAATGATTTTTGGAATACATTTTCTCATTTTTCAATTCGGTGTTTGGTAACAATTGAAAAATGTAGTCAACATAAAAGCTTTTATGAATCAATGAAAAGTGAAGCATTTTTTTTCAGGAAAATAACTTACTGATTCATTTTTCGTAAGTCATTTTTCAAATGTTTGAGCACTCCACCCCCTTCCACAATACAAATATTTACATACATACACAATATTAAACTCAACAAAAAATTATTTTAAATATATAAATTGAGTTTTTTTATTGTATTTGTGCACAATATTTATAAATTATAATTTCAATAAATATTCATTACATCCTAAATTAGTGTCCACTAGATTATTTAGGGACATCCCAAACATTATCTATTTTTTAAAAATGTTTCTCATATCAATGATCAATTTTGTTATTCGTATTTGTGAGATTGAAAAAAGTATGAACCTTATTGATTGTATACCACTAATAATAATTGCTAGGTTAATAAAGGAAAATTACTTAAAGTTCAACACTATCTTAATAATTTGTATATTCAATAAGGGCATTAATATTATAATATATTTGTTGTATGTATTCATAGATTATTTTCCGTAATATTTTTTGTGTGTTTGCCATCTGAAAATGTTTTTGACATATTTTCAAAATATTTTCCAAACACTTGAAAATAAAATATTTTATTTTCCAAAAAAAATTTTAAAATCATTTTTCGTGAAATATATGGAGTCTAAGTTGGATTGGAACTTCACTTCTTCCCTGGCATCGACATGGCATGAACTTAATATTAGTAGCCTGAAAATTTGTACTATTAATACTAAAAGTGTGTCTGTAGACCACATATTAGGGGTGAGCTTGGTCCGGGTTGATCCATTTTTTTGGAAAAAAAGAGAAAATCGGAACCAGACCAATAGTCCGGTTCTCAAAAAAATTAGAACCGGAACCAACCCAATAGTTGTGAGAACCAATACATTGGTCCGGTCCAGAACTAATCGAAGACTACCATAACCAGGACAAAACCAATACTATAATTTTTTACTTTTTAACTATTTAATACAAATATATAATAAAATTTTAAAGACTTGAATTTTATAAAAAAAATTAAACAACCTTCGATAAAACTCCATTCAATTATTCAAACATGCTCACGGGAAACATGCTCACGGGAAACAAGATGCAAAATCACACATCCTTTATCTTTACAAACAAGCTAAATATGACAAGAGGAATATAGTGGATTATCAAAACAGATCATGATTACAATTTACAACAAGTAGTAAATGTAGTACTATCGAGGAATTTTGTAAGAGTAGTAAGATTGCCATGGAGATGGACGGACCATATGGTAACCTTTTCTTATGGCTGAAACAAAATACAATAAAACAAAGGACATTGATCTTCTTGAAATCTAAAAAAATTGCTGCATATTGAAGTTGAAGGGAATGCAGAGAATCAGAAATAGTTGCATGCAAGAAGAAGAAAACATTAGCAAGAAAAAAGTGAATTTCATATTAAGAAGTAAAAAAGAACAAAAATAATAACATGCAGATATTTTGGAAACAATATTTGTGTTTACAGAGGTGAAGAAGTTGGCGGCTTGGCGCAAAAATTGGCAAGTGAAAGGCTACTTCTGGAAACACAACAAAATCCAAAACCTGCGGATATTTTGGAAACATATTCAGGACAAGGTAAGGGGTACATGGTTATAAACTCGCATAAATTTAAATAGAAGATTCCGAATGGAAGCCCTGAAACTGAAATACATGGTTTTAACTATGAACATGAAAAATAATAAAGATTCTAGATATATGAAATTAGGCAATAGTAAATGATTTTGTAATATATACCCCACAAGTTCATACTTTCCGCAATAAAGATTAAAGACCATTAAACTATTAAACCTAAGGGGTTTCATCCCATTTAATAAGCAAAAACAAAAAATGCAGGTTAAAGAGTAAAGACCCATTCTCTTGACTATATCATATATCTTCCTTACACAATGTAGAATCAACATTCACAAACCATAATCCAATTCACCAACTCTAGAACACCTGAAACCCAACACATTCCATACAGTCATTCACAAAATCACATCAATTTGCAGAAAAAAAAATTCACAAACATGAGAAAAATTATGAAATGGGGTATACACCTAATTTGGATGCGGCATCATCAAGGCCAATAGTTTCGAGTTTCGACACCGTCTCGATCATACAAGCTCAAAAAAACTGCATAAATTTGTACAAAATTAAGAACATACAAAGAGGGAAGATCTAAAAGGAAGATGGAGAAGAACTTACAATACTCTTCAGTCTTCAAGTCCTTCCATGAGGAGTCTGTATCGTACTCGAGAAGAAGGAAGATCTAAAAGGAAGCGACTTCAGATCTAAAAGGGTTTGATTCTTTGATTGAGATTGAGGGGAGAACGAGGGACTGGAGAAAGAAGGGGACGGCGCACTCTGCTGTCTAGACAAGAGAAAAGAAAATAGCGGTACTATAAAAGAATAAATATTTAAAGTATGTATTTATATTTTTCAACTAGGGTTTGTTAGTATATATATATATATATATATATATATATATATATATATATATTGGTCCGATCCGGTTCTAGAACCGAATTTTAAAACTCAAAACCGGAATCAGACCAATTATTTGGTTCTTCAAAATTTCTGGACCAAGACCAAACCAAAAAATTGGTTTGGTCCAATTTTCATTGGTCCGGTCCGGTTTTTTAAAAAAACTTGCTCACCCATACCACACATTATCCTTCCTCTTCTTTAAATACACTAGCGGTCCCTATACTATGCAAAGGTCTAAAGATAGTCCATATAGTATGAAAATGCATGTCATCGACCAAAGTACTGAAAGTAGGACCTTTTTGCATGCCATAAGTCCTTGGATATCATTTGTTCATCTACCATTAAGTAAGTATGTGCACTGTCATATGATTTTAAATGAGGGCAAAGAAGTCAATTAACATATGTTGAACTCGTCCAACTTATTATCCCTTTCTTTCTTCTTCGCATATTCAACCAATGATTCCCTAAATCCACCCACCCCTAAATCTATTAACGTACGTCACCTGCTCTCACCGATCGCCCCCATCACACACTCTCTCTCCCTCTATTACCGCAACCACCTCATTTCAACCCAACGTTTATCACCGATTGCCACACACTTAACAGTGTTTATAAAGATCAATGTGGTGGAAGATGAACTCAAGAGAACCAATGGCAGTTGTCTTTGGCTTCAATTCTGAATGCTAACTTCAAAATTGACTGACCCATTTGTAAATTGCAATTTAGATAGAAAAAAAAAGGGTTTATTAGAATTGTTTTCAAAATCAATTGATTGTGTTGGACATATTTTGGATACCCCTGAAAGGATACTCAAAAGGGGGTATTCCCAAAACGATACTCCCAAGACTATGTCTGGCGATTGGGTGGATTGAGACATTCAGTTGGGTATGAGTCGGGTTGAAGCGTGTTGAGATCCATTAGGGTCATATATCAAATGTGTCGAAACGGGTTTTGTTAAAATTAGTAACTGGTTCAAACGGGTCAACCCGTCTTAACCCAATTTTTTCCAAAAAAAAAAAACATTTGCAAAGTCCAAACTATCGGATCAAAATAGGTCACATGTTAAGAAAACACAAGAATAAAACTGGGAAGTAGACACCTAAAAGTAAACTACCTCTCATTCCTTCAATTCCCTGCTGCTGCTCAAATACATTGATTATAGAATTAAATTACAGCTAGTAGTATATAAACAAAGCTTGCCAAACCTAACAGCATTATTCTCAATCCATCATTGACTATTCTAACACAATTAAGCAACAAGTTGATGACAACAAATACAGTAGCAAGACACAACGAACAAGTAAATAAGTACATAATTATAAACATTGATTTGATTAGTAAAACGATCCAATATATAGCCTACGAGAAGATAAAAACCATTAACATAATGGACCACATTTCAAAATAAAGCAAATTAGGCTAAGAGTGTCATTTTCCAAGAGGGAGCCTATCTGAAGAGAACTGATTCATGACTTACAAATCGCCCAACCTTATTACGGTTATGGATGAGCAATCTTAAACTACAAAAAAGATTACTACCACAGGATTTTACATTGTGAACAACAATTACTAAACTTGTCCATAATTACTATCGTCACAAACGGAACTGAAGCTAGACTTTACCAACCAGGGGCAAGCTCAAACCATTAGTGAAGTTGAAACTGTTTGGAATCAACACAAATGGGGAAAATTTACTTCCAATCAAGCATGTCCAATAGCCACAGTACATCTTCTTCAGAGTTGGCAGCATCACAAAAATCCATTTCAATCCCGAAAACATCAATGACCCTTTCATTACTATTGTCCATGAAGAGCAACAAGATCCAACCTCTTATACATGACACACACAGATCACCAACAAAGATGAAACACTTAAGGATCAATGGCATGTCCCTTTACTCCGGCATGTCCCCACTAGGATGAAATTACATACAAAATGACCACCAAATCAACTTAATTCTATACCTATAAACAACTTAGCACCTCGAACACATAGTCTTTGAAATTTCAAAGCAATACCCACATTTACAGATCTAGACAAAACGAGAATCCAACCAAAACCCACAATTTTGTTCAAATAAACTTAAATTAAAGGCCAAAAACACAAATCTGACTAAAAAACTGATGATTACCTGAAGTAGAGAGAGATGGGAGACCTCAATTTTTCCGTGGGAGAGGGAGATGGAGACGGAGAGAAGAGGGAGTGAAGAGGAAGTGGAAGAGGGAGAGGGAAATGGAGAGGGAGAAGGAGGAGGGTGAGAGATTAGTCAAATACGGTTATTTGACCCGGTTGATGAACATATATAGCCTTTGACCATAGATCACTTGGTCGACCACTGGTCGACCAGATAAACCAGTTGGTCGACCAAGTGGTTTTACACTGGTTTATTGATAAACCAGTTGTCGACTAAGTTATTTACACTGGTTTATCAATAAACCACTTAAACCACTTGGTCGATGGTCGTCGACCACAGCCGACTGATTTCGGATGTTAAGGGGGTGCATTTTTACTGGTTTACCGATAAACTAGTCGTGGTTTATCAGTGGTTTATCAATAAACCAGGCCATAAAAGAGTATTTTTTTTAAGTGGGGCTACAAATGACCAAGTCATCTTTGACTTGGCCATTTTTGTAAAGACCCCGCTCAGAACAGAGACATTTACAAAAACTGTCAAGTCAAACAAGACATGGTCATTTTTAGTCGAACTTAAAAAGAAATATTTATAGGGCCATTTCAGCTGTGAAATATCTAAACAACCCTTTATTTATCCTTCTTTTTTTGTTATTGGTTTATACACTGTATATGTATACCGAATACTCCCTCGTCGAATACTCCCTCCTCAACCGCAAGAACAGAATTCGGCAAATTTCGTTAGGATCGTTACTCAAAGTCGTAACATTCGAAATCCAATTTTCTCTCTCAAATTCGAAGCCCAACAACTGTGTGCTAAGTATTCAGGTTCGTCCCCCTCGTCGAATATTCCCTCCCTCAGTCGTGTCGTGGAGTTCATAAAAGTTCTCTTCTAAATTCGAAGCAAGCCTATCAATTATGTGCTTAGTATTCAGGTTCATTTCCATAAACATTCATTTGAATCCATTTTAGTTTTCTGCAAATTTAACCATGGCCCAAAACTGGTCTTTTTTATCAAAAAATGCACAGCCATTCGACAATGTCAGTTTGCAAAAAAATAAAATAAATTATTTTTGATTAATAAATCATTGCTAATTGGTTTATGAAACTGGTTTATTGATAAACTATAGATAAACCAGGTGAGTGTCTATTAACTGGCGTGTGGTCGTTTATGAAACTGGTTATCAACTGGTGTATCTACTGGTTTACCAACTGGTTTATTAATAAACCATAGATAAACCATGTCATTGTCTGTTAACTGTGTTAACTGGTATGTGGTTTATAAAAAAAGTTACCAAACAGGTTTGAACCTTGGTTTGCAAACTGATTTATTTATAAACCATATATAAACCAGGTGAGAGTCTGTTACGTGGTGTGTGGTCGTTTATGAAACTAGTTACCAAACAGGTTTATCAACTGGTGAGTGGTGTATCTACTGGTTTATCAACTGTGTTAAACCATAGATAAACCATGTCATTGTCTGTTAACTGTGTTAAATGGTCTGTGGTTTATAAAAAAAGTTACCAAACAGGTTTGCATATTGGTTTGCAAACTGGTTTATCAACTGGTTTATTGATAAACCATAGATAAACCAAGTGAGAGTCTATTACGCGGTGTGTGGTCGTTTATGAAACTGGTTACCAAACAGGTTTGCAAATTGGTTTATCAACTGGTTTATTAATAAACTATAGATAACTATTGTTTGTTAATTGGTCTGCGGTTTATAAAAAATGTTACCAAACAGGTTTGCACTTTGGTTTGCAAACTGATTTATAAAATGGTTTATTAATAAACTATAGATAAACCAAGTGAGAGTCTGTTATGTGGTGTATGAACATTTATGAAACTGGTTAACAAACTGGTTTATCAACTGGTGTATCTATTGATTTATTGATAAACCATGGATAAACCATCTCACTTTCAGTTAACCGGTTTATGTTGGTTTAGTTACACATTATGTTGTTTAATGAAACCGGTTTATTAAATGGTTTATCAAGGGGGTTTATTGATAAACCAGTTTGTCAGTTTCTGTTAACTGGTATGTGGTTTATGAAACATGTTACCAAACAAGTTTGCAAAATGACATGAATGTATAAGTACCTCTCTTTAATGGTTGTAAAATGCAAATGGTTGATTAAATGCACATGGTTTGTTATGACAATTTATTCCTTTAACGTTGGAATACATTGAGTATATGAATGTACTTATTTATTATGTTCAATATTGCAGATATGACTTCTGTTTTTTGGCCCTCAGTTATTTATTTTGGACATTTTATTGAAGACGACATCGTTGTATGCTTATTGAAATTTATTGACAAACGGAATTCAAGATGAGTTGGTATTAGTAATGAAAGTACATGTGAAGAGTTATATGGTAAAGTACGAACCATTTACCAAGTTGATGACATAGAGATAAGATTTTTTACTCCAATTAAAATTTCCCGTCTTAATTAATAAAGATGAAGATTTTGAATGGTATTTGAACCTTAACAAACTAGAATCTCCACTTTTTGTTACCCGTTTGATCATGGAAAATTTGGACTCGAACCGAGGAGAAAATAATAAAACTGGTTTTGACATGGAAACTAATGGATAAGAGGAAAATAATAGAGAAGATGAAAACAATGGAGAAGAGGAAGAAATGGAACATGAAGATTTTTTTTCCCATAACCCTACTGAATTTGCCACACCGTCGAGACAATTTGATAGGTTCAGTCAAGAGAACATAGATGAAGACAACAAAGATGAACCTTTATCCAATAACCCTAATGATTTTGCTACACCCACGAGACAGATGTTTGATGGGTTCAGTCAAGCCAACAGAGATCAAGACAATCAGTTCACAAGTGATAATTTAGGGACTTCTTTGGTTGCAAGTACAGTGCGAGTGATACCGGAAGAGATTGATTTGAATGTTGGACAAGTATTCAATAACAAGAAGGAGCTTCAAGATGGTGTGCACTTGCTTGCATTGAACCATAAGTTTGAGTTCAAAATAAAAAAAAAATCCAACAAGACTATGTACACTTTAGTTTGTGTTGATGATAATTGCAAATGGCGTTTGTTTGCAACAAAGTACTCAGAAAGTGATTATTTTGAGATTCGAAAATATACACCCGAACATTTTTGCCCCCAAAATATGTCCATGGCTGATCATAGGCAAACGATAACACGTATGATTGGGAAACACATTTCACCAAGGTTGGAGGACCGAGACACTGTGTTACAACCGAAGGAAATCATTGCAGAAGTGTCTAGAACATTGGGGGTTTCACTAAACTACCAAAAAGCGAGGAGGTCTAGAGAAGATGCCTTAACACAACTCAGGGGTTCAGCTGAGGATAGTTACAAAAAGCTAGCTGCATATGCCCATAACTTGCAATTGGTCAATCCATTAACAATCTACTCTTTAGAGCTTGATAATGAACACATATTCAAGTACTTCTTCTTGGCGTATGGGGCTTGTATTCTCGGATTCCACGCTGCAATGCGTCCAGTTGTGATTGTGGATGGAACATTTTTAACTGCAAGATATAGAGGTACGTTGGTTATTGCAACTTGTCAAGATGGTAATATGCAGATATATCCTCTTGCATGGGCTATTGTCGATTTTGAAAATGATGCATCATGGACTTGGTTTTTTATGAAGTTGAAAGAAATAACAGGTGATAATGAATCACTTGTGATCATTTCTGACAAATATAGGAGTCTTATTACTGTAGTCCAAAATGTTTATCAGAGTGCACATCATGCTCATTGTATCTATCATATAAAGGGAAACTTAAGGGTTGTAACCCGTAAGCCTGACACGATGTCCCTTTTTATTAGAGCGGCAGAGGCTTATACCATAGAAAGGTTCAACACGCATATGTCTCAAATTCAAAAAACCGATGAGAATGGTTGGAAATATCTTAGTGAGACAAAATTTGAAACTTGGGCGAGGTCACATTGCAAAGGAAACCGTTACATTATCATGACTTCAAACAATGTGGAGTCTCTCAACTCAGTGTTCTAGGAAGCTCGACAGACTCCTATACTTTCCTTGTTTCAAAGTATTGGAAAAACGTTATAGAATTAGTTTTTGAGAGGCGTGAGTCAGCTTCAGGGTGTACAACCGTTTAAACCTCAATAATAGAAGCAAAACTAGCCAAAACCAGAGAGATGGCCAAGAATTATACGGTTATTGAAGCCATCAATCAGTCCATGTATGTGGCGAGGGGTGGTAATAATCATTCCACAGTGGATTTTGATAAACATACTTGCACTTGCCAAATGTTTCAATTGAACCATGTACCATACGAGCACACAGTTGCATATTCCATCAAGAGACGTTTTTCAGTGTACCCATTGTGCTCATCATTCCATACAAATCGTCTTGGAGAATGGCATATTCATGTAACATCTTCCCAGCGCCCAATCAAGAGGAATGAGACATGTCAGATGCAATTAAGGCAATGACTGTCTTACCACCTGAATTCTGACCATGAGCTAGACGTTGCAGAACATCGAGAATTCCATCGATCGGAGAGTTTCTCAAAAGAAAGATGTAGTAAATGTGGAGAAGTAGGACACAATCGACTTTCGTTTAAAAACATTTTCAGATTTCATAGACCATTTAAGTTTAGATTTCAGATTGTTATTGATGTATAATTTAAGAATTTTCATATTTATTTCAATTTAATTTAAGTTTAGCTTTAGTGTTATTAATGTGTAATATCATATTTATTTCAACTGGTTTGTAAACTGGTATGTTTATGTTGTAATTTGGTTTCCTAAGTAAAAAAAGGTTTTGGCTTGAAAATGCATTTGGTTTATTGATAAACCAGTTGATAAACCATGTTGACAGTTAACTGATTTATGAAACTTGTTTACTCAACTGGTTTATCACCTCTCTGTCTCTCTGTTTCTCTGAATATGTTGATTCAGCTGCTGGTTCATGTCCTTGAGATCTTCTTTGATGTGCACCTGAGTAATTCTTAGAATATCTAGTGTTGCATAGTAAGTAGCACCTTCATGAAAGAGATTACCAGAGGTAGCACTGGTTGAAGTAGAAGAATCTGTAGGAGTAGCAGTTGGTGGTAGAGCAGCTGTTGAAGTTGTAGGAGCAGCATCTGGTGACTTGGTCTGATCTGTTGTTGAAACAATCATGAAGATGCATGGGTAGAGGTAGAAGCACCTCCTACCTTTGTGGATCTCTTTCCTAAGACAGCTAGATAATTAGCAGCAGCCATATCTGCTGATGTGTGAATGTACTCCATGGCTTGCTAATGAATCCAGTTGAGCTTGTTTGGATTGATGTCAGCTAGCTCATCCTGCACAAATTTGTCTTGTGCATGGTAGAAGGCATTCCATTGAGATCAGCAGCTTCTATTTTCTTATTTCTTGAGTAACTTCTGCCAACATGACTGGAAGAAGCACCAGAAGCAAGTGTAAATGGTGTAGGCGTAACGTGTTTTGATGTTGTAATGGTCAATCGTAGTCCATTATACCATTTCGTCAATAGGCGTAACATGTTTTGATGTTATAATGGTCCATCGTAGTCCATTATACCATTTCGGCAATAGGCGTAACGTGTTTTGATGTTATAATGGTACATCGTAATCCATTATACCATTTTGCCAATAGGCATAACGTGTTTTCATGTTATAATGGTCCATCGTAGTCCATTATACCATTTCACCAAGAGTGTAACTTGTTTTTATATTATAATGGTCCATCGTAGTCCATTATACCATTTCGGCAATAGGCGTAACGTGTTTTGATGTTATAATGGTCTATCGTAGTCCATTATACCATTTCGCCAATAGGCGTAACGTGTTTTCATGTTATAATGGTCCATCGTAGTCCATTATACTATTTCGCCAATAGGCATAACGTGTTTTCATGTTATAATGGTCCATCGTAGTCCATTATACCATTTCGCCAATAGGCGTAACATGTTTTCATGTTATAATGGTCCATCGTAGTCCATTATACCATTTCGCCAATAGGCGTAACGTGTTTTTATGTTATAATGGTCCATCGTAGTCCATTATACCATTTCACCAATAGGCGTAACATGTTTTGATGTTATAATGGTCCATCGTAGTCCATTATACCATTTCGCCAATAGGCATAACGTGTTTTCATGTTATAATGGTCCATCGTAGTCCATTATACCATTTCGCCAATAGGCATAACGTGTTTTCATGTTATAATGGTCCATCGTAGTCCATTATACCATTTCGCCAATAGGCATAACGTGTTTTCATGTTATAATGGTCCATCGTAGTCCATTATACCATTTCGCCAATAGGCGTAATGTGTTTTCATGTTATAATTGTCAATTGTAGTCCATTATACCATTTCGCCAATAGGCGTAACGTGTTTTCATGTTATAATGATTCGAACCGAAACTGTTAGGTTTTTGACCGGCTAGACCAAAATCGGTAGGGTTGAAATTCTAGATGGACCGTTTAAGCCGTACCGTTTAGGGACCAAAACCGTTAGGGCTGGATTGGAAACCGTTAGGGTTGAACCGAAAGATGATTTTGATACGGTTTAGTATAGTTAGTAATATACGGGACGTGTATAAAACAGAAAAAAAAAACGTACAAGTTTAATCATTGGATGGAAACCGCTGGTTTGAACCGAAATCGTCTGGGCAAGACCGAAACCGTCAGGGATGTTGTCCTGAGGGGAGGCATAGTGGGGACCGACGACCTTCATCTTCAACATGTTCAACCACAACATGGAAGGATGTGCTCCAATCAGCACCAAACTGTCGCTCATACTCAACAACATAGGGCTGTTGTTTTTCAACCTCAATGGGGGTCAATGGAACAAGCACTTCATCCTGTCAATTGAGCAAAATATCAACTTAATTGATTACTCAACTTTACTAGGCACTACTGTTTATAAAATAACAAAGTTTGGAACCACAACTTTATTAATCAAACTCTACATTTACCCTTGTGATATCCGATGTATCAATGATTTCCTCATAGCTGGGATTTTGGCAAGACTTCCAATTGCACATTTTGGGAGTTTTGGGCACTTGAATGTCGATTTTTGATAGCTCATATAAGTCTATAAATCCAGGAAAATCATGGCACAACTCAAATATCCAAACCTGCATTTTAAAAATGTTACATATTAGAAGCATATCAAATTGAAATAATTAGATAACCATTTAATATAAAATCAGCTAACCATATAATATATACAATTGGTTACCTGTAATGCCAACGGAAAGCCGTTGCATACAGAAGTCTGAGCACGAGAAGTAGCCATCTTCATCACTGAATTGAGAAGGTGGGGATATGACTTTGTTCCCCATGGATATTTATTGAACAAATCCAAATTCTCAACTATACTTAACACACCCACATCAATAGCAGCATTAGGTGAAATACCCTTCAGCACATACTCCCAAACAACTGCAAGACCCAACTTTAGTTTTTCATCCATGTCAGTTGCATCTATAATTTTTTTAACTCTTCAGGCTTCACTGCCCTCTTATTTTGTCCAGGAAAATATTTCTCCACTAGTACCTTGGTACTAGAGATTTCATCGTAATAATCTTCTAATAATCCAAGTTTTAAACCTGTGATTAAGGTGTAGTCCAAAAAGGAAAATCTTACTTCTTGATCACCTATACAAAACCATATTTCATTTTTATTATTTGTTGGTAACTGAATCCTAAAAAGTGCTAACACATGCATCATCACATTACTCTTACTCATATTCTTTCTCATCTTATACAACTCACCAAAAGCTAAATTCTTGAAAAGAATTTGGCTTGCTTCATCCAATTCATTATAAACCTCATCTACTACTAATAGATTACATCTTGATGTAACCTTCGCTTTGTACCGGTCATCATGAGCAATAATATATGCTGCCATATTCTCTGTAATAGAAATACAAATTAAACATTAAAACAAGGAACCATAATCTACGACTATTAAAACAAGATTTACTGACAGTGAAATTCATGAACCATATGAAATTACACTTGGTTTACAGACATGGTTTCATAAACCGGGTTATAAGACACATGGTTATAAAACAAATTGGTTTTGTCAATATAAACAAAAAGCCATGTACATGGTTTATTGATAAACCATATGCATTCAAGAGAATAAAAACAATTTTTGCCTTAAGAAAACAACTACATGGCAAACTATGTCAAACTTAGATGAAGAAACATGAAGAAACATGAACACATCAAACTAAAATGAACAAACATGAACACTTCATGTTCATAGCAATACAACTCAATTTACAGTGTTTATGTTTTAACAGTGGAGGTCGACTCAAATGATCAACCATAAAGACAAAACTAAAACCTAAGTGAAAAAGCAATGTGAGGTTTACTTGGTTCTGAAGTGATGATCACAGACAAATTAGGGTTTCTTGAAATCTCCTGAGTTTTTAATCAAAATCCAAAATCAAATTGAAATCGATGGTCATCACTGAGAGGGGTATAGGTCGATAAATGTTGTGTTAGAATGAACTGTGAGTTTGTTCAGATCGACCACCAGTGTGTATATACGAATTGAGGTAAGTAGTCGACAGATAAACCAAGTGGTTTATTGGATAAACTGATGTATATCCAATAAATTAACGTAAAAAAATTACTCATAGTCGACATGTCGACCACCTGACGACCAACGCCAACCACGACATAATGCTGGGGCTTTTTGGCCAGATCCATAAGTGGCGGTCATTTGGTTTGTCAAAGGCCATACATGTTCATCAACTGGGTCAATTGGTCATATTTGACCAATCCCACGCTTGGAATATCAAGTTTATCGGGTAAATAGTTTATCGTCTTGGAAATACCTCTTAACCCGTGAGTTTATTGGGTAAATACGGGTACCTGTATTTACCCGCATATATTAATGGGTTGGGTTGAATTGGGTAATAATCAGATTGGGTTAGGTGGGTTTTCATGTTTTGGGTCAGGATTGCCACTCCTACCTAAGACATATGAGCCTGTCCCGTACCCAAAAAGGCTCCAAGCCTAACCTGGTAAATAGCCTTTATAGAGGAATATAAATAGAGGGTGACTCCTCTTCCTCCCTCTCCATCTCTCTCTTTTCAAACAACATATACTCTCTGGTATCTTTTTAGCAAGTAAGTATCCACAGACACACATACCATATACTAGCTTTATTTCTCTCTAATTTAACCATGGAGACTAATTCATATGCCGGAGAGTTTTGGCAGGGGACTCCTCGCTCACTCATAGTGATTGACATATTTTGGAGGCCAACACCAAGCCAAATATTCAACATGGACGACGATGGTCGAGCAGGAAAGCGTCATTGACGAAGTCGAATTGAAGACCACTTTTAGGCACCCCATCTTCAGATAGTTTCTCCAAAAAAATTTTTTTTCAAAATTGACCCACTTATTGATTAGATCTACCGGTCATCTCAATGGAAGGGGAAGAGGGAGAGAAAGAGAAAGAGAGGGAGAGAGATGATTGGTTGAACATGGTGACCAACTGACCATGTTTCATTTAATACATGTGATTGGTCTGGATATTGAGAAATCGATTTGATTTCTTGATCAAATGATAAGCAAATTGATTACTTGATGATCGTTAGGGCGATGTAGTAAGTAATCATCCTTGAAAATGGCCAATAAGTATAGAGCTTACTAATAACAAAAAAAGGACAAGGCAGTTCAACTTTTTCTCCAATCTATTTGTGTAGAAAAATTTTCACATAGACTCCTTGTTTTGATGATATTACACAATACACAAACATAATAAAAGAGAGTATCTCATTTCAAGGTAATGGCTTATGGATTGTACACAAAATCTTTATAAACCCTAATCAAGTTTGTGTAAGTGAGTGTGTTTTTGTAATGAGATTGAGAGTATAATAAATATGTATTGATTCTTTGCCCTCGGTTAAAGTCATGTAACTAAGCACATTCTCACTTAATGACAAAGGAGCAAAATACTTCAATCACCAAGGCTTATAGTGTGCAAAAGGGCCCTTATTTGGTAATAAAACGTGCATTTTCATAGTACATGTTCTATCTTCATACCTTTTTTATAGTACAGGGACCGCTGGCGCATTTTACCTATTAGTTTTTATTCACAATGTACGTTTTGCTTTTTTCTCCATTGAGTATTAATAAACTTTTATTAATGCAGGGACCGCTGACGCATTTTACCTATTAGTTTTTATTCACAATGTATGTTTTGCTTTTTTATTATTTGAATCATAAGTTGTCATCTCACCGAACAATATGAGAAAAAAGGTTAACGACCCTTAATAACATGTGCTTTCACCATAATACATTAATACTGTACAATTTGGGGAAATAAAGTTGAATCATAAGTTGTCATTAAACCCTAAACCATAAGTTGTTGTCTCACGTAACAATAATAGAAAAGGGTTAATGGCCCATAAACTTTGGACCAATCCTCTTTCTCTTATGGTGAAAACACAAGGTATTAAGGGTTCGTTTGTTGCGACTGGTGGTTGATGGCTGGTGCCTTATAGCTGGTAGCATAGGTTGTTGGCATTCGACTCATGGTTGATTTGATGAAAGACTGTTTGTTGAAGCTGATGAAAAACAACTTATTAGTATGTGTTAATATTGGTGTCTCAAATCCTTTTGGGATTAGGATTGATAAATTGCTAAAGGATTAGGAGTATATTAATCCTAATTAGTGAAGTATAATGTTTATGAACATGACCTATATAAGGCCATGTATATGCCGTATAGGTAGAATGTCAAAGACAAGTTTATGATATAAAGTGGATACGGATGATAACGATACAATTGGTGGTCGAGGGTCTCGAGTAGGCATGCCCATACAGTTCACGGTTTCGGTTTCGGTTTCGGAACCGCCGGTTATTGACTTCGGGTATGGCGAACCGTGAACCTTCACGGTTCGGTTCTGAATCGTGAACCTTAAATTCGGTTCATAGTTCTACGGTTCCAAGGTTCCAAAAATATATTTTTTAATTTTTTTTGTTGGTTTTTTTTATTTTATTAAAAAACTATCTAACTTAAAACCGTTATGCACGCCCACGATCAATCTGGGTCGTCCATTTGAATTCTGATTGTTTTTTTAAATTTTTTTTTTACCTTTGGAACCGTGAAAACCGGTGATTCACGGTTCACTTAGACGGTTCAGAACCGCCGGTTCACAAAAAATCAAATACTCGAACCTTAAGTGAACTTTTGGTTTCGGTTCACTTGACAGACGGTTCTGGTTCGGTTTGGTTCTGGTTCTGAGACGGTTCGGTTCACGGTTTGAACCGTACAACCTTGAACCTTTTGTCCATGTCTAGTCTCGAGGTCTTGGCGTTGCTAGACAAAATAGTGTGCGACTATTTTGGGCTGTGAAAGGTGTGGTACTTATGAGATCGTATCAATCCTCGTAACCCTTGTCCTAGGTAGGGTGAGTACATTGAAAACTCTCTATTGTATTTCCGCATCGTTTATAGTGAAGTTGTTGCTTGCCTTGGAGTGGATTAAATCACGTAAAATCCTTTGTTCCATTTTACTTTATTTCGTTATATTTTCTACTATCTAGTCATTATTCGTCCAAATACTTGGTGCTATTATTTTCGACTGATTCGCTTCCGCATTAAAGATAGAAACTTGAAATTCTTAATCCAAGAATTTTTCCGTTTTTATAAAAAAGTGGTATAAGAGCTTTGGGCTAATTGAAATTTTGAGATAAAGAGATTGAATTTTTTTTAAGATGACGGAATTTGGAAATTCTACGCAATTCCAATTGGAGAAATTTAATGGAAGTAATAACTTTAACTTGTGGCAAGTTAAAGTTAGGGATGTGTTGATCTAAGAAGATCAAGAGATTGCTTTGGAAGGAAAGGAAGCAAAACCCGACAATATGAAAGATGAAAGAGAATTGATCAAAAAGCGGCTAGCACTATCCAACGATGTTGCGCGAATAATGTTCTCTACAATGTTATCTCCGAAAAATCCGTGAAGGCTTTATGGGAGAAGTTGGAGAGTCTCTACATGGGAAAATCTATGTCAAACCGGTTGTACCTAAAGAAGGAATTGTTCAATTTCACGGTGGATGAAGGTACGAATATTCATGATCACTTGAATGCGTTTAACAAAATACTTTGCGAGTTGGTGAATATTGATGTTAAAATTGAGGATGAAGATCAAGGTTTAATTTTGTTAAAGTATTTGTCACCATCCTACAAGTATTTAGTTACTATTATTATGCACGTTAAAGACACGCTTACTTTGGGTGAGGTATAAACTTCATTATTAACGGATGATTCTATGAACAAGGGTTCTAGGAATAATAATAATAATGATGATGCTTTGTATGTGGGAAACAAAGTTAAACATGTTGGTGATTCGTTCGATCAATATTCAAGTGGTGGTAAAAAAAAAAAAACTTCAAAGCAAAAGTGCTGGCATTGTAATGAGATGGGTCACGTTATTCGTAATTGTCAAAAGCTCAAGGATTTAGTAAAGAAATAATTAAATGCTAATGCTAATATTGTCACCTTTGATGAGGATGATATTAGCAATGACGAGATAGTGATGATGTACTCAATGTGACCGTATGTGATAATCTACAGAATGAGTAGGTCCTTGATTCCGGTTGTTCTTTTTACATGTGTTCCAATAAAATATGTTCTCTATTTACAAAACTAATTTTACACCCGTGCGTTAAATAAATTTTTTTTAATTAAATAATATTCAAGCAAAACGAATAAGAAAATCAAAATCAAAAGAATAAATTAAGAAAAGTAATGTTTGAGACAACTACTTAAATATAAATACATCATTTTATTGGTAATATTATAGATTTTTAAAAATTTCTTATACACAATATTTGTTTTTTATTTGTTGACTCTCCATCTTCGTCAGTATTAATATCTTCTAGCCAGAACGATTTGTTACCCTAGAACCTGCAACATACAACTGACCATGACTGAATATTGGCTTCTTCAATAAGAGCCCTACATGCGAAAGTAATTGACCTTGACTTTTGTTAATTGTCATAACATACGATACTATCAATGAAAATTATCTTTTTTGGAAACTTGAAAGACAACCTCATATCTGATGGAGACAATGACATTCTTGGTATAAACATTTTGTCTCCAACATTGCTTCCATTCAAAAAATTTACTTCAACAGCGTGATTCTCAAGCATGATAATGATTAGTCTTGTTCCATTGCACAACCCTGCAAAAGGGTCAATGTTTCTCAACAACATCACCGAAACACCAACCTGAAGTGTTAATTCATGGTTAGACAATGTGACAACTTTATACTATTCAAAAACTCTGTAGAATGATTGTCTTCAAACAAACTTGTGTTGTTCTCTACCATGCACATATAATTTGAACTCAAATAAGTTCTTTTTTCTAAGTGATTGTTAGATGTCATGTACTCATTTATGGTGTCAAAGACATCAAGAGTCAGGGGCAAGTTTAACTCTTCCTTACAAATATGACACGTGATAAAAGACTCCACGGTTAAGGAAGAAAAAAAATACTTTTGTGGTTAAAAAAAATAGAGTATTTCAACGGTTAACATTTTAGAAAAAAGGGACAGGTCGTAATTATTCCTTACCAAAATGAGAAATAAAAAAACTCACCTCATTGAAAAATACTAAAAAGCCTACTATATATAAAACCCAGCCTATTAAAATCTCACATCCACACTTAAGCTTCATGCCATGTAAGTTGTCCCTTTTAACCTATTAATATAAAATAAAAACTTAGAAAAAAAATAATATTACATGTATTTTATGTAAGACGTATCTCCTTGACCCAACCCACCATGTGTTGGTGAGTTGCGTTATGAGATAGTGGAGGATCCCTCTTACGAATTAAAACTCGTAAGACGGTCTTATCGGAGAACTACTTTTAATAAAGCAATACACGACCTCAATACCTAACCAAATTCAACATCTGTCATCTAACAAATACAACCCTTCAGTTAGAATTGAACCCTTTATCTAGAATCCTTCATTTGACGTATATTCTTTCACTTTAAAATTTCATTCACTTAACATTCGGTAAAAAATCGTAATAAATTGTAGCGATCTCTCCCCAGATTATTCAAATTCTTTTAATTTTTCATTAAGCTGAAAATTGAGCTTATATCATTTTGTTTTACATTTTATTTCCTTGTACAACTTTTAAAGTTTTTTTTAAAAAAATACAAATCTAGTAATCTGAGACTTCAATATTTAAAATAAAGTCAAGTATTTAGTAAAAACATTGTTTAATGATAAATATTTTATTTTACTGTCAGAGATTTGTTATATTCTAAATTTTTAAATATACTTCTCAAGGTTATTTTGAAAAGAATACATAGCTCGAATTTTGAGATTTGAATTTGTAACTGATCTGTTACATTTCTTAATATTTTTTATTTAAACATTCTTCATACTTATAAAAAATATATAACTTTATAGTTAGACTATGTCAACAACTTCGTTGTTTATTTCAACCGGGACTAACTATTACTTTGCAACTTTGACTTTGAGAATCCATTCGAATCTTTGTTTGTGGACGTCTCTTAGGACGAATGGTATGGAAGCCATAATAGTTGCAGTAAAAATTTTGGGTTCAAAATGTCTAAAGCTTATTTCGTGACCGATTTTTTTTTAAAACTTTGCAGAAGATTGGTTGAACATCCGCAAAGAATATCCACAGACTTTATATAAATGTGATGGAAAATAAAAGGTCAAGCATGATATTGTGAATTGTGCTGAGAATACCAACAGTTTGGGTGTATTCAAAGTTTCTAAAAATATATAAATATATTCATGTCAACTTATCCAAAAATATTAAATCTTTAGTATAAAAACAAAAGAAAAAATAAAAAAAACAAAGTGTTTCAGCTTCCAATGTTTCTATTTATGGAAATCAGTTTTAGGTGAGAAAATCATGTTTGTTATTATTATTATTATTATTATTATTATTATTATTATTATTATTATTATTATATATATATATATATAAAAGTTACTAAAAGTGTCATTTTGTTAAAAAAACTGACTTTTAGATGCAAACTCTTTGCCCGGAACGGACGGGATATGAAATAACATTAGCAACAATATACAATATAATTATATGGAAAGTATAATCCGGATATTAACTTGTCAACAAAAAAAAAAGTCTTCACATTATTTTTTTCATTTTCATTTTTTTATGTTTAAAATTTCATAATTTGTTTGTCTAACTTATATGGTCCTAACTAAAATGACAAAACAAAATATGGCCCAATAACAAAAACCTAAACCTAAACCAAACCTCTCACCTATATATTTGTAGAGATGGTAGAGAATCCGCCGTGCTCCCTAATTTTGCAAATCTCCCTTCCATTCTCAGTCTCTCAGCCCATCTATATTTAGCCTTGCTCTCTTCTCATTTAGCCTTGCTCTCTAACTTATAAGCTAAACTTTTCTCTCTAACTTAGGTCAAAAGAAAGCTAAACTTTTCTCTCTCATACATAAAGCACTCATATAACTCCATAAGATACACTAGCGGAAAACATAACCCTTCATTTGACTAACCAAGGAGCTCGTGTGAACATGACGCCTCGATTTTCAAAAAGGCCTTCCGAAGATATACCAAAAAACAATGTGAAGAGGCATCAATTCTTGTGTAAGATGTCATTTTATTTTATATTAAATATAATTTTGATAATTATTTGTAGTATTTAACTTTACCTTTCGGTTAGAAGAAACAATTTTTCAAATATTCTTATATTAGATCTATTAGATCTGATAACATTTTCTGCACATATGATTTTTTTAATTTGTTTTGGATTTAGTAGTCACATATCTATATGCTATTTGCTAATTTGGTATTCTTATTATTGAAAAAAAATACAAATATTATAAATAACAAAACTTGTTAGTAGATCTGTTTAATTATATTTATAGCAAAAAAGAAAAGGAATCTCGAATTTATTGTTATGTAATTTAAAGTTACAATTCTTTATTTTTTTAAAGATATATTTTTATAAAATACCACGATCTATATTTAGATGTCTAATATATATATTAAAAAATATATCGCATTAAACGAATTAGATATGTTAGATATATCATATCTGATAAAATTTTAAGCACATGTATTTTTTTATTTGTTTGGGATTTAGTAATTAGAGATCTATTTGATAATTTGATATTCTTATTATATTAAGAAAATACAAATATTATGAAGTAATAAACCTTGACATTCTGATATATGCAGCTTTCTTATTGTTCATTACCTACTTTTTATCTTGTGTTATGTTTCAAACATAACATTTAAATATAAACTGGACATATATATAAATTTTAAAAAAATATATCGTATTGACTTAGATCTATTAGATCTATCAGATCTTGATAACATTTTCAGCACATATGCATTTTTTTAAATTTATTAGGATTTTGTAATTAGAGATCTATGTGCTATTTGATAATTTGGCTTTCTTATTATTTTAAGAAGTACGATTCTTGTAATTAGATATGTGCAATTATATTTTGAGCACAATAATTTTTTTTTCTAATTTTTTGTTTTATAAGTTCAAGTTACAAATATAAAAATATCCTTTTACTGTGGATCTAAGTCTTATAACTTGTATTTTATATAGCAAGATATACCGAGTCAAATACCTAAATTAGGAATTGTATGGAAGCACCGATCAAGATAAGTACATACAAACTTGCTTAATCTTTAAACTGCATAATTAGTTAGTTGTGTGCCATAATGGCTTACATTTTATATTTGTGTTAACTAACTAATTTCTATGAATATCAATAATTAAAGCCTATTCGAGTGTTATTAAAATGAACACAAAAGTAAGAAATAAAATTACAAACCGACCATTTGATGAACTACAACTCCTTTTGCGCTTGTTAGAGATGATAGATTTTGAAAGAAATCAGTATAAATGGAGAATAATTTATAAAGACTTACAAAACTATTGAGTTTTGTAATAATAAGAATGGAAATGAAAAAAAAAAGTTCTTTTAGTCAATACGTTTATAAAAAGATTATTAATAGTAAGTTATTAATATTGGTTTTAGTTAAAGCCCATGTGTATGTGGTTTCCGAACAAAGTACTTAAAAGTACTTATAGCTAAATTTATCAAAATGACAATGACTCCTCGGTTTGTGTTTGTTTTAGTCCAAAGGTCAAGTTTTTCATCATTTGGAAATCCCAAATAATTAGTTTTTTTTGTCTTTTGTATTGAAAATATTTGCATGTGATGCATGCACTTCATATTCATTAGATTAATAATGTTTGAATATCATTATGGTAGATAATAATTAAATATATAATTCTTGGTCCCTTCCAATTTAATATAATAGATTTATCATTCTCGGTGTAATGGAGGTAAGATGTACCCATTAAATTTGAGAGTTAGATGCATTTAAATTGGTAATCTTTATGTTAATTTTTTTATTATGTTATTCATAAATTAATTTTATATATTGCTTATAAGTTGGGTTGCTTAAAGTTAGTGATACAACATTCTCTCTATTGCTTATATTATATAAACATATAATTGTTTGATTAAGATGGAAGGTGTGGATGGAAGGTATAATTCTTTTTATTGCTTATAAATCATTTTATAAAAGAATCTTAGAATGTTGTCAGATTAATTTACCAAGTAATTATGATTGTTAATTTTTTCAATAGAAATTAATGTTGCTTATAGTTAGTGATCTTACATTCTTTTTAGCGCTTACATAAACATATAATTAATATGATAATAATTTCGGATTATTTTACCAAGTAAATTATGCTTATTAATATTATGAACAAACAAAAGTACTTGGTAAAATAATTTGATTGTTAATATCATAATGTTTATATTATTTTTATATCATTATGCTTATTAATTGACCTACAAAAGAGAGTGAATCAAAAAACTCACAAAGTAGATAGTTTATTTTTTTGGAAAATATACTTACATCAACAACACTTGTATTAACTTTTTCCTTCAAACTTGAAAATAAGTCTGAATCTTCGGCATCATCTTGAACAATACGATACTTGTGTATTATATCCTAGTCCGTGGTTAGCTTAAGCACATAAAAAAGGTTATCAGCATTTCCATATTGTCCGGACGATCTTGGACTAATACGAATTTTGAAAAGCATTTGTATGTCAACCAAAATTTGAAATTCCCTTGGAAGAGTCTGCAAGAAAAAATATATTAATTATTAGTTTTTAATCAACCAAAAGTTTTATCAACTTTTTTTAATAATTGTTGTAGATTCTTTTTTGTTTACCTGCTCAACACTCTTCATTTTCAGAAAGTTTTATCAACTTCACACTTAAGTTCATCATGATTTATTTAGATCTAGATGTTTAATCATGTATAGGTCTTCATACTTCAATTTATAGAATCACTTTACTTCTAAATAATCGGAAATAATGAATCATAACTCATTCAAGGAAAAAACATTTACTAAATGAATCGGATCTGAATTTTTGAATGAATCATATATTATTACTGTAAGGGTCAGTGATATGATAGTAATTCATACCTAGAGCAAGGAATGGGGTGTTGATAGTAATACATACCTACAGCAAGGAAAAATGGATCGACCCCTCTTTGTTATTGAGGCGGATTTGTTCCCAGACCTTCAGCCTCTCTCTAGTTCATAGCATTCTGCAACATTCTCTTGTTACCAAAATTAATGTTTATTCAATTGCTTCCGGTGGTTGTGTTTAGGTAGGGGGACATTATGTATTTATATTCTGATCATTGAATGTAAACGGGCCAGCTTGTATTCAGTTATGTGAATTTTGTTACACTAATAGCACATAAGTAAATGGTGGAAGACCCAACATCATGTTCATACTACATTCTAGCTGTGTATACTGTTTTGGTGTTAAATACATAGTGTTGAAAATATGGAATAAGTTACAAATTAAGTTTCTCAATTTCTAATGTATAGCTGAAAATGTAAACTATGAATGTAAAAGGGTCAGCTTGTATTCAATTCGGTTATGTGAATTTGGTTATAAGAATATCAAACATTAATTACTTGTAAACTGTGTAAAGGGAACTTGTTAGGCTGATAGCACATAAATAAATGGTGGAGGGCCCACCATCATGTTCACATTGCATTCCGGTGTATACTATTTGGTGTTAAATACAAAGTGTTGAAAATATGGAATAAGTTACAAAATAAAGTTTCTCAATTTCCAATGTATTGCTGAAAATGTTACAATGGAGTTTTTATTTTCGGAAAGCATTTTAGGCGGGAAAAATCACTGTTGTTATATATATATATATATATAGATTGCAAGTGATGATATATTTTTAGCGGATGATTTTTCTTACAAGATTGAAGGTGTTGGAACAATAAAATTCAAGATTCAAGATAGAGTGAAAATACTAACTGAAGTTCGTCATGTTCCTAGTTTGAAGAGAAATTTAATTTCTTTGGGTTACTTGGATTCGAAAGGGTACAATTACAATGCTCATGATGAAAAGATAAAAATCTTTCGTGGTGGTCGTTTTCTCATGGGTGGAAACAAAATGGACAACTTGTATTTACTACAAGGGTCGTTTGGATTCGTGTGTTCGAGATCAATTATAGGCACCCATGGTGGGGTGCATGATGGACAAGCAATAATGTGGATAAACGATTGATAGAATTTGAGTCAAGGTGGAGATTTGTTAAAATTGGTGTTTCAAATCTTTTTGGGATTATGATTGATAAATTACTAAAGGATTAGGAGTATGCTAATCCTAATTGGTGAAGGATAATATTTATAAACATTGCATATATAAGGGCATGCATATACCGCATAGATAGAGTGCCAAAGACGAGTTTGTGATACAAAGTGGAGACGGATGACAACGATACTATTGGTGGTCGAGGGTCTCGAGGTCTTGGCGTTGTTAGACAAAATAGTGTGTGGCTATTTTGGGCTATGAGAGGTGTGGTACTCTGTGGAATCGTATCAATCCTTGTAACCCCGGTTCTAGGTATGGTGAGTACATTGAAAACTCTCTATTGTAATTCTTCATCGTTTATAGTGAAGTTGTTGCTTGCCTTGGAGTGGATTAAACCACGAAAAGTCATCCTTTGTTTCATTTTACTTTATTCCGTTATATTTTCTATTATCTAGTCATTATTCGTCTAAATAGTTGGTGCTATAATTTTCAACTGATTCGCTTCCACATTGAATATAGAAACTTGAAATTCTTAATCCAAAAATTTCCCCGTTTTTATAACATTATATTTGTTAAATAATCTGGAAATTATTTATTTACTACAAATTGACCAAAAACCCTAAATTTTCAAATCAACTAGTCCCTTATAAAGAAAAAATTATCACCTTTATCTTTAAAAAATCAACATGAGATAATATTTAGTTAATATTTATTTACTTAATTAATCTTACTTAAAACAATAAAAAAATATGTAGCTATTTTCTACACTATTAGTATGCGTAGTCTTTTACATTTAACTTTTATTATTTCCTTGTCAATTTTTAATGTGACTAGCCAAATATGCGGAGGTTCAAAATATTTACCCTATAACAGAATGAATAAATAATTTATAATATTTCTTATTCCGCATTAAATGTTTATTTTTTAAAATAATCTTGAAATTACTATTCCTAGATATTTTTATGAATTTATGAGAAAAAGATAAGATTGTAATAATCAAAAGTTTGTTAATGAATAATTGCCTTTGTGTTTTCAAAAAACTAAAAAAAACTTAAATTTTTGGCTTTTTGGCTTTAGTTTTTTAATACATGAATGATGTTGTATGATTTTTAACTTAGAGTAATGCTAGAGTCACTTAATGAGCACTCAAATTTGTGCACCAAATGATGTGGTTTCCAATGTGTCATCTTATTTGACATTTTATGGATTCTACTATAAGTTAAAAAGTTATGTTAACAATATGACACATACACAAATTTGAGTACTCATTGAGTAGCTTTAACATTACTCTTTAGCTTATAAGCTGAAACAAACACTTTAAATATGATTGATTTTAGGGTAAAAACCAAAAATTACTCCAAATAAGTCGTAATAAATGAGCACTAAGGGTCCAAAGTTTCAATTTCTATAACTTAGGGTTTGATATTCTATTTTTGAGGTCGAAAATATCCAAAAATTGTCGAAAAGTCGGAAACTAGGCTGGTGTCATCCGATAAAAATTGCGACTAAATATGCCTAATTTGTCTATTTTGGATATAAAACTAATTTTGACACTTGATTGCACTAAAAATAGAATATAAAGTCGAGATTACAAAAATTCCAAAATTAAAATTACGGTGAATGAGGGTACGTGCTATGGGAATTAACCCTAAGAAAAATGTAAAAAGTTGTCATGACTTAATTTCTTATGACAAGAGAGCATGTGTTAGAAAAAAAAAAGTTCTTGTTTTAGAATTTTATTCATCTTTATGATTCTTCTTTTTGTTAGTTAAACATTTTTTTTGTGATTTCCAAGGCCTCTCAAATCCTATTGAAACAAAATCGAATGTAATTTTAATAAAACTCTTTAAACGGAAGTGTCAACAAAGAGAATGAATTTCTCAAATTGAGAAAACTGAATATACATGATTTATATTCAACTAGTCTTCTATTCGTGCGTTCAACGAACAGATAATATCTATTTTTTCAATTAAATTAGTCATTCAAATTATAATCAACCAAAATGAAAACGAAAAACAAAACTAAAAGAAGAAGAGATTACTTTAATGAATAGCCAAATATCATTCGATTAAACTTTTATTATCCAATTTCAATTTAATTAAAATTACATCAAAATTATTATAAAAATAAAGAAAAATATAAATGTCAATTGATTAACATTAATAAGATGAATAAATTGGAATAACTGTAATTTATAAAAATTAAATAAATAATTAAAATGTAAATACAAAAAAAAGGTGTATCAAATTTCAATAGCGATACATCAATTTGGACTCGTGATGCATCACTTAGAATCACAATGAATTAGAAATGGACCATTTTGGATCGTGGTGCATTTAGAATCGTGATGCAATGATGTGAAATAGGAATGAAAATTACACAATTTTGAATCATGCATTGTGATGTATGATGCAAAAATCATGAATCGCGCGCGATGCACATAATTATACATCAAAATCTTGCTGATGCTAATTACCTCAAATGTGTCTAATTCATTAAGGGTATACTCGTTCTTTTGCATCAAGAGTGTTTTTTCCGATTATAAAAACGTAGTAGATAGAAGTTGAAAACCTTTTAAAAGAGATTGATAAAAAATTCTCCTTATTCTATTCCAAGCTCTAAAAGGCTAAAAATATAAATGGATATGACGTATCCGTAACCCAACACATATAAATTGAATGATGGAACTTATACTAAATAAATTTAATTGTTGACTTAAATTATTCTATTTGTAATGATTTAAATTTGTTTAGGGCGTATTTCAATCGATAATCAATAACAATTAAAAAGACAAATTTAATTTTTTTGTATGTTTACTCCGCTTGACTCGCCGATAATAAAACAACTTCGTTTTAGCGCATATTTGTGTGTGTGTGTGTGTCAAAAACCTTTGTCTTGGGCCTCTTGGCTACCTCTTGTCCAGTTATTCCGACAGTCTTGCCCTCTCAACGAAGAGAAAACAAAGTATTAACTCACCTCATCTTTGTCCAGGAACTAACTCTCATTTTAGTTTTTCTTCTTTCACTCACTTTACTCATTATCCCACTCCTCATTCTTTATCCTTGAAAATTTAGATCTTTATAAATGGAGATCATCTAGATAACTTTCCAAATGAGAAGACTTTGACACTCTACAATTTGAAGTAAATCTGACTACTTTCGAATGCAACAACAAATTAATTCGTCTGTGATTAATTGGTCAATCGTTTTCTTTAAAAGAGATGTAACTTTGCACTGCCGAAACATTTCATCTTTGCTAGAGGAAAAAACATATTGCAATATTATTTGTTTCACTTTGTGATTTTACCATTATATATTTCTTGCTACTTGAAGTATTTTTAAATGTCATTTATTTGAAATCAATATTTTTTTTTAGATATGTCAGTAATTTATAATTAATCGTGTGTATTCATGTTTTAGATGAACTTTTTATGTTTTTAAAAGGGTGAAATTCACCATTGTCCATGTACTTAGGTTTTGTCCATCATTAGTCCCTGAACATCAAAACGTATCACCATTGACCAAAGTTTGTGTTTTTTGTCCACCGTTGGTCCCTTGCTCAAACGGCGTTAACTGTTTCACCGTTAAATGGACATGTGCGATACGTGTGACCAAAATGAAGGACCAAACTGTCTTTTCTCGCATGGGTCCCTAACAAATCCACCAACTCCATCAATTTTATTCATCGAAACGGCTTAAGCCTCCCTCAATTTTACCGATTCCCGATCACACTCGTTACAACATACTCATTCACAAACCCCTCTTCTTGAACCATCAACAACTTGAAAAGCTCCAACACATCCCCAAAAAGTTTCTGCATCGAACACCTACAAATCATAGTAGCCCAAGTAACCGAATTTTTGTCAGGCATGTTATCAAACACCTTACGAGCATCATAAACCAGCCCAGTCTTACAATACATATTCAACAAAGAGCGCTACAAAAACATCCAAACACTTATCAACTTAATAGCCACTGCGTGAGTTTGCTTTCCGCCATCCGACAAACCCGAAGCGGCCAGTAAATATACCGGTAAAAGTATGAGCATTGGGAAAAACAGAGTTAGCCCACATGCGCTTGAGCGAGCCATAACAAAGAGTAAGCTTTGATGATTGCTTTGTTGAGAGTAGCCATTGATGAGGCGGTTCGAGGCGATGTGTTTGTTTTCAATTTCTTGAAGACTTATTGGGCTTCGGGTAAGTGTTGGGTTTTGGCATAGAAGTTGACTAGGTTGGCGATGTTGGGGCGGAGGAACCGGTTTGATGATTTGTGCGTGTAAGGATTTGGCATTGGGGATGTTCTTTTGTAGAGTGAATGCGTGGAGTTGGGTGAAGAAAGATCGAGTAAGGGCTATCATCAACTTTGGGTATTCGATGCAGAAACTTTCTGGGGATGTGTTGGAGCTTTTCAAGTTGTTGATGGTTCAAGAAGAGGGGTTTGTGAATGAGTATGTTGTAACGATTGTGCTCAGCGTATTTGGTGGCTGGGTTTGGAGAGCACGACTGAAAGGTGTTTATTCATAGTTGAAGATGACGCTGGCTGGGTTTGGTGGAGGAGGATTACTGGCGGGGGGGCAACATTGAAGATGGCTCTTGGATTGCTCGGTTTGAGAAGAGACGATGGCCGGCGGCGGCGAGGGACGGAGGAAAAGATGAAGAGAGGCAGAATTTCTTTGGAGCTTTGATTGAACAAAGGAGAGAGAGAGGGAGCAGCCGGATCTGTAAATGACGTCTCAGGGAGATGGAGATGGAGTGATTGAATGACGTCTGGGAATTGGAATTGCTGGGTTTTGTCAACATGGTGAGAATAGTTTGCGAAAAAAGACAGTTTGGTCCTTCATTTTGGTCACACGTATCGCACATGTCCATTTAACGATGAAACGGTTAACGGCGTTTGAGCAAGGGACCAACGGTGGACAAAAAACGCAAACTTTGGTCAATGGTGATACGTTTTGATGTTGAGGGACTAATGATGGACAAAACCTAAGTACAGGGACCAATGGTGAATTTCGCCCTTTTTAAAATTTCGAATATGATGAAAAGGATAACAAAATTTCAAATCTATATATTTTTGTTGATCAGTCTTATATTTAATATTAATCATGAGTATTTGTGATTTAGTTTATAATATTTGTTTTATTAACTTCGATATGAAGAAATAGACAAAAGTTAGATATTTTATTTATTTATAATTAGTTAGGGGTATTTGTGATTTCGTTGAAAATATTTGTTTTTAATAACTTTGAATCTAGTAAAGTAGACAAAAAATCAAATTTATATATATATTTACAGATTAGTCATTCAGTTAAAATTAATTATGGGTATATGTGATTCAGTTCATTGAATTTTTTTGCGCAATGATTTTTCTGAAGGTCATTTGGCAGTAGTAGAAGACTAACAATTGTATGCATAAAAGGTGTGTTTGGATGACAGAGCAATTAATGCAGTATTTTTAATTCATGGGTGTTATTTTCAAGGAGTTATAGGTATTTATTTTTGTATTATTTAATTATAAAATTCATTAAATGTTTGTAGTAAATATGAAGTATTATTTTTGGAATGACAATTTTGGCAGATTTTACTATTTTTAGACTACCTAGACTTTTTATATATAATTATATAGATGCTATTACATTGTTTCCAATAAGGGTCTTCTAAACAACGCATGTTAAAATTCTAGTTACAGAAAGTGTTTAATTATTTACTAAAAATAAAACAATTAAATTAAATAAATTTATGAATATTCTTAGAGTAGCGCAAAAAGTTTTTTTTTAAAACTAAATTATGCTCTTACAAATTATGATTGTCACGAGACAATTAGGGTCTGTTTGATTTTATTTATTTATATATACTGATGATTTATTATTTATGAGTGATGACTTATTGCTTATAACTTATGACATCTTACTAATCAATAGATGTTTAATTTAGCTTTTTGTAAGTAATGATTAGTTGTCATAAGGTAGTGCGTTTGTTTGATTAATAAGTTGAAAAAGTGTTGAATTAAAATTTAAAGATTAAAATACCCTTATCACAAAATATAATTTACATTATTATTACTAATAGTATTATTATCTTTTATTATTACCATTATTTTGTTAATATTAATACTACGTCTATTATTATTAGTAGTATTCTTTTACCATATTATTATTAATATTACTTTTATTATTAATAATATAACCTTTATTATTAGTAGTAGTAGTAGTAGTATTGCTTTTTCTTTTACTATTATTATTATTATAAATATAATTTTTACTATAACTTTAATTATTATTATTATTGTTGTTTTTATTATTCTTGTTCTTATTATTACTATTACTATTACTATTACTATTATCATTATACATACTATTATTATTATTATTATTATTATTATTATTATTATTCCTTTTATAATAATTATAATAGCAATTATTATTATTATTATTATTATTACTATTATCGTTATTCATATTATTCTTGTAAGTCCAATAGACAACGAAATAAGGCTAGACGGGGGTGAATAGTATTTTAAAAACTTTAAGAGTTATTTTGAAAACATTTAAAAGTTGAATTGGAAAAGTTAAGTTTTCAAGCAGCTGATTTAAAATCATCAGGTAGCAGTTGTTGAACGTAAAACCGTTTGATTTGGTTTTCTTTTAATCACTACAATATAAGGACTTAATTGAAAGATAGTATATATGACAATTAAGTAAATGATTAAAGAATGTAATTGACTGACACTTAAGTAGATTGAAATTGCTTAAGCGTGAGAAATAGTTCTATCGGCTGAAAGATATATGACATGATATTTGGAGTGGTTCACAGTAAAAATTACTACGTCCACTACCAAGTTGGTCTAACTTGGATTTTGTTGTGCACTAAATATTATTGAAATTCTAAGTGATCACTAACGGATCTGTGTACAATAAAAACCATTGTTTGAGGAGTATGATTGAGCAACAATCATACTCGTGTAACAATCAAGTATTCCTTAGAGATTATGAAGAAATAAGGAAGAATACAATGATTGTTTAAATAATAACCAAGAAAAGAATGATATGTGAAATAATATCTAGTAAGTGTTTAATGACTGTAACACATTAATGAAAGAATTGCTTGAAGAAATAAGTTGAGTGTCCAGTCTTGGGTTGAAGCAAATTAAAGAGAGAATGTCGTGTGAGAGATGAATGATAGTTTCAACCTTTGTCTTCAATCCTTACTTCAAACATTTATATAGAGATCTTCAATTTAGAGTTGTTGGAGAGCAATGTTAAATTTTGAATCTCATAAAAAAAATGATGATCAGATCTTTTCAATTGAATGCACCGAGATCTTTGAAGATGTTGAGAGACGGAAGATATCACCTAGTATAAGAATATACATTCATAAAGAGAGTGATTAGATATTTTCTTGTGTAAAATAAGGAGAGTAAATATCTTATAGTATGAGATAATAAAGAGTGGTTTAGCTAGAAGATATGATAACTGCAGAGTATTTAATGTAATGACAAAAAAGTCTTCTAATGAACAATTTTAATGTTTTTAATATGATGGCTAAAAACTAATATGCGAGTGTGGCTGAAAGTGTTTTTCATATTTATTGTTTAAAATATTGTTTGATAAAGTTGATAAATATAAGAAATCGTTTAAATATTTTAATCAATAAATGTAAGTAGATAGAATAACATTAAAGTAGTGACTTAGCTACAACAAACGAGTTTATCAATTAGCGAAAGGTTAGCTAAGTGTTTTAAGTCAAATGAAAGTATTTAATCATATATACACAGTGACAGTAGATAGAAATTTAAACGATAGAAAAACATAGCGGCTGATAGCTATCAACAGTTGTTAGCTGGCACTGGTACCAATAGCTTTTTAGGTGCTGATGACTAACCTTAAGCAGAAGGGATATTTTAGTTGAGGAAAATTACTTAACTTAATTTACATTAATCTTGTTTAAGTGAATAAAACAATAGTTGTATTCTATTTACTGAAGGGTTCAGCAGATATAACTTTAAATTTGCTAAAGTCTAATCAATTTAATTTTAGATAACAACTAACTAATGTCTTTTAATATCAATTAATCAAACAAGATGTTTACAATCTCCTCTTATATATTTTACTTAAAGTCCTAAGAATATTTAGTGCTAAAACCAATAAGTGAGGTATGATTAAACATTTCATTTTTATCTTACAAGTTGTTTATGATCTTAAAGTCTTCTTTAATGGTTTTAAGTAAATCCTAAATAATCATATTTCAAAAATTCTTAATATTGCTTTTATTAATATTAATATAATAATAATAATAATAATAATAATAATAATAATAATAATAATAATAATAATAATAATTATTATTATTATTATTATTATTATTATGAAGGATAATCTTAGAATATAGAAAATTTCAATAAAGAAGAGAAATTGTGTGGTTTTGAAAAATAGGAATAAACACATGACTTAGTGCTTACAACTTATGGTTTAACATGTGATTTAGGCTCCGTTTGTTTCACGGAAAATCATTTCCAGAAAATGATTTCTGGAAAATGATTTCTGGAAAATCAAAAGATTTCATTTTCAGGTGTTTGGTAAATCTTTTGAAAATATGTCAGAAAACATTTACGGGTGTTTGGTAAACACATGGAAAATGTTACGGAAAACAATATATGAATAAATACAAAAATAGAAAATAGAAAATAAACAATGTTTAGGATGTCCTTAGAAAATCAATAAGGACCATCTTTTTTTAATAAGGTACATCTTTTTTTAATCTCATAATTACAAATAATTTTTTTTGATAATTGATATGAAAAAAAAAACGTTTTAAAATAGAAAATAGACAATGTTTAGGATGTCCCTAGAAAATGTTACATAAAACTATATATTAATAAATACAAAAAATATATATATTCTAATATTAATGCACATATTGAATATAAAATAGTGTTGAACTTTAAGTAATTTTTCTTTAGTAACCCTTAATTTATCATTAGTGGTGTGAAATCAATATTTATATTTTTTGCAATCTCGCAATTACAAATAATTTTTTTGATAATTGTTATGAAAAAACGTTTTAAAATATAAAATTGACAATAGTTAGGATGTAAATAATATAGGTGACACTAATTTTAGAACGTAGTAAGCATTTATTAAAATTATAATTTATAAATAGTATGCACAAACTTTATTTATATTTTTAAACAATTTATTTGTTGAGTGAAATATTGTGTGTGTAAGTAAATATGTACAATTGTGAAAGGGGGCGGAGGGTGCCCGAACATTTGGAAAATGACTTACGGAAAATGAATCCGTAAGTCATTTTCCGGAAAAGAAGCCTTCATTTTCCGTTGACTCGGAAAACCTTTTACGTTGACTACATTTTCCTAAGGTTACCAAACACCGGAAAATAAGGAAAACGTTTTCCAGAAGTCATTTTCCGTGAAACAAACAGAGCCTTAAGTACTGAATTATACATAACTTATGACTTTTTATCTTAAGTCAAAATCAAACATTTTAAAAACAATTTATGGTAAATTAACTTATAAGTCAGAAGATGTAAACTGTTTCCCATAAATAAAATCAAACAGGCCCAAGCATATCCCTTCCAAAACGTAATCTACATACGTTTCCTAAACAATTCTTGGTATGATAAAAAAGAAAAAAAAAAGTGGGACTAATTAATGAAAGGATCGTAATCTATTTTTTTAGTATTCATTAATATGGTTGTTTTTTTATTAATATTAATCACATTTATTTAGTTACCCGCGCGAAATAAAACTACAACCAATCAATATGTTATACTATGAAGCACATACTTTTTAATTTGAAAAAAAATAAAAACTTGTGTAAAACAGTCTTACGGATATTGTTTGTAAAACGGATCCTAATTATCCGACCTATCGTGTGTTGGTGGGTTAAACTGTGAAAAGTGAAGTTCTGTCTTAGGAATTAAGATCCGTAAAACAGTATTATAGGAGACCTACCATTTGAAAAATTATTATAAACTCGTATTGACCTTGTGTTTGAAAGGTTAAATGTTACTTCTTCTGTTCCTTACAAAAAAAAAAAGTCTATATTTCCTATCATGGTCGTTCAAAATAAGAATTCACTTTCTAATATTCCTTTTCTATAAGTTATTTTTACGATTTTACCTTTGATTTAATTCATACTTTAATTGTTGTGTCATGCTCAAAGAAATATTTTTGGAAAATACATAAATTATTCTAATACTTATAATAGAGTCAGTTAATGTTTTATACTCACTATGTTTCTAAATAATTGTATTCATTTTCTCTTTTATCCGCTCCAAAATAATTATACTATTTCAAAACATTATTTAAAAAAAAAATATTTTTATCATTTTACCCATATTTTTTATTTATTTTAATTATGGATAAATGCAAAAAGATATTAAAGGAAACCACATATTATACCAATAATTATAATATAGTCAATTATTTTTTCTTAAATGTTGTTCCGAGTCAAAAAAGATGATTATTGAAAAGAGTATAATTTATGTATCTGGTCAAACATGACACTTTTTTAAGGATAGAGGGTATACTAAAGTAGTGGTTGATAGGTAAAATAATTAACATTAGGAGACATGATAACCTTCTATGTAAAATTATTACTCCAATCCAAAATACTCCATCCGTTCTCAAATTATTATCATGTTTTTTTTTTTTTCGTCTGTCTAAAAATAATCGTCTTATTTGAAATTTTCTTTTTTAGGACAACAATTTTATCATTTTATCATTACTTTTTTATCTTACTTTAATTATAGTGTCACATACACATAAACTTTAAAGTAAATTACATATGAAACTAATATTAACAATCTAATCAAATGCGTTTTTTCTTAAATTGTACATCAAATCCACCAAGATGATAATTTAAGGATAGATGAAGTAGTATTGTATTCGAAATAAGTAATTGGCGCCTTAACTCATGGTGGTTGATATTGAGTCCAAAAATTCCAATCTCCAACTTTCTTTGGATTATATCCCTCCTCTTAAGTGCTTATTTGGTGGAGCATTTTGATAAAAATATTGATAAAAAATAAAGCGTTTGCTTTTTAAAAGTGTTTTAATGTAGCGTTTTAAAATGCATCGTTTTAAAAATATACAGCGTTTTAAAACACTCCAATTTGAAGTGTTTTTAAAAATGTGTTGTGTTTACAACTATTTTGTTTATAAAAATATCGTTTTGAAATAGTTTTCCAAACATGTTTATAAGAAAATAATTAAGTTTTAAAAACGTTACGTTTAAAAAAAACTACATTTTCAAAACGTTACACGAGACGAGACCTAAGTTTTCATTCAGCATTAACTTCAAGCCTATCTCTTTCTCTCAAAATCCCCCTTTTTTTTTATTAATTTATCAAAGCCCTATATATAGGCAACCTACAACCCATTTGGATCTCCAACAATCAATCTAGCATGAGACAGGCGTGGGGGTCACCATACATAAGATCCAGACTATCAGCTGCTTGATGATCATCAGCCGCCGTCTAATTATCACTCACTCATCAGGTGGTTGTGCCAATCAATACCATCAACCGGCGCTATCACGATCGACTGGAACGAAAAGAACTCAGCCCCAATTACTCGATCCTCTTCCAAAGCCCACCAACGCGTAGCAGATCAGGTAACCCACCTACTCTTGCTTCACCCACTTGTATGCTACTTCCCTACCATCTTTAATTTTCCCATTAAATCTAAAGTAGATCTCTTGTTATTGATTAGATACAGGGGAATCATCTATATTTAGTCCCGGTGTAATATTGATTGGACATAGTTTTGTCTATAATGACAAGGTTTGGATAAAAATGCATTCTTGTTCTTGTATTAATGTCTTGTTTTGACTTTTGAGTAAAACTGATTGATTTTCAATAAAGTATATTATTTTATTTTATTCAAAAACGTAAAACACATGACTCTCAGTAATTTGGGTAAATATGGATCTCAACTATGGGTTGAGTTTAGATTGCCCCTCAATTATCAATTATCAATTGAAGCAATCTGCTCCCCTCACCTATAACATTTCTTTAAATTGCATATTTTATTTAGACACGATCATTTCAATTGTTTGTACCGACCATTTTTGGCAGGGGCGGATCTATGCACAACACTTGGGATGCAAGTGCCCCGCTAAAGTTTTTTTTTTTTTTTTTGAATTTATACACTACAAAATAACATTATTTTAATTTTATTTTTATTTTTAAGTAATAATTAACATTAGTGACACCGCTGAGATTTATTTTTGGATCCGCCATTGATTTTTGGATACAAAAAAGCTTTTAGAGCAACATGAGTAAAAATAAAATAGTCAAATGACAGCGTTTAAATAGAAGTTGGGATTAAAGAAAATGCAATAGTTGAGGGAGATACATTGCTTCAATCAATAGTTAGAAGGTAATTTGAACTCATCACATAGTTGAGGAGGGTTATTTGTAATTTACTCTAGTGATTTTTAAGTACTAAGAGTAACGTGCTTTATGTTTTTTTTTTGTGCCACTATTCAGCCCCTAATTTCCTATGAATTGACTCCCCAAAAATTCTTAAAACTCATTCTTCATATTTTACCTTCCTTATAAATTGACCCCCCACGGCCCCCTCCCCTCAATTGTTCGGCTAGAGCATGTCGAACAAAACTGTGTTGTTCGACTAAAGCATGTCGAACAACTTATTTTTTTTAAAAATATTTCCAAAATGTTCGGATGTCCTCAGTCGAACACCACTGTGTTGTTCGACTAAAGCATGTCGGACATCACTAAGTTTAATTTTTTTTAAAATATTTTCAAAATGTTCGGATCTCCTTGGCCGAAATGCTCTATCCGAACAACACAGTGTTGTTCGGCCAATGAGGTCCGAACATTTGGAAATCTTTGAGGGTTAATTTGAAAGGGCAAAATAGGGAGTTTACACTTTTGGAAATTTTTAAGGGGTCAACTTATAGGAAAAGGGTCTGAATAGCGCCATCTTTTTTAAAAAATAATAAATTATGCGTCAGAATTTTTAGGTTTGACCCAAAAAATCAAAGCATGACAATAATTTGAGAACAAATTGAGTATATCATATATATATATATATATATAGTTCCTACTCTCTTTCAAATACGTGGTCTAAGCATAGTTTTCTCTCATTTGATAATGCTTATGTTTCATTTTATTTTAATTAGTTCCCTTCTCTTTGTCTGTCTTAGACAAGGCCCATTAGCTAGCTCATACATGTATAGTGTGGTTGTTGCTATGACGAATTATAATGTCTTATTTCTTTCAGGTCATAGAGAACTAATAATTATGGGAAGTGTTCCTCATATTGTTATAGACATAAATGTTCCTAAATCTCCCAAGTGTCATGAAACCAACTCAGTGAGCTCAACAAACAAGCAATTAGGTGAAGAAAGAATTCTCACCCGCAGTACTTCACCTTCTACATGCCTGGACATGAACATGGAGGGCCAACCTTCTCAAGATATGAAGGAAACAGGCAGCATTCCTTCAACTGAGAAAGTGTCTCGCACAACAGACGGCTATGTGGATTTGCCATTAGCAAATGAGACTTGTAACATTGATGATCAAGCTGATACAAGCTTTGATCCTGCCGTGTCTGAGGTGAAAAATGCTGGAGAGGACAAAGGAAAGAGTCATCTTGCATTCGCCACGATAGAAGAAGTAGGCTCTTTTTCAACGAACTCGAGCCTGGCACAAATCCACCAAAATATAATAAACAAGCATGGTGACATTTCAAAAGAATGTTCTTTGGTACCTAGCTTTGTGTTGACTACCATGCTTGAAGGCATATGCAGGGTTATCCAAGAGCTTGAAGGAAAAAAATTGGATGAACTCGATTGTAATATTTTGCATGCCTATGATTCGTTTTTACGAGATGCTGAAAAAATGAAGTTCAATGTGAAGTGGTTACGCTTACGAGTTGGTGAACTGGGTGATGCAGCAAAATTATTTGTTGAGACAAAACAAGGAACATGTAAAATGGCTGAGGGCATGCAGCGTAGTGAAGAAATCAAGAAAGCCCTGCAAAAAGGAAAAGCAGATGCAGAGAGGCTGCAATCAATAATTGAAGAACATGAACAAGAATTAGCATTAGAAACACATCAGGTAGAGAGGTTAATCACCAAAATCAACAGCTTGTCAACTAGTTACCAATGTTTTCTGAACAAGTCTTTGGTAGATGGGCTTTTCTAGATTTGAGGGGGTTAATATTTCTTGGAAAACATCATATTTGGATCTTCTATGATCACTTCTACTGGATCTTATCTTACCTTTATAAAAACGTTTTTGCATGCCTAGCCGGCCTCTTGGTCAAGCTATGGTCTTTTTTCTGCATAAAATTATATTTGAAATTGCTTATGAGTTGCTTATGAGTTCTTTATCTTACTCGTGCTACATGTTAATTAGTGTGCCTTTAGTTGTCATTTGCAACTAACTAAGAGTTTATTTGGTGTAGCGTTTTCAAACTGAAATATTTTTAAAACACATTTTTTTAATTAAAAAAAACCTTCAATTTTTATAGCTGTGAAAACTGATCAATGATCCATTTGATAACATATCTTATTCAATATAATGATACATTGAAACGAACTATAAATCACGTTTTTGGCACAAACATACTCTAATATAAATTAAACAATCATCAAGTTAAAGGTGAAAAATATATGTCGTACTATCAACCACATTGCATAATTTGTGCTATCAAATATTTATATCCCCGGTGTATGAAAATTTTAATTCTTTTAAGTACTACTTTTTTCGTTCCTAAATTATCGTTTTTCTTTCTTTTTTCGTTCGTCACAAGTTAAATAATTGTCCAGTTTCAAAAATTACCTTTTTAGAACATCACTTTTACTACTTTACCCTCATTTTTTTTTATCATATTTTAATTCTGGACCACATACACATGAGCTTAAAGGAAGCTACGTATTAAACTAGTATAAATAATTAAATTAATTATTTTTTCTTAATCTGTACATTAGGTTAACTAGAACGATAATTTAAGGAAGGGGGAGTACTTGTTTTAATGAATATTTACTTGTCATTTCATGTTCCGTGCTTACGCTCAGCTTTTTATATTTCAATCCCTTTCAAATCTAAAATCTTTCAACTTCAGTTGACACTTGATGAACATTTCTGGCGAAAAGAATTAAACATCCTAATTTTATAAAATAAATAATTGGGAATGACTTTTAAATAGGATAAAAACTTGGGTAAAATGGTCTTATTGATATCTTTTGTAAGGCGGATCCTCTTTATCTGAACTACCGTATATTTGTGGGTTAAGCTGTGATCAAAATGTAAAACTCCGTCTTATAAATAAAAATCTGTAAAACAATCTTATACTAGATTTACCATTTAAATAAGTGGGAAAAACATCCTAAACAAAGTTGCTTTAAATTAAATCTATATATATATATATATATATATATATATTTAAAGGTGGTGAGGAGCACTATAGTTGTACCATCTCACCCATTTTTATTAAATTTCAATTGTGAAGGCATGACCCTTTAATTCATGGAGACTCTTTGTTTTGCAACCATTAATTAACAATAATACTTAATAATAATTACTATAATAAGGGGTATTAGAATATATGTATATATATTAGGAGAAGTGTTTTAACTAAAGGCTTCTTTACAACAACATTTGATAAAAACTCTAACTAATGGGTATGGAGGAAAAGGACTTGGGTAGGTCAAAAGGTTTTCTCTCACTATCAAAGATCAAACCTCTCGGCTCTCTCTCCATCTTTCACAAGCCTTTTACGTAACAAGATAGAGATAGAGCCTCCAAAACGTATCTCCTTTCTGTTGGGGTTTTATCTCGCTTTCTCTCCCCTCTCTCGCTTTGTATTTAGAGAGATAACTCCGACAAGTCTATCTCTCCTCCAATCCTTCTCTCGTCGTCGGTAACTTTCATCAATTTCTTCTTTTGAAGAGTTTCATTCTTTTGGACATCACTAGAGAATGATTCCTTCTCGTCTTGCTCCCCCTTTTACTACGGTTAGACTTTCAGTTTCTTGATTAATTTTTTTTGTTATAATTATGCTTTTGATTTTTTATTTTAGTTTTTGTATTTTCTTTCTGGATGATAATATATTGATAACAACTTATTGGGATTTTTAAAAATTTTGACAATGACTTTATTTTTAGTTTTAATTTTTTTGTAAGTTTTTATCTTAGTTTTGGCTTTTGTTTAGACAATTATTTTAGTTTTTATTCATGGTTATTTCTTAGAAAGCGAAACGAAAAGAAACATTTTATTCCCTCCCTACTACAGAACTATCTACGAGAATTTAGGCGATTTTGGTGATTGACTTTTGATTTTGATGAATGATAATTAAAATTTGCTTTAATTTTGGTTTCATTTTCATTTTTTAGATAATACCATGATTTTTAATGATCTATTGGCGTTGGCCCTCAATTTGTTTTACTTTTTAATTTTGTTCATTCGATTATTTTGATATTAGTTTTATTTGTTATTTATTTTGGATTTTAAATATAATTTGTGTTTTGTTGTTGTTATTGATTCCTAGATTTGTTTTATGTTTCAATTTTGGTTTATGGTTCTTGATTAACAGTTTTGTTGCAATTTGAGCTTTTGCTTCTATTTTGATTAAAAAAAATTGTTTTTGATTGATAATGATTTTTTGTTTTGGCATCGATTTTAGTTTTAGTTTAGATTTTTGTTTGAGTTTTTATATTGGTTTTGATCTTAATTGTTGCTTTTTTTAACGGTTATTTTATTTTTATTAATGTTTTATTTTTTTAGTTATGATTTTATTTGTGTTAATTTCTTTAATTTAGTATTGATTTCAAATTTTAAATTTGATAATTGCTACTCGGTATAAATTAGTTTTTTTATTTTGCTCTTGATTTTAGTATTTGATTGTTTTAGTTTTTTATTTCAATTTTAATTTTGGTATAATTTTTTTTAGTTTGATTTAGAGGTGGTCTCCAGTAAGACGGTCTTATGGATCCTTATCCGAAAGACGGATCTATCCAGGTTAAATGGGACAAAATTCAGAAATCTTAATGTAACCCCTTAGTTTTTGAAAATTACAGCACCACCCCTCATGTTTATATATGCAGAGTGTCGCTCTTTACTATTAACAATGTCACTTTATAGTATAAAATGTGTTACTTTTGGCTTTAGAAGTGGCACTTTACATTTTTAATGAAAAATATAATTTTTCCATAAAAAGTGTTACTTTTTGGGCTTAAATGTGTCACTTTTAGTTTTAAATGTGTTACTTTCACTTTGAAAAACGTCTTATTTTTTTATAAATAAAAATCATTACGTTTGACATTAAAGTGTTACTTTATAACATTAAAAGTGTCACTTTTTAGAATTAAAAGTATCAATTTTTAGCATTGAAAATATCACGTTTTAGTATTAAATGTGTCACTTTTAGCAGTCAACGTTAGTTTTAAAGTGACACTTTTTAGTATTAAATAAATAAATGTATCATTTTTTAGTATTAAATGTGTCACTTTTTAGTATTAAGAGTGTCACTTTTTAGTATTAAATTAAATGTGTCTCTTTTTAGAATTAAGAGTGTCATTTTTTAGTATTAAGAGTGTCACTTTTAGTATTAAATGTGTCACTTTTTAGTATTAAGAGTGTCATTTTTTAGTATTAAGAGTGTCACTTTTTAGTATTAAGAGTGTTACTTTGTATTTTAATAAGAATTATAATAAATTTTTATTTATAGTGTCAGTTTTAACATTAAAATAATGTGTCACTTTTGTGTTTTTAATATGTCACGTTTGGTTTTAAATGTGTCATTTAGCATTTCGTCAAAGTCCGTTAGGATCTGTCAAGTATCCACTACAAGAAATATGAGTATTTGGGACGGCAAAAAACCGTCCCAAATACTTCCAAAACCGTCACAAAAGGTATTTGGGATTCATTGGGACTCGCCCCTCTCAATACGAGGGTGCCAAAAACATTTGTCACGGCCAAAAACCGTCCCAAAAAGTATTTGTCATGGAGAAGGCGACGATTTTTCATGGCTGTCCCGACTGATGAGTATTTGCGACGTTTTTCAAAATGCCGTCCCAAAAAGAGTATTTGGGACGGTTTTTTCAGCCGTCACAATTACATTTAGGACGGTTTTTCCCTGGTGTCCCAATTACATTTGTGACGGTTTTTGGGACGGATTTTCTGCACTCTTAAATGCATTTGGGACGCTTTTGGGGATCGTTTTTGCCCCGCCAAATACATTTGGGATTTGCTTTTGGGACGGATTTTGTTATCCCAAATACTTTTTGGGACGGTTTTTGCCCTCCCAAATACATTTGGGACGGTTTTCTTGCCCTCGCTATCACATTTGGGACGGTTTTCTTGCCCTCCCAATTACATTTGGGACGTTTTTCCTATCCTCCCAATTTACATTTGGCACTATTTTCCCGCCTCCCAATTACATTTGACATTGTTTTTCCGGCCCCTCCGAATTGCATTTGGCACGATTGTATTTGCCCTCCCAATTACATTTGGCACGATTGTACTTTAAGAAAAAATACTACTAACTAATTCCACCATTTGGTGTGTTGAAATAATCAATCCACCATACATTATTAAAAAGGGAACAATTGCAATTCTTGAAAATACATACACAAAGTTATACTAGTAAATTAATTAAGAAACACAAACTCATAAACATATATCAACATATCCAAATCAAAAGCATTAGCACATATTCAAAAGAAAACTACGAATACCTACACAAAGTTATACTAGTTAATTAAGAAACACAAACCCATAAAGTACATATATCAACGTACATATCCAAATCAAAAGCATTAGCACATATTCAAACGAAAACTGCGAATTTGTAGCATCATCTCTGCTCAAAAACAAAAGAGTCGACGCCATCCCTAGAATTTGCTAGCTCACGTTATCCATCGAAGAATTGGGAAGGTTGATCTCGAGCCTATAATAAAAATAATATAATAAACAAGAATTCCACAAAAAATTAACGCATCGACTCAATGAAAGGGTGAACATGATAAGGGTATACCGACCTACACTAGATCCAGAGCCGCCGCCATTTGTTCTGGACGCATGGCGACAATGGCAGAGCCCATGTACCTCCATTAAGCGTTGCATACGTTCAACCTTTTCAAGTGTCTCCATTTGTGTCTTTTCAAACTCCTGTTGTTTCTTCAAGTACTGAGATGCTATTTGCGCTACCTTAGCTTCCACTAGCTTATCTATTACCTCTCGAAGAAGGTGTAGTTGTGAAGATGACCGAGCCCCCAAAATATGACGAGGAGATGGTCCGAACCAAAAGTTCTCACACGCCCATGTCCATCGGGCCCCATGAGTTCAACAAAACTTGCTCTTTATAAGCTTCCGCTCGCTCCTCTTCGGTACCTCGCTTAGCTTTTCACCATCCGTCTCTAAAAACAAAACAAAAACAAAAGTATTTTTTATACGTGAACATTAAATTAATGAAACCATAAAATAATAATTTTTTAATTAAACTACTTACAACTAGGCTTCTAGTATCATCGTGAGGTATGCAACCATCCTTTTTACTGTCTTGATGAACACGTTAGCACGCGAAGTATCTTCATTGTTCGCACTCATCTAATAAGTACACAAGGTGAATGCAGATTTCTTAGGGCAAAAACAAAGACATCAAATTACCAATATGCAACGCAACCAAGTCCATGTATTGATCATAATATGATACCGATTTCTAAACTTTTACCAGGACATTGGATCTCAACATGGAATGATTTAGAAGCTTATTGAAATTCTAAACATTAAGTAGAAATGAGATGATATCAACATTGGTGAGAGTTTTGATTGTTCTTTAGGGAAGTATTAGTATGTGGTTGTTAAATCAGAGGTTCTTAATTATTGTAATTTTATAAAAAAAATGATATTTACTGATAAAGAAGATAATATAAATTGAATGGAGGGCAAGAAATCTACCTTACAAAAGGAAGTGAAAAACAATATGTAGAGCTAATTACACGATAGCATTTATCCCCGTTGACAACTTCATGCTCGCGATCATATGAAAATATCAACTATATCAAAAACTTAATAATTCTTGACACGTGGGTCGTTCATACCTACACCCATGCAATCTTTTCAATCATCCATTTCAACTTCCCAATTATTTTAAAAACTCATCAGTTATCATGCATCCTTCTTTCTTTCTTTTTTTTTTTTCTTTTTTTTTTTTTTAATAACAGCTTCACCATCAAAGTGAAAGACAAAACATCCTTAATCCGATAATCAGCACAAGGTGTTTTACAAACTTGGGAAACAAAAAAGACTTAATAGACATTTTAACAATGC
>CM028378.1:139654695-139803416 GCA_013146195.2 Codonopsis lanceolata | reverse complement strand
GGTATGATATCGACTATGAGCCTGTGAAAACAATCCGAGCACAAGTCCTCGCCGATATCACCAAACTTCGCTTACAAAGCGTATAGGTCGACAAAGAACAAATCGGGCGAAGAGGTCACCCCGCGACTACAAAAGCGACTATAACAAGCGAGTACCGAGACCAGCCTCTTCGATATCGGGTCTTGTTTGTAGACGGATCTCGCGGTGGCCGAAAGAAGGGGCGTGTCTTTCATTGATTATTCTAATCGTGAGAATCGAACATAGCCTTGAGGTTTCAATTCAAGACTTCAAACAATCAGCCGAGACGAAGCTTGGTCTCCTAATCGAAGCTCGCACTAAGCTGGCCGAGGACATTGTAATTTACATGTGATTCCCAATTGGTGGTTAAACAAGCATCGGGCGAATATGAAGCAAATCACCCTGTTGGGCTAAATATCAACAACTAACGCAAAAAATTGTTGACACGGTTCAAATATTGGGAGCTCGAACAAGTTCTGGAGATGGTAACCCTTCAGTAGATTATCTTCCAAAATCGCATCCTCTGAAGCTAAGGAAGTGCCTTGGATGTCGAATTCATGTTTCTCGTTCCCAGCCATCGACCGGGAGGAGATTATGGTAGTCAGCAGGCTTCAAGATGTTGGATCGATAACATAAGGGACTACATCGAGCAGGGCATCCTGCCGGAAGGAAAGAGCGAAGCACGAATAGTAAGGAACCGAGCATGCATATACTCGGTAATAGGAGGTATGTTATACAAGCAATCAATACAAAGCCTCTTCTTCGATGCATACGACCAGACATTGAAGGATCTGCTGGCCGAGGTACATGAAGGTGAATGTGGGGACACCAGTCCGGGGACGTCGGACAAAATGAACTTTCACGGTATTATTGGCCGAGCATGAGAAAGGACACAGCGGAGTATGTGAGGAAATGTGACAAGTGCCAGAGATATGCAAATATTCCACGACTTCCCTCGGTCCTACAAACACCGGTGGTCGCAAAGCATGACCTTTTGATATGGGGGAATTGACCTCATCGCCCTTTCCCCAAAGTTAAGCATGGGTGCGAATATGTTATTGTCACGGTGGACTACTTCACCAAATTGATTGAAGCGAAGCCGCTCGCTAGTATAACCGAGGACCAAGCAATAAAGTTCGTATACGAGCAAATCTTTTGTCGTTCGGACTACTTCGGATGATCGCTTCCGACCATGGCACCCAGCTTTTCAAGAAATTCACGGCAAAATTTGTGAAGACTAAACGCGTCAAACACCGAATGTCTTCAGGTGGCTCCCCCGGCAATGGTCGACGAGGCAAGGTAATAAGAAAATTATGCACGCCAAAGAGAGAAACTTAGGCGAGAAAAAATATAGTTGGTTGGAACAATTACCAATCGTCCCTATGGGGAATCGAACGCCAATTCGGGATCTACCGGTGAAACCCCTATTTGCACTTACTTATGGGTCAGAAGCAATGGTACCGGTTGAATTAGCCCTTCCAACAGTTCGGGTCACTTTCTTCGATCAAGAACAGAATGACTTGTCCAGACAGCTCGACCTGGACAACCTTGAACAAAAACGACTAGAAGCCCGCCTCAGAATGATTAATTACAAAAAGCTTACAAAGATCTATCACGATAAAAAAGTTAAACCAAGGACCTTCTTGGTCGGTGATCTGGTCCTAAGAAAAATAGAGGCGACTGGCAGAAAGATAGGAAGGAACAAACTTTCACCAAATTGGGAGGGCCCGTTCAGAATAACCAACATCATGAAAGAAGGAACGTATCGACTAGCAGAACCTAACGGCACACCTTTGAAAAACCCTTAGCATGCCGATCATCTCAAATCCTACTATCATTGATGTAACTTCTGAGCAAAGTTCAAAATATTGAATAAATGATGTACTTTCAAAGCAATATGTGTTCGTTATCAGCTCATTCTCATCCTCGTACGGAGGTGGGACTACAGTCTATCCTCGGTACGCGAGGAAGGTTACAAGTAAAGAAATGAGCCAAGTGCTCATTCCCATCCTCGTACGGAGGTGGGACTACAGCCTATCCTCGGTACGCGAGGAAGGTTACAAGTAAAGAAATGAGCCAAGTGCTCATTCTCATCCTCGTACGGAGGTGGGACTACAGCCTATCCTCGGTACGCGAGGAATGTTATAAATAAAGAAATTAGCCAAGTGATCATTCACATCCTCGTATAGAGGTAGGACTACAACCTATCATCGGTACGCAAGGAAGGTTACAAGTAAAGAAATGAGCTAAGTGCTCATTCTCAATCCTCATACGGAGGTGGGACAAAAACCTATCCTCGGCACGCGAGGAAGGTTGCAAAATGAGTCTAAGGAGTATCGGTACACGAGGAAGACTTCGAAACAACCAAAATAAAGACAAGTATGAAACAAGTATGAAATAAACAGGCAAGCACGAAATGGAAATTAAAAAAAAACAATCGATATATCAAAAATCGGAGTCAAAACGAATAAAAATTATTCCCTTACAAACAAGTAATAGTAAAATTGTTTGAAAATAAGCGGGCACGCGCGCCCAGTCCACTCGACATAGCGAGGATTAAAAGATATCATTCGGGGAGATCGACCACTTCGGCATCCCAGGCAGGGGAAGGCAGACCTCGTTGCTCGGCGGTAATTGATTCGTTGTCAAATTCATCACGGTTGGATTGCTCGCCCATGAATTGTCTCAGTTTTAGCTCAGCATCGAACTCCACCTCCTCGCCACCCTCTACGGCACCGATCAAAAAGATGGCATCTTGAGACCAAGGAGTTGGGGGCACCCATTTTTCAAAACCAGCGACAACATCCTTGTTATGGATCATTTTTAGCTCGCCTTCATCGAAAGGGACCATCTCGTGTCCCTCCCTCGCTGCCTCTCCTGAGAAATACTCGCCTCCCACTCAACAACGGTCCCAAGAGTCATACCCAAAGCAGCGGCAACCCGAAGCATGCGGCGAACACCTCGCTCGTAGTAAGGGAGGACCTCCTTGGTATACTCCTCGGAGTCTTTATATTGCTCGAATGTTAAGGCCCTTACCTCATCGACCCGTTTCTCCAGGTCGGCAATCCTTGCCACGGATTCGGCCACTTCCTTCTCAGCCGAGGCTTTCGTTTGCTCGGTCTTATCTGCCCTCTGCTCAACATTATTGGCGCGAGTCTCAGCCAGTTCTTTCTCTTGGACCAGAGTAGCTATCTTAGCCGCGGAGTCTACCAGCTCGACTGTTTTCAGAGTTTGGTCCATCTCCAAGGACGCCAGGTGAGCTTTGAGAATTTATATCTCATCCTGGTCAACTTGGGCTCGAGCTTTGAGCTTTCTCATCTCGGCTGTAGCTCGATCAGACTGACTACTTAGCGAGTTCACAAAAGAGCACATCTGCAAAGACAAGATAAGAATAAAAAGTCAGACAAAAAAGGAGAGAGAAGATAAGAAGAATTAAAGTAAAAGCTTCTTACCTCGCTCATGCATAGCCCAATTTACCCCATAGCCTCGTTGCTGGGCAGAGAATCGACAATACCGATCATGTCCCTCATCTGGGCCCGAACAACTATTCCCTGCCCGGCCAAAGCAGTAGGGCCATCCCGGCGGGTCACATTGATGTTCTGCAACACCGGGACATCTGCGATGTCTTTGGCGAGCTTGATCCCCGCCGCCCTAGTGGTCGGCACAACAAAATCATCCCTATGTTATGGAACAGTTTCCTCGCTAGATGAAGAAGAAACAGTTTGGCCCTTCAATTTTTTGGCAGCAGGGGCACGGGCAGGTACTTCCTCGATGCTCCGCTCGTCTTCCTCGGGTGCATCCTCGATCAAGTGCCTTTTAGGATGAGGAGCAACAGGGGCACTCTCGACGGAGGCGAGCCTAGTTGCAGTGGGGGCATGATCTTTATTTGGTGGGGCTTGTCCTGAGGGTTTAGGCCTCCGAGTAACCACTTTGGCTGAAGCCCGGCGAGGAACCGTTGAAGTAGTAGTGGTGGGCATAGCCGAGGACCCAGCCCCTTGCTCCTCGGTGGGCAAAGCGTAGGCTTTGGTGAGATCGGCGACTGCATCCCTCAGCACTACTCGACGGGCAATCCCTTTAGTTTGCCTGGATGCCCTACCCGACATGTTGTCTATATCGACCACCATATCTGAAACAAACAAATAATAAAATTTAGAATGAGCGGAATCATAGCGATCAAAAAAGAGAACGAATTAAAACAAGTGCAAAAGACGAATACTTTCACAGCCTTCAAGATTGAATATATTATTATCCTTGCATCGAGGACAATCCATTTTAAACTTATTTCCTTCATGCATTGACCATCCTGGGTATTGAATATACTCAGGGACCTCACACCGAAGGTTCAGGCCTTCTATTTTCTTGGTCGACATCCCGACCATCCTCAGCAAAACCTCGTCCTCAGTTACCGAGCTCCAGCAGAACACCCGGGCAAGTCCAACCCCACGAACTCTAAGAACATTTTCAGTGGCCATTTGGGCAGACTCCTCATACTCGTTCAAGGTCCCGGCTAACGAGAGTGACTTAACTTCAGCAGCAGAAAGCCGAGGAACAGGAAAGTTCCACCCAACTCGACTCTCGACCAGCAAAACTTTCTCATCCCAGTGCCCCGTTTTGCCAGAAGGCTTGGCGAACAGATTAATTCCCCGGTTGTGATGCTTGCATTGGAGTCAGTTCAAGGATTTGGTCACAGAAAAGTAAGTTTTGAATAAAGGCAAGGTAGGTTCAAACCTGAGTACCCGAACACAAGTAGCAAACGAGATCAGATACCTAACTAGGTTAAGGGAAAGGTCAAGGGGGTGAGTACCAGCCTCTTCAAGAAGTTCACAAATCAAGGGGTCGAGGGGTAACCGAAGACCTGCCTCGAAAAAAGAAATGTAGAACCCGACCTTATCACGTTGGCCCCTAAGCTCGTCCATACTAAGCGAATTGTGGGAAACAGATCATCGGAATCTCTTACGACTATGGTTATACTTGTCGTCTCAGTCCACCACATCATTGGGCCATACATTGTTCCTCCATTCCCTCAGCACTCTACGAGCAGGTGGGGCGTCCTCGACCCCACCTGATCCTTCCTCGATGCAGGCAGCAACCGAAGAAGCTTCTCCTCGCTTCTCGCTGGCCAAAACCTTATTAGCCTCCACCATTTCATGGGCAAGGATTTCTTTGTAATACTGATTAAACAGGTACCTCAGGGCCCTCGTTGTATCCATGCAAACCAACATGGCCGCGCCAGCCGGGATATCCTCGGTTGCATATTCTTCATCGGCAAGAGTAGGTAAACCTCCATCTTATATCCCCCTCCGACCAAAAGCGGCATCGCTTGACTCGGCAGTACGAGCGACCAAGCCCCATCAGTCTGCGAGTATACTCTCTTGTTCGTCGGAGATCGAGCGTACACAGGGTCCGAACTGACGTGTTTTGTCCTCATATTCGGCCTAGATATAGTAGAAGGGCTGCGTGAGGAAGAAAAGGAGGTCTCACTAGGAGTAAAGGCGAGGACAGAAGGGACAAGTCTCATAAAACCTAAAAACCCTAAACCTTAGAAATTGAAATACGAAAAGTAGCGAGCAAAAAAGGGGAATACATGCAAAGAGAAACTAAGCGAGGAAGGAACAAAATAATGGAATCACCGAGGAACTGAAAAAAGGAAGAGTTACCGGAATTAGCACCAGTGTAACAGAAAAAGCAACAGTCACAGGAAAAATGCAATAAACCCATAAAACCACTCAGAACAGACTCAAAGATTACGAAATTAACGACAAAAGAAAGAGTGTGGAGGGGCGAACCAGGAAACTAGGATTATAAGGCAGGTTAATGGCTGGAAGTAGCAGAAACGGAAGGAGAAATAGAGGAACGGGTTTATCGCCTTCACTGGAAGCACAATTTGAGGGAAAAATTCAGAGAGGAAGGAAATCGTATGGAAGAAGCTGGAGAAATCAACTTTTATACAGACCCGAGGACACCGGGTCGACCCGACTAGAAAACACGCGGATCCTACCTACCCACTCCCAGGCCAACACGCGGCGAGCACATGCAAATAACTGGCACAATCCGACGATGTTTTGTGAAGAATAACGCCGTCACATTTATGAATAGTAAAGAGGAAATGATTACCTATGACTCCTCGTTAACCGTGCATTTAATGCAAACGCCGGACCAATTCCTCATAAAAATCCCACTAATAACTCTGAATTCATCCTCGGCTTCAAATGCTCGGGCACGATCGAGCAGATGAAAAACATCAACGAATAGCTAACATAAGCAAGGATAACGAAAAACCGAGGAACCACAGCGAAGATCAAAGATACTCGATGGCCAAACAAAAGGACTTATACTTTCCAAGCTAAGGATAAATCCTCGGACTTGGAAACTCAGGGGCTACTAAAGGGACCCGACCTAGGTCCTCCTATGTGGAGCGACCACATGGATCACAGTTGGACCTGGGCAGGGTCCACCAAGACTAGCGATCATTGAAGAGCCGACCATGATCCTCGATAAATGAGGATCATTCCGAACAACGAGCATGACCCGACCATCTAGACGAGGAATGATCATGCTCGACCGACAAACCTTCCTTAATGTGATAGACCTTACATGTAGCCTGCACGTAGCCTCCAAATGTCCTCTCAACAGGAGGCGAGCAAGCCATGCAAGCTAATATAACGTAGCGGCTCATCAACCGCCCACAATGGATGTGTCACACATTACCCATCAACCAGTAAAGAAGCTGCCAGCCAGCCGACCAGCAACAGGTCCCCATGCTCAAGGACCCCTACATCAATCATGATCCCTCAAGGGACACTACTATAAAAGGAAGTCTTCCCTTAGAACAAAGGTAAGCTAACTTGATCAAATATACACAATTGCATTAAGAACTCAGAGCTATACACATTACCAACCGGAAGCTCAAGGGAACGCTAGCTCCGGCATTCATACTCCCTAATTACTGACTCTCACACCTGAAGGCTGTAGCTGGGAAACCCCCAGCACCCTAACGGTGGTTTTATTTCAGGTAACCAAAGATCAAGAACAAGCACAAAGCCCATATATCCTATCAACTTTGGTACATCAAGTGCCCACTACACCGACGTGGACAATTAATTCAGGACACGTGGATCACCATCATAGTCACCCCCTCTTTGTGGCGTGATCAGCCAGGTTAGTGTTCCAATTTCAGGGTTAAGTCACTAGATTCAAGTTGTGTTGACATGAGAGAAAGCGGGTCAAGTAAATGTGAGAGAGACTCGAGTCTGACTCTAATCGCCCAAAAGAGGTTTTGAAAATTCTACAGAGTTTTGTGTTGTGAAAATAACTTTCAAAGTGCCAGCTACATATACACTAATTAGAGTTTGTTTGGTGGAGCATTTTAACCAAAACGCTGGCAAAAAATACAGCTTTACTCTTGTAAAGTGTTTCAATGCTGGTTTTTAAAAATGTGGTGTGTTTTCTTTTTAAAAATGTTTCAATGCAACGTTTTTAAAATGTGTTATATTTAGAAATGCTCTAATTCTAAAAAACATATGTTTTAGAACGATGCATCATATTTTACAACTACTTTGTTTATGAAAATTAATAACATTTTCAAATAGTTTCTCATACGTGTTTATAAGAAGAAGAAAAATATGTGTTTTGAAAACGTTGCGTTTTAAAAATATTGCATTTTGAAAAATATGTGTTTACAAAACGCTGTGTTTTTAAAACGATGTACCAAATGATGCCTTAGTAAGAGTAAGGTCAAGAAAGGGACATATTTGACTTGAGGCCCAAGTGATTTGATTGGGCCTCCATTCAGAGCTCGTCAAAATAAATGAGTCGAGTTTTAAATGTTTCACGTGTTAACTCAAGTTCGACTTGCATAAACAACTAAACTGGTCATAAGTCCCCCTAATAACTACAAGTCGAGAGTTTAGGATGCTTAGACAGGCCCGGCTTTGGGCAGGTGCAACATGAGCTTGCGCACAAGGCTCCAAATTTCAGAGTACCTAATTTTATAGATGTATAGACTATTTTTATTTAGATATATTACAAAAAATGTTAGATAATTACATTAGTTTTTTTGGCTCAATGGATTTGTAATTGTGAATTGGATGACAGCGGATGTCCTTGGTTCCAACCTTAGAGCATCTCTCCAACAACAAAATTCTTAACATCAATTCTTAGCTGCGTCTCCCTACCACCTACACATTTTAACAATATTTTTCTGTAAGAATTTTTCATTCCTTCTCAATTCTTACATGAGTCTCACTACCAAATCATTCACTTTGTTCCAACTACTTTCTTATTTTATATTTTTTAAATAAATACATTTAATTAACTTTAATTATTATATTTCATATTCAAATAATTTGTTTAAATAATAAAATAATTTATTCAAATAAATACATTTATTTAAAGTTAATTATTATATTTCATATTCAAATCATTTGTTTAAATAATAAAATAATTTATAAAAAATATATAACTCGTAAATTATTTCATTTAATTTTAATTGATAAATATTTTATATTGTTAAAAAATAACCAAATCATAAAACGATTAGAAAATTACATAAAACTTTGTAGTTAATAAATTACATAATTCGAAAGTTTTACATAAAATGAGAATACTTAAAATTACATAAAAATAATTCAACAATAAGAATTATTTGAAAAAAATGGATTTTTTTTGAAAAAGTTTTGGTAAAACAATAGGCAACTGTTCAAAAGAAAAAAAAACAAAAAAAAAGATTTTTTTAAAAGAAAAAACTTTTAAAAAAAAAGATTGAAAAGATTTTTTTGAAAAGATTTGCCAAAACAATAGGCTGCACAAACGTTTAAAAGAAAAAACTTTAAAAAAAAAACAATTGATTGAAATCAACCAAAGTGAGTGGAAAACATGTGGGCCACACGGTGCAGAGCTCACTCACTTGCCGGAGGAGGAGGTGTGGTGCACACGCCCGGTTGGAGAAGGAAGTGTGCCACACTCTCTTCATTCTCTCCCCTTTCTCTCTATTTAGTCGATTATTCTTAATGTAGAACTCTAGTTATTTAGCCCGTGCTTCGCACGGATATAATATGAGAGAGATATATATATTTTGTAATAATAATATAACTTTTGGATATTATAATTAGATTGTTAATCTCTTTCATGGTTATATTTTTTTTCTCTATTGTTATTAATATTAAACGATTTTTTTACCTAATTATTTTTAAAATTAATCTAAGTTTCTAGCTAATGTGAGATACATATTTTGTATTAATAATAATAGTAATTTTTTTTTATCTAAATACTTTTAAAATTAATATTTAACTTGATAATAATATTAGAAGTCATTTTGTTAAAAAACTTTTAAAATCATAATTTATTTTTAAACAATGTGAGATACTCATTTTATATTTTTATTGGTAATGAAAGTTTAAATCTTTTATCTAAAAACTTTAAAACCAACACCACATTCTAACCATGTGGTATACATATTTTCTATTAGTAATAATAGTAGTAGATAAAAGACTTTTTAACCAACATTCATTTATAAATAATGTGGTTACATATTTTCTATTGGTAATAACAAAAGATGTCTTTATCTAATGACTTTTATAACCAATACTCATTTCTAAATAATGTGAGATAGATTTCTTTGTAACCAATGTGAGATACATCATCTAAAAACTTTTTAAATCAATATCACTTTTATAACTAATGTGAAATACTTCTCTTCTATTGTTAATAATTGTAGACTTTTAAAATCAACATCATTCTCTAACCAATGTGTAATACATATCATCATTTGGTAATAATAGTAGAAGTATTTTATTTTAAAAATTTTATAACCAACAGTCCAACATGTCTTTCTAAATAATGTGGGATACATCCCTTCTATTATATTGATGATAAAAGTAAAAGTCTTTTATCTAAAGACTTTTAAAATTAACATCATTTTTTAACAAATGTAGGATATCTCTTCTATTAGTAATAATAGTAAAAGTCTTTTATCTAAAATTAAAATCGACATCACTTTCTAACCAATGTGAAATATATGTATTCTATTGATAATTATGATAGAAGTCTTATATCTAAAGACTTTAAAAATAAGCATTACCCTCTACCAAATGAATGATACATCTATTCTATTGGTAATAATAGTATTTTTAAAATCAACATTAATTTATAACCAATGTGTGATACATCTTTTCTATTGATAATAATAGTAGAATACTTTGTAACCAATGTGAAATACATGCATCTATTCTATTTGTAACAAAAAGTCTTTAATCTAAAGACTTTTTAAACCAACATTTATTTTTAAACAATGTGAGATACATATTTTTTATTGGTAATAAGAGTAAAAATATTTACTATAAGACTTTTAAAACTAACATCTTTTTATAAACAATGTAAGATACACCTTTTTCATATTCTAACAATGTGAGATACTTCTTTTCTATTTCTATTGGTAATAAAAGTTTAAGACTTTTATCTAAAGACTTTTAAAACAAACATCTCTTTCTAACCATGTGATATACATCTTTCTTATTGGTAATAATAATATTTTTAAAACCAACATTAATTTCTAACAAATGTGAGATACATTCTTCTATAGTAATAATAATAGTCTTTTATATAAAAACTTTTGAAATTAACATCTCTTTCTAAACAATGTGAGATACATCTCTTCTATTGGTTATAACATAAAAATAATAATAGTAGTAGTATTTTATCTAAATAGTTTTGAAACCAACATCTCTTTGTAAACAATGTGTGATACATCTCTTGTATTGATAATAACATAAAAATTCGTTTATCTATGAATTTTATAACCAATATATGTTTCTAATAACGTGGATCTCTTTGTAACCAATGTGATGTACATTATCTAAAAATATTTTAAACCAATATCACTATTATTTTAACTGCTCGATCAGACATATGCATTCTTCGCTAGGCATAGTCGTTCCAATCTTGATTTTCTGATCGAGGTGAGCAGGGTTGATAACAATCTATTCGAGTTCATCCTCAGCTCATAACTCTGGCTCCTTGCGAACTTGTAGAGTTTCCAATTCAATTTTTAGCTCGCTACTGGTTTCCGAGCTGGCTTCAGAGTTTTATCAACCATCACCTTCTGCTCCCTTGTCTTGTCAATTTACTTATCCTAAGGTTGCGAGCATTCACCATCTATTATTACTCTCATGACGACAGGATCCTTAGTTTGATATGAGTTCTCCTTTTCCGAAATGGTGATTTCTTGGTTGGGAGTATAAAAAAATAATATTTTGTTTCTTTTTTTACGTGTCCCGAATGTATTCCCAGATTGCTCGAGGTTGGCTATGAAGTATCCCAATGCCGCTGTCTGTATAGAATTTTGCTCGCTGATGTGGTATAGAAGCCACCATTTGGAAACGAGCCATGGAGGAGATGCCCATGATAACATTATATGACAACTTTAGGTTGATGACGAGAGGAAGGTAATGACCTCAAGCCTTGTGTGCTCCCCATCGCCGACATACACCTCCGATTGTGCCTTTAACTCCAACCTTATGGTTGGTGAACCCTTCTAAAGTTCCCAAATATGGTTTTAAGCGAGCATCTGTGAGACCGATCTCCTTGAAACAGTTATGATAAAGCACATCTCGGCAGGCCCCCGTGTCTATCAACACGCGATGCACTTGCCAGCTGTTGATTAATGCCGAGATGACCAATGGTTGCTCGAATGTCAGAGATGTGCTTGCCAATTTACTGCGGGTGAAGTGGATAATTTGTTCGCCCATCCGTGTAACAGGTGGCAAGCTGATCGCTTTTGAAAACGAGTAAATGTATTTTCCAGCTGAGTTGAGGTAGGTTCTTCCTCGAGGATCATATTGACTACCCCTTGAATCTGAGGGGAATTTATTTTATTCCATCAATTTCCTCCCCGAGCAGGAGGATCACGTTGATTGTTGCCACTGTTGTGACCCTACTTAAACCTGTCAAGACGTCCTTGATTGATTAAACTATAGATTTCCCTTTTCAGGATAATGCACTCCTCGGTGATATGCCCCACATCATTGTATTAAGCACAAAACTTGGTGTTATCTCGATATTGAGTCGTGTCTAGATTCATGGGGTAGGGAGCAAGGAGGTCATTCTGTATCCGCATAATAATTTCCTCACTTGAAGTGTTCAGAGGAGTGAAATACGGTTCTCTATATCGTTGAGTCGAATCAGATGTCATGTTCTGATCTCTACGAGAGTTGTTGTTACTCGAGCTAGGGGTTGTAGCCGCGATTGAGCTACTCTCTGTTTTTTCTTTTCCCTTGCCCTTTCGATCAACCTCAGTCGAGCTGAACAACTAAGCACGAGCAAACATCTCACCCTGAGTTGCTGGCGGATGCATCACCAACTTTTGTTTTAGGCCTCACTTCACATGTTGTTAAGGAAACAAAGTGTGACCTCTCCCTCGGTCATGCCCGTGACTTGCTCGAGCACCTTAGTGAATCTTTCCCCGTAACTATGAAAAGATTCATTAGGTCCTTGAACCACCTTACAAAGGTCAAATCGACTCTTAGGTAAGGAGCCTGCATAGCTCGAATTCAGCTAAAGAATTTTCCCTCAGATCCTTCCAAGCAGTAATGGATCCTCTTCGGAATCTTCCCAACTAGCTTTGGGCCTTTCCCTGTATAGCCCCAGCAAACGCCTTCATTTTGAGCGCCTCACTGTTGGTGACCAGGCCAATTTGAGCTTCAAATGATCGTAGCCAATCTCCTACTCAGGTCTTGCCTGAGTACTTATCAAAATTTAGAAAGACAACCCCTAGAACTGGAGGTGTATTCTCAATCTAGTCTGCAAAAGGACTGTCATCCATTGGCCGGATTATCCCATCAGGGCGGCGACCAGTTTCCCATACATCCTTGCATACACAATTGCAAGGACCTTAGCCATGGTTTAAGGTTGTGCTGGCGGCACTACCCGCGGGAGCTGCCGCGGGGTGAGGTACAACCACTGGCTGTGTTGCGACTGGTAGGGGGCTCTTTGTGGACGAGGAGAGATAGGATGTTCTGCTTGTTGGTCATGCTCCCGCCAAGGTGGTGATCTCCGGGATCGATGAGAGGAGCGGAAGTGAGAATGATAAGAGTGTTCAGGCTCATCTCTTCCGTTCTGCCTGCTGGCAGGTTGTGATTCAGCAAGCATTCTATGTTCTCTAACACGATGCCTATCCCGTAAATTCCTTTCCTCGTGGACTTCGACCACACGAGTTCCTTGATTGTGGCTGCCACCACTCTCAGCTCAGTGCTGATCTGGTGCCTGCTCGATTGCTAAATGAGCTCTGTGTGGGGTAGGGCCACCAACACTAGGCACTCTTTCAGCCATTCACTGGACACTCACTTTGGGCACGATTGGTATTAATTGTTCCTCTATGAGAACTGGTGGTTGACCTAGTGCAGCCAACTATTTATTCAAGACAAACATCATGTTCAAGTATTGAGCTTGATTGCGGAGAGCAAGAACATGTACCGGTTCATTCAACTGAACATAATTTCTGCCTCCTAATGTTGACAAGCAGCCTCTCTCCGCTGGTTCATCAAGTTTCTTAATTCTTGAGAATTTGTATGTTGCTGCTGGATCTGGTGGCGTGCATCTACCACCAGTACCTCCTGATGGGGCACATCATTAACATGCACATTGTCCCTTTCTACCGGATGGGGATTGAGCGGTTGGTGGAGGGAAACTTGAGATCTAGTCATCACCCTCCCCCTAAGGGCGGGAGATCGTTTGTGGGCAGAATATCCGGTTGGGGAACACCCTCCGGTCTGTTATTCATTAGTGGTTAGTCTCCCTATTGTAGTGAAACATCTCCGACATCAATGACACTTGTTCCAATATGACTCTTATCATGCTTGGCCATTGCTAACAATAAGGTGGTGAAAAGATGATCGAAATTTTTTCGTTTCCTGGCAATGGAACCAAACTGATGCTACATAATTTGGTGTTGGGTCATTCATCGCGGATCGTAGGATATATGGGCTTATGTAACTGTGTGATCTTGTAGAAACCTGTCAAAAGAAAGACACCTTAGAAGGAATGCAAGGCTAGGCCTTGCGAAACCCCTTAGGTGTGAGAGTAAGTCTTAAACTTGTTCAAAGCAAAATGACAGAGTTTCAGTGTGTGTAAGTCAGCGTACCTTTCGAATGAGGCATTATGAGGTATATATAGCCCTTTTGGGAGTGAAATCTGGGTTGAACAATTATTGTAGAGAGATTTTAGGCCTTAATGGCCATAAATGCGGGTTGACCGTGCAACTGACGGGTTCGTGACTAAAATCTCAGAGATGAGTTTTATCCACTAATTATGTTCAGGGTCAGTCACCTGTTTGTTTGGGTAACCTTGCTCTCTGCTTGGACAAATTTATATAATGATTCCTAGTCGGAGGGGATCAACTATCTTCCGCCCAGGCAATCCTGTCCGTTTGATACTTTTCTTGGTCCATGTGTTCCACGTGACTATTACGTGAAGGCTCATATGTCTGGCTCGTAACCAAGATTTTGGTCGAGCTCATCAGAAACCAACAACACTTTGGCGCCTTCACTGCTTTGGTGGTGGTGGATATATATATATATATATATAAAGATAATGAGTATTTTTTAAAGATATTCATGTAAGAGTAAGAGTGTGACCTATCAACTAAAGTAAAAATCAAATAATGAAACATAACTTTAAAAAGTAATTAAAAATGGACTCTTTTTTCTAACGACCTAAAAATAAATGATGAACTCATTTTTAGTTAAGGGAGGAGCACATAATATGAGTCAAGCAAACAAATGTCATTTTCTTTACCACTAAAATAGTCCTACTAATTTATTTTCTAGTTTGTCCAAAATCAAAATTCTCATTTTCAAACTCGAACCTATAAAATTTCATCATATTCTTTCTTTTCCAAAACATGATCTTTATCTCAACTATCACACCAATAATTATACTCCCTAAATGAGTGTCCATCTTTTTCCATCTTTGTTATCTATCTTATCCCAATACGCACTTACAATATCATAATGTGAACATTTCGCACATTCATTTACATACCAAATTAGCTCAAATGTTATTTGGTTTTTACAAAAATACTAAAAATAGATGTTCAGTCAGATAGACTATAAATTTATTGCAACGTTATAGAAAAAAATATGTAGACAATAAAGTACATAGTGTAAAAGTTTGAAATGAGATTATTTGATTGAGATGATATGAGTAATACTGTTATAGAAAGATAATTATTGAGAAGGATTAAGTTTTCATCCATCAGCGATGTAAAATCTTTTTATACAAATGATCATTATAATACGACACGTAATCAATTAAAATTTTAAAAAATCAAAATAAAAATTAGGGTTAATTACATAAAAAACAATGACCTATTTTAGTTTTTTCGTTTTGAACCATGTATTATTATTTTTTACATGTAAAACCTCAACCCATTTTTTTTCCAATTAAAACCTTATGTTAAAAACTGGTTAGTGAATGTAACTGGACATCCTAGTGACCGCTTACATGGATTGGGCGGGAGAGCTCATGTCCACATTATTCTTCTCGCTAAAAACAATTTTGTTATAAATCTCGTCTTATTTTGAAAATTTAAAAACAACCCAACATTTGATCATCTTTTATTTCTTAGTTTTAACAGAATTAATCGAGAAGTTCGTTGTCATTGTGAAAAAAATGACTATCATGCGGACAACATCGACAAATCAAAATCCATGAAGAAGGTTTTTAGGTTGTGAAAGATATAGAAGTAAGCAATTTATTTTATGTGATTAATTAAGTAATTAATATTGCTAGAAAATAAAATATCTTCTAATTATTTTGTTTTAACTTTTCAAAATCATTTTTTTTTGTTTTTCAAATAAAATTTTTGACGTAGATTTTCTATTTTTTTCAAAATACATATAATTTGCAGTATATAAAAAATATTTGATCAAATCCGCCTAGGTTCCCAAGGTTTGGATCCACAAAATGCAATACAATTGTGTTTTTCTAATAGAAAAAAAAAAGATACTACGATTTCAAACTACATATATATGTCTTGAAAATATATGCATGTACACTCAACTACCGTATAGAGGAGATATAACTCTACATTAGTTGAAAAAAGTAAGTGTTTTAAAGAGTGAGAAGAATACTTCTTAAGGCACAACAAAATTTGCTCAAAAAAATAAAGGAAAAAAAGGCACAAAAAAGTCACAATAAAGCTGATCAATCAATAGTACTTCACGTTTTTAAATAATTGTCGTGTTTTCATATTTTTTGGTCAAATAAAATGAATATAAGATGTGTCTTAATTTTGTTTTTTTTTTCAAAACAAAAAAAAATCAGTTGATTAAAATGAATATATGAGTTCGTTGCCATTGTAGAAGGATAACTGTCATGCAGACATCATGGACAGATCAAAATCCAGAAAAAAAGTTCTTAGGTTGTGAAAGATATATAGTAATTAATTAACTAATTAATTTTGCTAGAAAATGAAATATGTTATAATAATTCTGTCTTGACTTTTCAAAACCATAAAATACGTAATTTTTATATACTGCAAATTATGTGTATTTTGAAAAAAATAATAGAAAATGCACGTCAAAAAATTTATTTGAAAAACAAAAAAAAAAGATTTTAAAAAGTCAAGACATAATAATTATAACATATTTCATTTTCTAGCAAAACTAATTAGTTAATTAATTACTATATATCTTTCACAACCTAAGAACTTTTTTCCTGGATTTTGATCTGTCCATGATGTCTGCATGACAGTTATCCTTCCACAATAACAACGAACTCATATATTCATTTTAATCAATTGTTTTTTTTTTGTTCTTGCAGACAGAAGGGGTGAGGTGCAAATTTTTCCTTTGGTATGATCCTCCTCAGAAAGTCGTACAAAGAAACAAATGTCTTTGATTTTGTTTGGTGATATCATGCTTGTTCAACTTACTCTTCATTTTAGTCATAATTGAGCAAGACTAATCTATTGTAGTATGAAAGTATAATGAATTGGAGTTACTTTTGAAATAGTTTTAACTTTGTTATTGGATGTGTATTTAAATAGATATTAGTAAACCCATGATGTAATTTTTTGATTTTATTTGGTGTTTTTGGCTAGTGGAAATGAATGAAATGCTTCTTATTTGATTATATGATCATGTCATAACTATCAACACAAAACTTATGCGATGTCCTCATTGCTATATTATCATCAATAAACACAAATACTATGTAATGTAGTTTGTGTTTGTCGATGACTTCATTACATAGTGTTTGTTGATTAATCACAGAAAATAAGTTACTTATTCTATATCTTTCATAACCTCAGAACCTTTTTCTTGATTTGTCCATGATGTTTGCATGACAGTCATCATTCACAATGACAACAAATTCCTCTATTCCTTCAGTTAAAACTAAGAAAAAAAAAGATGATCAAATGAAAATTGTGAATTGTTTGATGAATTAGTATATATATCCAATCTGTTAGGGTTCATTTTGAAATTTTAAAAATTGTATGAGGTTTGTATTGCAATAAAATTTGATTAAAAAAATGAGTTGTTTTGAAATTTCACAATAGGCCATTGTTTAAAACAAAATTACTTTTGAGGGGAAAATGACATGAACATTGAGCTCTCCCGTCCAGTCCACTTAGGATGCCCAGTCACCTCCTCGTTACAAAATTAACATGTTTTTTACGGAAGATTTTAATTTGAAAAAAAAGAAGAAGTTAGGTTGAGGTTTTACATGAAAAAAAACAACACATAGTTCAAAACGAATAAAACTAAAATAGGTAAGAGTTTTTATGCAATTGACTATATGTGTATATATATATATATATATATATATATATATATATATACACGTCTCATTCTTCCGGTCAAAAACTATTTTCAATAACAACTCAATTTTGACCAGATTTTCACAAATATAAATGAAATACAAACCTTATACAATTATAAAATTTTAAAATAAACCTTGACAGGTTGCAAATTAAGATTTTTTAATGCAATTAACCCTAAAAATTGTGAATGATATCATGTTCCGATAAAAAAAATTACTCGGTGCTTTAATGAAAAAATAATTCTATTGAGAATGCCTACAAGAGAAGATATTTCCTTCGAAAAATATTCCATTGTTTGAATCGAGAATTTAAAAACAGTAAAGCCAACAACACTTGGCGCCTTCAATGGTTTGGTGGTGGTGGTTGAGAGAGAGAGAGAGAGAGAGAGAGAGAGTCCAAAAGGCAACAATATACCCCATTTACACCACCCTCCAGCTTCTCCAGATTACAGCCATCTCACTTCTGTACCCCTCAATTCACACACACACACACACACACACACACACACAAAGTCTCCCTTCAGATCTAGCCTCCGTTCTCTCAATCAAAATCCCATCAGCAAACCACCACCCATTTCCATCCCAATTAATCAACTAATCAAACATGAGCCGGGCGTCAGTGTCACCATACTCAGAAGATACAGTCTATCAGGGTTTTGATCAGCAGCAGCCGTCTGATTATTCACCACGTTGTAGTGGTTGGGGGTGATAATCGATTCCATCAACCCCCGTCCAAGTGTTCGACTGGAATGAAGATAACCCAACGCCAATTACTCGATCCTTCTCCCAAGCCAACCACCTCCATTCGACAACGCTTCATCCAAGGTGCTTCATTCACTTGTATGTTCGATTTCTTTCCATCTTCGATTTATTTTTTTCCCCTTTGTGTTTGTATGTGCTATTTCTTCCATTGTGCATATATGGATGTTTGCAATTTCGCTTTAATGCTATAGATCCGGATGATGATTCTCGAATTTTGTGCTCATTTCCTTTCCAATTACCATCTTTATCATTTTTGCCTCTGTATTTCACTATTTCTCCATGTTTTGTCTTCTACTATCTATTGTCCATTTATTATGGATGAAAATTTTTAAACTCTATTGATAAAGATCCAATCCTGATATGTAGTTCATGTGATTTAATTCCCAAATTCAACTTCATCTACATGTATGTTCAATTTCTCACCATCTTTATTCTTTTCCCCTCTCACTTCTGTGTGTTGGCGACTTTGCATCTACCAGTACTGTCATTTGTTATAGATATATAGTACATATATATTATTGCATATTTAATGGTAAATGCTATTACTATAGCTTCAACTGCTATTTTCGAAACTTTGTTCCAACCTGCCTGTTCATGGGATTGATGGGTCCTGCCATTAAATGATGGATATCAACACACATGAATGACCCATCGGTTAAGGAAGAGAATTTAAAAGCTAGTTAAAATTGGATTTGTAGCCTTAATCACAATAAGGACTTATCTCTGTGTTTCACATTGGCAAACAAGGGATTTACGAAAGTGACCCTCGCTTGTAACAAATTTAACTTGATTCCAATCACTTTGAAATAAGAGTAACATTGAGTTATGAACAAAATAAATGCTTTCTTTTGTATCCTTTTTTTTTTTTTGATAAGTAAAGATATATAAAACGAGCGTCAAAACAGGTGACACGTCCTATTTGTTAGTTAGTATATATAGGCCAAGCATAGGCCCAACATTAAGGTTGCTCCATGGTGACCAGCAAGTTCTAGGTTCGAATAGTCTCTCTGTTTATGTAGGCCCTGTAGGGGTAAGTTTGTGTACACAATTGACCTTATATGAATGATTGCATCTTTAAATTATGTACAATTATACTTTTATGTCAAGGATGCGTCACCTGTTTTGACGCTCTTCATATATGTATACTTTACCTTTATAAAAAAAATTATGTTCAATTGCTGCCTATGTTAAATATCAATCCTTAATTCGTGAGTCATGACAGTTTGCACACATAACTCACAGTGTTTTCATAAACTGCTTCTGTATCAATTATTCTGCTATATACCCAAGACAAACACATGGGATAGGGGATAATTGATTTGAGGCACTCCTCACTATCCCACCCTTAATTAGGAGATTAGAACTAACTATGAAAGCTGAGTGGCCTCAAAAACTTAGAATTATTTATCTGGATTGCTGCTCTAGAAGGACTTATGTCTATAGGAAAAGTGTCCCTTACAGAAGGCACGAGGCCCATATGTGGCATGAGCAGCGCATGATGTTGATTCTGGTGTCTACTGCAAGTGCCTCAGAAGGCCCGATTTAGGCACCCCAGCTCCACACAATAAAGGTCTTGCACCATCGCTGGCGCAACCTTTACCCTGCAAGTGCGTTATGTTTTGGAGGCTGTTGACTGAAGCTTAGTCACATGGTCCAAGAGCATGGACACATCTGCCATAGCTAAGGCCCTATGAGCGAATTGCAAATGGTCCCCTCTAATGGGACACAAGGTAGTGTCATGAGGATTGTACGGGCAAGCCAATGAGATGTTGCCACCACATTGTATGAACATGACATGGTCCGTCCTTTAAGACCTTCGTCAACTTCCTATAAATACATTCATTGCCTCATTTATGATACAAGGACGAAAAGACAACTCTTTCAATCGGTGCATTGAAGAAGTATTTCGCGGTTTTGATCCTCTCTCTCCTTTTCCATTCCCCTTCGTGGTCCCATGTATAGAGCCAAACCATTCACCACCGTATCTTTACTTTTTTTGCCCATCCACCATGACTAGGTACAAACATTTAGCAAATTTGCCAGTTGGTATTCTCATGATGGCCATGAAGAAAGCCACTAATGATGACAAATGTGACGTGGCATACCCGAAAGGCCTAAGAAATGTATTGGAAAGAAGGTGAGATTGACGCCGAAAAAAGTCACCAAGCCCAAGGTGCTAGCAGAACCAATGTGGGACGCTAGCTTGACCATGAAGCACAAGGTTCCTCCACTTGCGATGACCAGGAACCATTAACCTTTAACGCCGCTAAAGTGCTTGAAATGATGGCGAATCAAAGGCAATTACACGCCAAGTTAGTGAGGAGGCAATGGGGGTGCTGCCACGAGATGATGGGAAAGACACAAGGATGCCATACTTAGCGGCTACAAAGCCCACACAACAAAGGAAGATGGTTGTGCATGACATCAAGTAGCAAGGGCCTGCGGATTAGGAGGTTGAACATGTGCGACTATCAGTTTTCAATACCCTGCTATGCAAAATGTTCCCTAGGGTACATGTCAATCGAGGAAGCTTGCAAAGTGTTTTCACTCAAAGAGCCAACTTTTTCCTTGCGATGATCCTTTGTTGAGACCAAACAAGCAACTTTGAGAAGACAACTCAAGAAATGTATTTGACTCCATGAAGAAAAGTTACAAACTAGGGAAAACATTTATGGAGTGATTTATATCAATAGTTGAAGAGCAAGAAAGTGGATTGGCATTAGTCATTTTAGGTAGAGAGGTTAAGCGAGGAAATTAGCGGCTTGATAGCTAGATACCAACATTTTTCGGATCAAGTCTTTGGTGGGCAGGATTTTACTTCCTTCTATATGCTCCGGCCATGTCCATAGAATTGTTTGCAAAATATACAGAGACAAATTTGGTGTTTCATATGTTCTTGTATGTTTTAAGAGCATAATTAACTTAGGACTTCCTGCTTCATTTGGCCCACTTATTTTGCCTACTTAGCCAATGGCACAGCCGCAGCGTCTTCTTACTCTCTTATATAACCTAAACAAAATCACAAAACGCCATCTCCTTGTATGATTCTTAACTAATCTTGATGTTTTCATGTTTTAAAGCTTTGTAGATTTCTGCATTGTTGTTTTACTGTTGATGATATGAGAAAGTTGAAGCTATTGTTGGTTGCTCCTCCATTTATTCAGATCTTATCGAGACACCCCAATTACATATATCGTGAGCTGTCAAAAGAAGAAATGTCAATGTATTGTACATAACATTTCCTCGATCACCTACCATTTTGGGCTTATGAAACTAAATAAAGGTAAGTTTAGGAAATCTATGGAAAGTAATGCTGTGAGCCATACAACTTTTTTCTATTTATATATCGAGATTTAAGACAACAATAAGGGTAAAAGAAAAGGAAAATTGAAACTATGCTCATGATATGCAAGACTTGGTTCATGCATGCAGATATCGTAAGGTTGGTTTAATTATTCATAATATCCAGCTTTATGTATGTGTACTGCAACCTGAAGTTCAAAACTGGTTATATCAAAGAGAATTAGGGGGGCACTGGGCTCATTAATGGTTCCTTTTGTACTTTATTGAGGTAACATTTCTACTTGTATTGTTAGCAAGTCACACTATCAGGAGTTGGGCACGAGTGGAGTATTCCTTGGATTTAGAAAGGCATGGCATCACCTCTATGCCACCGCTTGAACCATCAACCATATGTCTCTTGGAAGAGGAGCAACGAGAACTCTCTCTCTAGACTAACATGCAACCCACTTGTAATGACCTAAACATGTCAAGAACCCAAGTTATCCTAAGATTGATAACTTCACAATACCAAGGAGTAGCACCATACTCTTTAAATCACTGCCCTTGATCCAGACATCCCGGGGCAGTCAAGTTTGGCGAAAACCGGTTTAAATGGAGAGTCATCAAATAGTTGGAATTGAGGCATAAGAGAACTGTATCATTTGTGTCTTTGTCACATGTAATCGTGAACTCACAAAACCACGTGTTCTGGGTACAAAGCAACTAGTCGGTTTGAATGCTGATGAGGCATCCTTTCTCTCATGATGTATACCATTTGGACTGGTCCACTCATTAGGTGCATGATTGGGTAGTTCATGATAACATTAATATGGGGAGATAGAAAGAGAGTGGCCACCTTGGTATCAAGTTATTGGAGGTGTGAATGTTTGGTATAAATTTATTATACATGGTAGGGGGACGAGGTGGTTTCCATATATTCCAATAAAATACTCATATATGAATACCAAATAATAGTGGGCATAACCAACTACCTTTATAACATGATCAATTCCTCTAATGTTAGGAAATGGAGATATCTAAACATGGACATCACAATCCTTGGCAAAGTATATAACTCATGTTGTCTTGCAACAAATTAGAAGAGTGTTTGATTATATGGCTGGCTTAGAAAGAAAAAACTAGCATAGAAATAGATATGCATAACAAAGGACAAAAGAGAATTATGTTAATACATAGTTCTATTTAAATTATAGTGGATAGGCTCAAATAGTTGCACTTTTTCATGAGTACATTGCCATAAGTGGTCAGTAGTCTAGAAATATAGAGCAAAAACACATATTTAAGAACTCCAAATTGGCTGTAGGGCAAATCATATGGACAAAATTGAATTATCTTGCTAGAGCGGCACATCCTAATCAAAATTCAAACGGCTACGAGTGGTGTAGCCCAAAATATTACAACACTCAAATCTAGGCTTTACCTCTAAAATTGGATATTTATATTCTTAAAATGGCCTTAACTAAATACTACAATGGGTGGAGGGCATCTAAAATAGTTACAAACGGACTCAAATCCGGTTGTCAACTAGGAAAAACTTGTGGTGTCTTGAATTGAAACGATAGAAGGTGGCTAATTAATAAATTTGGTAAAGAATATGCACTTAAAACAAACAATTTACTATGTAAGAAATACAAATGTGTCTTTTTGCAATGTTGCTAATTCAATTATATTCATAAATTAATCCGTCTCGACTTTCTATAAGTCAGTTGTAATGATGACTCGAGGAAGAATAACTCGTAGAACCAAAAAAATATGGAGCGTCCAACGAACAATATCACAATAGTGTACAATAGTCCACTCATACTTTTCTAACGTCTAGTACATTTTCAAGCGAAGTGATATTGCAATCATATGTAGGAAAATGACCATAACTTGGTCTAGAAAAGAAAATACTTTAATAGAGGTATGATTCATCCAAGAAAAAATGAACTTAGAACATAGAGTATGATGTTTTCTGAGTTGCATTTACTATTGCAGCTCTAGCCAAAGAAATTAAGATTATCATGAAAAGTTTATGACTAATCATTCCTGCTAACAATTACATGTTTGCAAGATGGCTCCTCTAGTCATAAGTAGGTCCTCCATTAGACAATGTCGAAAAAGACACCATAACTATTCAATCAAGTGTCTTTTAATTTAATATCAACAATTATGTGTTGAATGAGAAGCAAGATTTGGAAACATTTGTAGTGACACAAATAAATAAAGGATTATGGAACTAGAGTAATAAAAAAAGAAAGTTGTCATGGTTGTGTCAGCATCATGTACCTTAGTGTAATCAACATAAGACAATAGGTAAATGTACTTATCAAAAAAAAAAGACAATAGGTAAATGTAACATAATAGGAATGTGTGTGAGAGAGAAAAAAGAGAGAGAGAGAGAAGTCATATCCATAATTTAGAGAAGTCCGTTTATCAAATACTTGCCTTGAAAACGTTGATATCTTGGTGTCAAGTGAATTTTTTTTTGTAGCTTAACCTCTTCACATCGAGTGTATTTCTTGCTAATGCAATTTCTTTTTCATCAATTATTGATTTAAGATTTTCTAGTTTTGCTTTCTTTATTTGTAGGTTCTTTTTTTCAGGTAGTCAATACGTTCAATGAGCTTAGCCTTCTCATTTGTTTCTTGTTTGGTTTCAACCAATGATCTCCCTCCATTGTGAAGTTTATCAAGTCGTAGGCGCAACCACTTCACATTGAACTTCATGGTTCGGTCTTTCAAAAATGAATCATAGTCATACAAAGAGTTAGCATCAATTAGCCCAACTTTTGACAGTCGAGTTTGTGGACAACTTAACAGATGCCTTCAAGCATAAAAGCACACTTAAAGGTAGACTCTAAAAGACATTCACTTGCAATGTCATCATACTTGTTGGTTATTGTCTGAAGTGGTGGTGCTAGGAACAAAGACATTAGTTCCTTTGTTGTGTCATTCACAGTACAACTTTTCCTTACGTTATCGAAATGCCCATCATTTGCTAGGGACTCTACACATGAAGGAATATTATTTGTTTCGTTCACCTCTTGAGAAAGTTGACCTTCAAGATCATGTCTAGGCTCTTCCTTGTGTGTTGGCATGTAGTTGGAGAAGTTTGGTTAAGAATCCTTTATTCACTTCACTGGTTAATTGATCAGGCAATTGAAATATTTTCTCCATTTGATTGCGGGAAGCTTATGTTGTTGGCTATTGGTTTAGTCTTGATACTCATGTACATAAAGTAGGTTCATATTTAGTAGGCTAATTACTTTTCATTTAATGGGCTTTTACTTGTAAGCAGTGAATCTTGGACATGGCAAAGGTGTAATTGGTTTATCGTTGATATTACTCTACATTCATGGGCATGGTCATATACTGCTTTCAATTCGTATGACGAATTCCCATGTTTTTCTTCTTTCATACATCGAGCATTAATCACGACAACTAATCATCGTATTGCTGCCGTCAACATAAACTTCACACAATTAGATGGATAAAAAATTTCAATTGCCATATAATAACTAGTTAGGTGAAGAAAGAATTCTTCACCAATCTTCATCAACTACATTCTAACACACATAAAAGAGCCCATGATCATGGAAGGTCAACTTTCTGAAGAGGTGAACAAAACAAGCATTATTGTTTCATGTGTAGAGTCCCTTGAGCAATTGATGGGCATTTGGATAACGTAAGGAAAGGTCATATTGCGAATGCCACAACAAAGGAGCTAATGTCTTGTTCTATTAACCCAAGTTTAGCATCAACCCTTTAGGCTATAACTAACAAGCATGGTGACATTAATGTCTTTTGGAGTCTACCTTACGTGTACTTTTATGCTTGTAGGCATCTCTATAGTTGTCCAAGAACTCGACTGCCAAAAGTTGGACAAACTGGATGGTAACACTTTGGATGACTATGATTATTTTTGAAAGATGTCGAAACCATGAAGTTCGATGTGAAGTGAATGCCCCTACAACTTGATGAACTTTACGATGGAGTGAAATCATTGGTTGAAACCGAACAAGCAACAAATGAGAAGACGAAACTCATGGAATGTATTGACTACCTAGAAAAAAACTTACAAATAGAGAAAGCAAAGCTAGAAAATCTTAAATCAATACTTGAAGAAATAATTTTTTTTAAAAAATAAGTAAGTATATATTAATAACAAAAGCGGCAAAGAAGGCGTTGCATCCTATGTACACAAGAGAATTACTCCAATAATTACATATTACAAATGTTCGCTACAAAGTCAGCAAAAGAGTTGATCTCAGGCCTAGCATCGTCAATACACCAAAAAAATGGCAGCTGACATCGGCATAGGCCTTTCCTCATTATCAAACACTCTCCTATTTATCTCTCTCCAAATCACCCAACACACTCCCAAAGGAATAGTCTGCCAAATAAGATCTCTTCGCTTCCTTTTGTGCAAAGACCAGCAAAGGAAAAGGTCCTTGATTGATTCCGGCATAACCCAAGGTAAGTTAAAAATGCAAAAGATGAAATCCCTCAAAGCACCCACCACCGGACAATGAAGCATAAGATGATTAGCACTCTCACCATTCCTTTTACACATGTAACACCAACTCACTATCACCTTACCATGCCTCCTAAGGTTATCCCCCGTAAGAATAGCTTCATTCACCACTTCCCAAATGAAAAAAAGCAACTCTAGTTGGAGCTTTAGTCTTCAAAATAGCTTTTCAAGGAAACGGACCCCTTCCCCCATTATCCGAGCCAAGGTAGTACGAATTAACCGAGAACATTTTATTTTTAGACATTTCCTAGATGACCTTGTCATCATTACATTTGTCCGGCTGCTGCGAATATGGCAACTCGGAGAGCTGGAGAAAGCTCTCCACTTCCCAATCCAGAAAGTACTTTCTAGAAACTGGATTCCAATTGATGTTGACTTCTTCATGCGAAATAATAGTACTAATGTTGACTTCTTTATCAATTGCAATATTAAAAAGGGTAGGAAAGGCCCTCCACAACTCTACATCTCCACACCACCTATCCAACGAAAATCTGACCGTAGAACGTTTTCCTGCTTCAAAGGAGATATTTCTAGCAAAAGCATCCCACCTTTTCCGGATTCCTTTCCAAACCCCCACCCCATAAGACAAGGAAACTTCCTTTGGAAACCAAAGATGATTTCTTTCCCCATACTTGCTCACCACCAATCTCTGCCAAAGCGCGTCCTTCTCGCTCAAGTATATCCACAACCATTTACCCAACAGAGCTCTATTGAAAACTCTGAGGTTCTTAATCCCTAAGCCACCCTTTTTGATACTAGAACAAACTTTGGTCCAATTTACTAAATGATACTTCCGATCCACCATCGAACCTTCCCATAAGAAGTCCCTCTCAAATTTTTAGGGATTACGAACAAGGACATAAAGTATGTAGGCATCGAAAACAACGTGCTCTTAATGAGAGTAAGGCGACCTGCCTTCGAAGACAAGAACTACTTTTTCCATCCTGCCAAGCGACGCTGAAATCTTTCTATCAACATGTTCGAGCTCTTAAAGGAAGCTCCTAGAGGAAGACCTAGATAGGTAGAAGGGAGGGTTGTCACCTTATAGCCGAAGAAGGAAGCCAACTCCCTATTGTTTCCTACATTCCCGACTGGAATAAGTTTAGATTTGGAGATATTAACTTTAAGTCCCGAAATAGCCTGAAAAAAAAAGCAAGACCATCCATAAATAGCCTATTTGAGAGTCCTTCGCTTCACAAAACACAAGAGAATCATCTGCGAACCGGAGATGCGACATCGATACAAGGACTATCATTTCCTACTACGAAGCCACTAATGAAACCCCCCGCTATAGCTTTATCCATCATTAAACTCAGAGCTTCCATCACTAAAATGGAGAGGAAAGGAGAAAGATGGTCTCCTTGGCGAAGACCCCTCGAAGTTCCAAAGAATTCGGCTGGCTCTCCATTAATCATCACCGAAAACCTCACAGTTGAAATACACCAAAAGATCCATCTTCTCCACCGGTCTCCGAAACCCATTCTATTCAGCAAATAAATGAGAAACTCCAAATTTATGTGGTCATATGCTTTTTCAATGTCTAGTTTGCAAATCAAGCCCGGTTTTCCTCTCCTCAGTCTATCATCCACCACTTCATTGGCAATAAAGGATGCATCAATAATTTGCCGTTCCCCCACAAAAACATGTTGTGACTCGAAATAACTTTGCCCATGACCTTCATCAACCGCGTCGAAAGCACCTTTGCAATGAGTTTATAGACACTCCCAATAAGACTAATGGGTTTATAATCTTTAATATCACTCGCGCTTGTCTTTTTTGGGATCAATGAGATGAAAAAAGTATTAAGACTTTTTTCAAAGCCCATGTTCGAATGGAAGAACTGAAATACATCCATGATATCATTCTCCAAGAAATAGAAATTAAATTAGCAATAAATGTACATGATGTGAAGAGGTTAAGCTACAAATGTTTTTTGGCTCGGCAATGAGATATCAATGTTTACAAGGCAAGTCTTTTATAGAAATACTTCTCTAGATTATGTGTATGACTTCTCTCTCGCCCTCCTTTTCTCTCACATACATGATGTCGTCATTAGCAACTAACTTCTAGAAAGTCGAGTGAAATTTTCTTTTGGTTCACAAATATAATTTTTTGATAAGTAATTGTAATATTAACATTGCGCCAAAAAAGGTGACACGTCCTTATACACAGGGAGTACACAAGACCAAAATAATTAAATCTACAATCTATCCACTATATTAACATTAGAGTCCCCTAAACTTGAAGTCACATCATAATGCCAAAAATCGAGTAGCTGATGCACCTCCTTTAGTCCGTCGACATTTACCTCCTCATTGTCAAATAAATAAAGCGGTACTTGTAGTGCCTTGATTGAAATTGGAGTGTTATTATTATAGCCCAAATTGTACAAGAAATAATACTCCACATATGGATTGAGAATATGTACTACTATCATACATTATTGTCATTAAATTATGGCTTAAATCGCAATTTGGTAACCCACTTTCCCACTTTTTGCAATAAGGTGACTCTACAATTTTTTTTTTCAATTTAATCATTGTACCTGGCAACATATAGGACGTTCATCACTCCATCCAATTTTTTGGATGGAAAGCTTAAAATATTTTTAGAAACTTGAAAATGCCCTTGCCTACATTGTTAACCAAAATGACATAAGAAAATAGAATGATTAGAAAACAAAACCATGTTTTCATCCTCCCTCTCAAGTTCATCTTCTCTCAAGTGCATCGAAAGCTAAAAACCATGGCCTTTTTGTTTTTCTTCAATTTCTATGGTCTCCTCGAATCTTTCTGTGTACCTATAGAAGAAGTTTTTCGCTCATTCAACAAGACTTCTATGGTTTCACTATATGGTAGACTCAAGTTTTTAGATTTCAAGGTCAGCCATAGAACTTCACCATGAAATCTGGATTCTCTCAACTAATTTCAAAGAAAAAGTATGACAACCTGTGTTCTCACCCAAATTCCCATCCTCATCAACCCTAATGGTCACTTCCCCCTTTTTTTCAAACAAAAACCCTACACCCCCAGTCCCAAATTTGACTGTTTTGCCTATTCTCTCTCTCTCTCTCAAACATGAAAAACCCATAACACCCAGATTTCACCATCCATTATAGCAAAACCCCGATTCTTGAAATCAAGTAAGAGGGACAAAAAGTTCATGCTCTTCAATTTTCAGTTGCTCTTTCTGTTTGTTTCCCAAGAAATGAAAAGCAAATTTTGTTTCTAAGGTTGAAGATAGTAAATTCACTTTAAATTGAAGGTGTAAGGGAGGCCTAAGATGTTGCCACGGATGATGGAGATAAAGACATTGGCGAAGGTTTTGAATTGGGAGGAAAGGTGGGTGGTTCGGTTTGGTGGTGGAGAGGAGGGGGTAATTTTGATTCGATGCCAGGAGAATTTTAGTTTTGAGAGAATTGAATCAATCATGCTTCACTATTCTAAAATTTTAGATTTGAAATCTTCTTTCAAAAACACAAAGTGATGGCCATGGTGGAATGAAAGGTGAAAAAGGTTTACAGTAGAAAGGGGGATGAAAAAAACAATTTGATTTTGTTCAAAGGGTATTTTAGTTTTTTTAACCATTTCCACCCAACATAACAGACGGAAATGGCTTGAGCGACCTTATTGAATGTCCAAACCAAGTATAATGACTAACTTGATTTTTTTTTTGTAGTCACTTTATTGTAAAAAGTGTAGGGGGACTAAATTGCGATTTAAGCCTTAAATTATTATAGATTTTGGACGAAGTGCCGTGACTTGAGATACTTAGTAAAAATTTACTTATAGAATGTTTTAGAACACTATAATGTACATTGGTGAACGTTTCAAGTGGAAGCATTTTCAGTAGAACATCTTTCTATAAATATGTTCTCGACAATCATTAATACATTACTGTATAGTATATACTTTATCGGTCCCATAAAAAGATTCACAATTTGACCTTTTCAAAGTCATTTTGACCATTTTCATTTATTTCTAACATCTAAATTTTAGAGAATAAAATTACAACCATTAAACATACCATCAAGTAAAGTTTCCTAATTTGGAGAAAAATAAATTCATTTTAAACATGTCATTAAACAATAATATACTCCCTCCGTTTCGGGCAAAGAGTCCCAGTTTGAAAGTCAAACTTTTTTTTGAAAATGACACTTTTAGGAGTTCATTAGTAATAAAATGATATTTTTATGCTTTAATTTTTTAAAGTGATCTTTTTAAGTGAAACATCTCAAAATGAAATAGTGGACTATTTGCCTGGAACGGAGGGAGTAAATGCTTATTTCCCATGTGTGTAATATAAGTGTGGCTAACACTTTATCAATGCTCTCCCCTTCTATAAAATTTGTCCTTTCCTTTCTAAATTTTACCCCCCGTAAAAGTTTCATTTCTAAAATTAAAGCTACAAATCTTCCTTAGTTTTTAATTTTTTTTCCTTTTCAAAAATGATAATTTTCTTACTTGTTATACCAAATAAGATACTACTACTGTAGTACAATTTTAAAAGTATGGTACGTAGTGATGTAAAAGTACAATAAAAAGTTTAGGATGCTTTCAATGAAAAATACAGTTACAGGGAGATAGTTATTGACAATGCCCATCAATTCATGGGAGACTCCCAAATAATCTGGGATGCTTTCAATGAAAAATATTTCTAAAAGTGCATTCTTGGACACTTTGTTAACATTTTCCATGTAATTAATACTCCATTCCCAAGAAAAATAGTTTCATTTCTAAAAATGGATATAATTTACTTTACTAGTTTGGTGGTGGTGGTTGAGACAGATAGATGCTGTCCAAAATTTATAACAGGCAGCAATACACCATCTACACCCCCTCTAATTTTTCTATACATGCATCTCACTTGACCCTCAACTCATACGCACTCACACACCAAAAAGCTGTATAACATAGGAGCAACCCATCATTAATTAACCACAGATGAGAGGGGCGCGGGGATCATCATATTCACAACAGCAGCAGCCTGATCATTCATCAAACGCTGGTGGTGGTGGTGGTGGTGGTGGTGATAATCAACAGATTCAACACAATCAAGTCCGTGTTACTAGAAGGAAGAGACCCCGGCCCCAATCAGTCAATCCCTCCGCCCGAAAATGCTATGGAGGTGATACTAGACAGGAACGTAGCCCTGTTCCATCCACTAGTATGTTCAATTTCTTCTTACTGCTGTATAAATTTTACGGTTTGTCTTTGTGTGTGCTTGTACATCAATTGTGCACATATATCTGGATGCATTCAATTTTACTCTTAAGTCTATAGGTTCATTTGTTAATTACTGAATTAGGCTCCAATTTGATATCTCATGCATGTGATTTAATTGCCGAACTCATCCACCCACCCACAAGACCACATGAATCTCATGACCTTTGGCTAAATCGACTAATCCTGATTTGACTATTTAAGACCCAGATCAGAGAGAGAGAGATCTGATTTCCTAGATCAAGAAATGGTAGAGCAAAAAAAAGGTGTTTGAGATGGTTGTCTGTAATAGAAAGTGAGAAAAAAGGGAAGAGATGGGGGAAGTGGGGGGCGGGGGCGGAGAGGAAGGCTCCTTCCAGGATGGAAATTCTTTGTACAATATGTAAACTGAAAGGGCAAACTCAGAATATAGATTTAAGGCTAAAATACAAAACTTTGCACCCCAAACTACCATTTTTCCCATAATCATACTCGGTGTTGCCATTTGTCCCACTTTGCCCCCTCCCGTCCATGGGCTTTAGAAATAGTAACGGAAATTGACATGTGCATATCACACACACCTCTTTCTCCAACAACACCTTTAATTCAATAGATTGACTACTGAGGATGGGGAGAATCATCAATTGCTAGAAAATGCTCATTTCTTGATAATCCCATTGTTGCCCCCGAAGAACAACAACCAAATTAATCACCCATTCTCCCTCTCTCATTCCTACCAGAATGCAAATCTGGGTTGAAACCCCCAACACCACCACCGTTGTTGCCGTAACAGGTTCTAATCAATTCCTGTAACTCAAATCAAACACCAATCCCTAGAAAATCTTGAATTCAAAAGCAGCAAGTTCTTGATTTGAAATGGATATTAGATTTTGATGGGTATCATAATTGCTGGAAAATGCTCATCTCTTGATAACCCCATTGAAGAACAACAATTGCCTGTTCTAATCAATTCCTGAAACTCTAATCAAGAACAACAATTTGAATTCAAAAGCAGCAAGTTCTTGATTTGAATTAATCACTCAGGGGGAAGAGGAAGGCTCTCTGGAAATTCTCTCTCTAGAATATAGATTTATGGCCATATATACACAAACTTTGCACCCCAACAACTACCATTTCCGTCGTTGCCATAAGAGGTTCATAATCACGGTGCTGAAACTCAATTTGTCCCACTTTGCTCCCTCCTGTCCATGGGCTTTAGAATTCATAAGTACAAGTTCTTGATTTGAAATGGATATTAGACACACCTCTTGATCTCCAACAACACCTTTAATTCAAAGGTCTGACTACTCAGGAAGAGTGAAGGCTCATCTTCCAGGATGGAAAATGCTTATTTCTTGAGTAACCCCATTGTACCCTGAAGAAGGGCAAACTCTTAATTTATCATTACTTTGACACCATTACTCAGGATGTGGTGAATCATCAATTCCTGGAAAATGCTCATTTCTTGATAACCCCATTGTTGCCCTGAAGAACAGCAACCAAATTAACCACTCATTCTCCAGTGGTGAATCATCAATTCCTGGAAAATGCTTATTTATATCCATACCCCCATCTTTTCTCACTCATTCCTACCAGAATGCAAATCTGGGTTGGAACTCCGAACACCACCACCGTCGTTGCCTTAACAGGTTCTAATCAATTCCTGAAACTCAAATCAAACACCAAACCCTGGAAAATCTTGAATTCAAAAGCAGCAAGTTCTTGATTTGAAATGGATATTAGATCTTGATGGGTATCATAATTGCTGGAAAATGCTCATCTCTTGATAACCCCATTGTTACCCGTGAAAAACAACAACCGAATTAATCACTTACTCTCTCTCTCTCTCTCTCTCTATATATATATATATATATATATATATATATCCAAATCCCCATCTTTTCTCTCTCATTCCTACAAGAATGAAAACCTGGGTTGGAACACCCAACAACACCACCGTCGTTGCCTTAACAGGTTCTAATAAATTCCTGAAACTCTAATCAAACATGAAAATCTTGAATTCCAAAGCAACAAGTTCTTGATTTGAAATGGATACTAGATCTTGATGGGTTTCAAATGAATTCAAATCGAGGGACACCCCTTTATGACCCCAAATTGCCCCGAAGTTGCAACCCTGAGACTTTATGTGCAAACAGTTAGCCCATGGACCCCTAAACATGACAATGGGAAAACCACAGGGATTCAAGTGATGTTAACCTTTAATTTTGGTAAAAATATGGGTTAAAAGAAAGAAGTATTATTGTAATAAATTGAACATTGCTTATTGTTTATAACATTTTTTTGAAATAAGAGTCACAGTGAGTGATGCATGAAATGAACACTTAAAATTAATGTTTTTTTTTTTTTCGTAAGTGTTATATGTAGTATATGTAGGGTCTTATGTAGGAGTTAAGTTGCTTCAATGCGACTATTTTGATGTAAGAGTGCATAGATTAGATTCTTCTTAGACCTGGAAAGGGCAGGTTCCTTGTGCCATTAGTTGTCTATTTAGTGTGTGTGTGTGTGTGCTTTTGACTATTTTGTTCAAGCAGTAAAAGAGTCTTAAGTGCCTAATTTAGTAGGGCTTGGAATATTACCGAGCATATCAAGCTTTGCAAGTTGGTAAGAGTTTTTTTTATTTGTATTGTTTCAGAGGGATAAACAACGAGGAATCTTAGCATTTTATGCATATCTATTTGTTAAGCCACAAATTTACCAATAAGCAAATTACTTGAGCAAAACTTGGTTAGAATCTAGTTTGAGAACTCAACATGCCATTGCCAGCCAAGGAGTCAAACTCGAACATAATCTCTTGCAAGTAGTGAAGCAAAAGATAAGAGAAAGGCGTGGATATACATCTCAATCTTTTAGGGTGATGGTTGGAGGCAAAAATCATAATTACTTGCATTGATGCTGGTACTTCTTATTATTCGATCTCCACGTCGCTCCTTTTTAAAGAAACAAAAAGAAGAGATTTTTTTGTTATGTTGATTTAGTAGATTACTTACTTTTCTTTAAATGAGCTTTTACTTGTAAGTAGTGAATCTTGGAAATGGCTAATGTGTTATTAGTTTAGCCTTGATACTCTCTACATTCATGGGCCGTACTGCTTTTAATTTGTATGACGAATTCCCATGCATTACTTCTCTCAGATCTTCAAGAATTAATCACGGAAAGTGATCATCATAATGCTGAGGACATGAACGTCCCTCAATTAGATGGAGAAAATCTTTCGATTGGCCCAGAAAACAACCAATTTGGTGAAGAAAGATTACTTAACCAAACTTCACCAACTACATGCCAACACACATGGAAGAGTCCAGACATGATCTTGGAGGGTCAACTTTCACAAGAGGCAAACGAAACAAACATTATTCCTTCATCTGTAGAAGTTCCTAGAGGAAATGATGGACTTTTGGAAAACGCAAGGAAAAGTCATATTGTGCATGCCACAACAAAGGAACTAAGGCCTTGTTCTATGGACCCACTCTTAGCGCCAACCTTACAAGCTATAACCTCCAAGTATGGTGACATTGCGAGAGAATGTGTGTCGCAGTCTACTGTTACGCGTACTCTTATGCTTGAAGGCATATGTAAAGTTGTCCATGATCTCAACTGCCAAAAGTTGGACACACTTGATGCTAACTCTTTGTATGACTATGATTCATTTTTGAAAGATGCTGAAAAAATGAAGTTCAATGTGAAGTGGTTGCGCGTACGAATTGAGGAACTCCAAGATGGAGTGAAATCATTCGTTGAAAGCAAACAAGCAAAAGATGAGATGATGAAGCTCATGGAACATAACGACTACGTGAAGAAATACCTACAAAGTATTAAATCAATAATTGAAGAACAAGAAGTTGAATTATCAGTAAGTACACATGAAGTGAAAAAGTTAAGCTACAAAATTAGCGACTTGGAGCCTAGACATCAACGTTTTCGAAGCAAGCCTTTGATGGACGGACTTCTCTAGATTCCTGGTATGACTTCTCTATCTCTCTCTCTCGCACACACGCAAACACACACTCAATCACTCACATTCATGACAACTTTTTTCTGATTATAATATTTCCAGAATTCTGTTGATATTAATTTGAAATTCACTTAATTGAATGTTATTGTGTTTTTTTGGACAGTCTCAATGGAGGAGCCAGCTTGCAGACATGTAATTGTTAGCTGAAATGATTATTCATAGTTTATCTCATAACCTTGATGATACTCGGAATTTTTTTGGCTGAAGCTGCAATGGTAAATGCTGCTTGGAAAACATTATACTCCATGTTCTCACAGTTCATTTTTATTGGATGGATCATGCCTCCATAAAGTATTTTTTGTTTCTTGATCAAGCTATGGTCATTTTCGTGCATATAGTATAATTTTTGTGATAGCACATTGCTTGAGAATGCACTAGACGGTAGAAAAGTATGAGTAGACTCTTGTAAACTATTGTGATTTTGTTGGTCGGAACTTGGAAGCTCTTTCTTGTTGGTGCTCTGCCTTAAGTTGTTGTCATCAGCATCGGACTTTTAGAATTCTTCTGATTCACTAGTATAATTGATTAGCATTTAGCAACATTGCAAAATGGCACTTGTGTATTTCATAATTCATTCATGGTGACTTGGTGACAGTAGATACGGAAAAGTAATTACCTCATTAATGTAGAAAAGGAACCATTAATGAGCTTAGTGCCCCGAGCCTCAACATCTAACTATCTGAGCATCCATGAACCAAGTCTATTGACCATAATTATGAAATAAGTTTTGATAGTTAATTGCTACTGTCAGGCCACTTGTACTCCACTATTCAATAGAACCATTAGGATTTAGGAGTATTCCTTATTTCTTTTGTCTTTTGCAGTTTGATGCTTCATGCTTCATCCAATATTTCTCTGATGTATCTAGCACACTAGTATCTTTGTAAAACACTTTATTGCAGAACAATTGATAAGAAACAACATTCTAGAAGATGCTTTCTATTATTCCACTCATTTTAGGGTTACAATTAATATAAGAAACAAAATTTTATTACGAGCCCTGATAATAAAGCATTGAAGTGCGGTACTTTGCAAAACCTGTCGCGGCGCACCCGTGCCCAGACATACCATTTCCACTAATTGTTACGCGCCCGTGTCTAACAACATGGTGCGTCCGCGCTATTTTTAGCAACGTAAGATTTTGCCAACTCCGCGCGCTTGCGCGCACGCGTTTGCGCCTCCTGAACCTGCGCCATCATGCAGTAACAACCAATCTTGTTGTGACAAAAGCTCTTCTGACAATATTTCTAACTCTATTATTTTAACCTAATGAGCATCATCAAAGATTCAAAATACTAATTTATACAAAGGTCATAACAATGGAGTTAAAATTGGATGCATAATTATTTATGTTCACAACCACTCTTCTTTGTTTACTTGTGTTTGATGAATATATTTATTAATGCAGAATTTATTAATGCTTTCATTGAAAGACATTTTAGTGTTCACATGGGAATTGAACAGATAGGTAGGAAGAACAAGAAGTCAAGAAAAACGACGACGTCTTGAAGCAATATGATTGTATGTTTGTTGTTCTTTAATCATATTTAGGCTCCGTTTGTTTCACGGAAAATGACTTTCGAAAAACGTTTTCCTCATTTTTCAGTGTTTGGTAACCTTAGGAAAATATAGTTAACGCAAAAGGTTTTCCGAGTCAACGGAAAATGAAGGCTTCTTTTCTGAAAAATGACTTACGGATTCATTTTCCGTAAGTCATTTTCTAAATGTTAGGACACCCTCCGCCCCCTTTCACAATTGTACATATTTACTTATACACACAATATTTCACTCAACAAATAAATTGTTTAGAAATATAAATGAAGTTTGTGCATACTATTTATAAATTATAATTTTAATAAATGCTTACTACGTTCTAAAATTATGGTCACCTATATTATTTAGGAACATCCTAACCATTGCCAAATTTTCTATTTTAAAACGTTTTTTTTCATATCAATTATCAAAAAATTTATTTGTAATTGTGAGATTGAAAAAAGATAGACATTTATTTGACACCACTAATGATTAATTGAGAGTTACTAAAGAAAAATTACTTAAAGTTCAACACTATTTTATATTCAATATTTGTATTAATATTAGAATATATATATTTTTTGTATTTATTCATATATAGTTTTCCGTAACATTTTCTAGAGACATCCTAAATATTGTCTATTTTCTGTTTTAAAACGTTTTTTTCTTATCAATTATCAAAAAAATTATTTGTAATTGTGAGATTAAAAAGAGATGGACCTTATTAAAAAAAGATGGTCCTTATTGATTTTCTAGGGACATCCTAACATTGTTTAGTTTCTATTTTTATTTTTGTATTTATTCATATATTGTTTTTCGTTACATTTTCCGTGTGTTTGCCAAACACCCGTAAATGTTTTCTAACATATTTTCAAAAGATTTACCAAACACCTGAAAAATGAAATCTTTTGATTTTCTAGAAATCATTTTCCGTGAAACAAACGGAGCCTTAATCTCTTTTTCAACTTGTTATCCAACCAAAACTTGCTGTATAATCAATGCAATTTTGTAATTATATATATATATATATATATATATATATATATATATATATATATATATATATATATATATATATATATCAATTTCATCTTGTACGCAAGACCGTTCCTGAACTTTTGGGAGCCAATGACAAAAATAATAAAATGGACCCCTATAGATATAAAAAATAAAATTTTGAACTAAATGAATTTTTAATTTTTCATCGTTTAAAATATTTAATTGGTATAACATTTACGAGCATACTAATATATAATTACATTAAATAATTATTTAAAATTACTTCGTTTGCATATTCTGACACACTAGTTATTTTCTATCTTGATTTGGTAATTTTCTTATATATTAAAATATACAAAATGCCTATAAAGCATATCTATAAGATATTTTAGATTTATTCACTCTTCTAAGATCTTTCTCAACTATATCATCAAATTATATCACCTTCTCTCATTTTTTGGTTCATTCGTTACATGTTCATTTGATTTTGTTGTTGATTATTCGATTATTGTAATTTATTTAATTCATATTCTAAGATAATTAATTTTTTTGTTGATTAGACATTTCATTTTATTATTAATGAGCTATTAAAAATATCATTTTTTTAAAAAAATTGACTTTTAAACGAGAACTCTTTATCCGAAACGGAGGGAGGGAGTATATAATACTTGATAATTCACAATTCAAAAATAAAATAAACTACATAACTTTCAAATAGTTCAAAAATAAATAAAATTAACATGACTTTTAAAGACCAAGTCAAAACACCTCACCCAATAGGTCACTAAATCACATATAAAATTTAAATGATAATATAATATTTATATCTATATATGACTATATTATAAATTCCAGGCCCCAAAGACGGCCTCCCTTCTGGACTACCCTCAGGCCGGCCTGCTTGTACGCACAAAGCCAAAGATAGCAGCTTGTCCATGGCAGAAACTTGTCCCATACTTTGTCAGTCTCAAAGGACGGCGACACACGTACATGTTATTTCTTGTATGCATGTCTTTATTTGTTTTAAGATATGGTCCCTCCACTAGATGAGATCGTCTTTAATACCTAGCTAATTACCTGTATGGCTGTATGTGATCGATTGATTTCAGTTTTTTCCTTAAGCATCTCTCGTATATCTCTCCCCTTGAGATGGCAGTGTTTAATTGGGGCATTTACAAAAACGGTAAGTCAAATAAGACTTGGTCATTTTTAGCCAAACTAAAAAAAAAAAAAACTTATATGATCATTTTAACTGTAAAATGTCTAAACTACCCTTTATATATCATTTTCTTTTTTTGGTATTGGTTTGTAGGGCTTGGTTTTATATAATATACGTATGTGGCATTATACCTAAGTATACGAATGCTCACTCGTCGAATATTCCCTCCCTCAGCCCCCTCAGCCGCCAAAACAGAGTTCGTTAGGATCGTTACTCAAAATCGTAACATTCAAAATCCAGTGTTCTCTCTCAAATTCGAAGGGGTTTCAAAGCCCATCAACTGTGTGCTAACTGCTAAGTAATCAGGTTCGTCCCCCTTATCGAATACTAGATCCCACCCTCAGTCGTGTCGTGGAGTTCAGAAAAGTTTTCTTCCAAATTCGAAACAAGCCCATCAATTGTGTGCTTAGTATTCAGGTTCGTTTCCATAAACATTCATCTGAATCCATTTTAGTTTTCTGCAAATTCAATCATGACTCAAAACTGGTATTTCTTTGCAAAATGCATAACTATTCAACAATCATGTGCATTTTGAACTGGTACCTTATACATTGGCACCTAACCTGGTTTATCAATCCACAATGTTAGTTTGCAAAAAAAAAAAATAAATCATTTTTGATTAATAAATCATTGCTAATTACTTTGCAAATTGGTTTATCAACTGGTTTATTGATAAACCAGGTGAGTGTCTATTAACTGACAATGGTTTCCAAACAGCAGGTTTGCCCCTTGGTTTATCAACTGGTTTATTGATGTTTGTTAAACCTGGTGAGTGTCTGTTAACTGACACTGGTTACTAAACAGCAGGTTTGCACATTGGTTTGCAAACTGGTTTATCAACTGGTTTATTGATAAATCATAGATAAACCAGGTGAGTGTCTGTTAACTGATACTGGTTTCCAAACAGCAGGTTTACCCATTAGTTTATCAACTGGTTTATTGATAAATCATAGATAAACCAGGTGAGTGTCTGTTAATTGACACTGGTTTCCAAACAGCAGGTTTACCCCTTGGTTTATCATCTGGTTTATTGATAAACCATAGATAAACCTGGTGAGTGTCTGTTAACTGACACTGGTTTCCAAACAGCAGGTTTACCCCTTAGTTTATCAACTGGTTTGTCAATAAACCATAGATAAACCTGGTGAGTGTCTGTTAACTGACACTGGTTACCAAACAGCAGGTTTGCACCTTGGTTTGCAAATTGGTTTATCAACTGGTTTATTGATAAACCATAGATAAACCAGGTGAGTGTCTGTTAACTGACACTGGTTACCAAACATCAGGTTTGCAAACTGGGTTATCAACTGGTGTGTCTACTAGTTTATTAACTGGTTTATTAATAAACCATAGATAAACCATGTCATTGTCTATTAACAGTGTTAACTGGTCTGTGGTTTATCAACTGGCAATTTATTCCTTTAACATTGGAATACATTGAGTATATGAATGTACTTATTTATTATGTTCAATATTGCAGATATGACTTCAGATTTTTGGCCCTCAGTTATTTATTTTGGACATTTTGTTGAAGACGACATCGTCGGATGCTCATGGAAATTTATTGACAAACGGAATCCAAGGGGAGTTGGTATCAGTAATGAAAGTACATGTGAAGAGTTATATGGTAAAGTACGAACCATTTGCCAAGTTGATGACATAGAGATAAGATTTGTTACTCCAGCAACGGAAAATGCTTTTAAATTTCCCGTCTTAATTACTAAAGATGAAGATTTTGAATGGTACTTGAACCTTAACAGACTAGGGGTTCAATATCCACTTTTTGTTACCCGTTTGATCATGGAAAATTTGGACTCGAACCGAGGAGAAAATAATGAAACTGGTTTTGACATGGAAAATAATGGAGAAGAGGAAAATAATAGAGAAGGTGAAAACAATGGAGAAGAGGAAGAAATGAGACATGAAGATTTTTTCCCAATAACCCTACTGAATTTGCCACACCGTCGAGACAGTTTGATGGGTTCAGTCAAGAGAACATAGATGAAGACAATAGAGATGAACCTTTATCCAATAACCCTAATGATTTTGCTACACCCACGAGACAGATGTTTGATGGGTTCAATCAAGACAACAGAGATGAAGCCAACAGAGATAAAGACAATCAGTTCACAAGCGATAATTTAGGGACTTCTTCGGTTGCAAGTACAACGCGAGTGATACCGGAAGAGATTGATTTGGATGTTGGACAAGTATTCAATAACAAGAAGGAGCTTCAGGATGCTGTTCACTTGCTTGCATTAAACCATAAGTTTGAGTTCAAAACAAAAAAAATCCAACAAGACAGTGTACACTGTAGTTTGTGTTGATGATAATTGCAAATGGCGTTTGTTTGCAACAAAGTACTCAGAAAGTGATTATTTTGAGATTCGAAAATATACACCCGAACATTGTTGCCCCCAAAATATTTGCATGGCTGATCATAGGCAATCGACAACACGTATGATTGGGAAACACATTTCACCAAGGTTGGAGGACCGCGACACTGTGTTACAACCGAAGGAAATCATTGCAGAAGTGTCTAGAACATTGGGGGTTTCACTAAACTACCAAAAAGCGAGGAGGTCTAGAGAAGATGCCTTAACACAACTCAGGGGTTCAGCTGAGGATAGTTACAAGAAGCTAGCCGTATATGCCCACAACTTGCAATTGGTCAATCCATCAATAGTCTACTCTTTAGAGCTTGATAATGAACACAGATTCAAGTACTTCTTCTTGGCGTATGGGGCTTGCATTCTTGGATTCCACGCTGCAATGCGTCCAGTAGTGATTGTGGATGGAACATTTTTAACTGCAAGATATAGAGGTACGTTGATTATTGCAACTTGTCAAAATGGTAATATGCAGATATATCCTCTTGCATGGGCTATTGTCAATTCTGAAAATGATGCATCATGGACTTGGTTTTTTAGGAAGTTGAAAGAAATAACAGGTGATAATGAATCACTTGTGATCATTTCTGACAGACATAGGAGTCTTATTACTGCAGTCCAAAATGTTTATCAGAGTGCACATCATGCTCATTGTATCTATCATATAAAGGGAAACTTAAGGGTTGTAACCCGTAAGCCTGACACGATGTCCCTTTTTATGAGAGCGGCAGAGGCTTATACCATAGAAGAGTTCAACACGCATATGTCTCAAATTCAAAAAAACCGATGAAAATGGTTTGAAATATCTTAGTGAGACAAAATTTGAAACTTGGGCGAGGTCGCATTGCAAAGGACACCGTTATAATATCATGACTTCAAACAATGTGGAGTCTCTCAACTCAGTGTTCAAGGAAGCTCGAAAGACTCCTATACTTTCCTTGTTTCAAAGTATTGGAAAAACGTTGCAGAAATGGTTTTGTGAGAGGCGTGAGTCAGCTTCAGGGTGTACAATCGTTTTAACCCCGGTAATGGAAGCAAAACTAGCCAAAACCAGAGAGATGGCTAAGAAGTATACGGTTATTGAAGCCATCAATCAGTCCATGTATGTGGTGAGGGGTGGTAATAAGCATTCCACAGTGGATTTTGATAAACATACTTGCACTTGCCAAAGGTTTCAATTGAACCATGTACCATGCGAGCACGCAGTTGCAGTTTGCATTAAGAGACGTTTTTCAGTGTACCCATTGTGCTCATCATTCTATACAACATCGTCTTGGAGAATGGCATATTCATGTAACATCTTCTCAGCGGCCAATCAAGAGGAATGAGACATGCCAGACGATATATCTGCATAGGGTCAAGTAAATGACTCGGTTTAACACTCGTGGTTGATTAAACTTGAAGATGGTCCAGCAGCTGCTGCTCCAGCTGATTCAAAAACAGTAGCTAGTTTTGCAGTAAGAAATTTTATTAATAACCAAACTATGACTCATGCTTAAAGTGATAAACAAGGTTGTAGGCCTACCTGCTGATATTCAGCAGGAAGAACTTTGGATAAAATATTATAACAAATGAGTCAAGTAATCACTTTGGATAAAATATTAAACTTAAGTACTTCAATGTAAGAAATTCAAGAGTTAAGAGATACAAAAGAGTTTTTGGTGTTTCTCTGAAAAAATTCAATCATGTGCAGCTTCATCGGCATCGTCATCGGAAGATAAATCTGCAGCGGCTTTAGCAGTAGCTTTAGCTGCTCTGCCTAATCTAAATTTAAGTTCTGCAATCTTCTCTTTGTAAGCTGCAGCCTTTGCTTCAGTCTTTTCAGCTCTTGCCTTCTGCTTTTCTTCCTCTTCCTTGTGAGCTAAGGCTTCAGCTCTTAGCTCTGCTCGTTTTGTATGTGCCTCTTCCTGCTCCTTGTATGCTTTAATTGCAGTAGACTCACCTGCAGTAAGCCAACCAAGCTTAGAATTATAAGAAAAAAAATATTAATCCACCTACCTACTGCCCCTAGAACCCACAGTTCATTAGACTCACCTGCAGTATATGCAGCTTTAATTGTAGCAGAGATGGAGTCCTGAATAGAGGGTAGAAGAGCTTCAATCTCCGCTTTGTAATCCTGCTGACTATTCGTTCATCTATTTGTTACACTCCTTCAATTTGTTGATTCAGTTGCAGGTTCATCTCCTTGAGGTCTTCTTTGATATGAACCTGAGTGATCTTTAACATGTCCAGGGTTTCATAACAGCTTGAACCTTCAGGAAAGACATGTGCAGTGGCAGCAGGAGTTGATGTGGAAGGGACATCAGTTGCAACATCAGCATCAGCAGTTGGTGTAGGAGCAGCTGGAGTTGATGTAGTGGGTGCTGTTTTTGGAGTAGTTGGAGGGGAGGGTGCAGCAGGCACTTCATCAACTGGAGAAGATATAGGAGTAATATCTAGAAATATGATCTTCTGTCCAGTTGGCTTGTTAAGTGCATCCTTAATGATTTCCTGCTATTTCTGTCTCATTTGATATGCTAGCCTGGCAGGAGACAATATTTGAACATCAGTATCAACATCCACATCTTCAGAATCTTCTTCCTTTTCAGCTTCCTGCTCAGAAGAGCTACAGCTGTAATCCACTATAGGAATAGCAGGGGTGGCATCTGTTTGGTGTAGGTCAACATCAGGTTCGGGAGATGGGGGTAGGATGAAGGATATAGGTTGAACATTGAGTGGTTGAGGTGAAGTAGATGAAGAAGGAATGATAGGTTTTGATTCAGGTGCAGCAGATGAAGATGGGGTTTGGTGGGGCTCCTCAGTAGATGGCTGGGCAGATGTCGATGCTCCTCCTGCCTTTGAGGATTTATTGCCATAAATGGACACATATCTGGCAGTAGCCTTCGCAACCTTTTCCTTGATATTTTCCATGGCCTGTTCTTGAATCTTCTTAATTTTGGCCTTGTTCATTGGAGGTAGTCTACCTGCTTCTCTATCTATCTGGTCTTCATCAGTAGCAGGTCTGTCAACAACATAAGGATCATCAACCCTAATCATTGGTAAACCATACTCAGCGTTGTAAATTTCCCACATATCAACTATTAGCTCATCTTGCACAAACCTGTCTTGAGCAAGATAGAAGGCATTCCATTCCATAGGCATTAGATCAAAACATTTGCCGTAATTGAGGGCAATCTCTTCTGCAGTGGACAATCCTTGTACGAGGTTTTTGTAGGGAATCCATAATTTTCTGTTGAAATTTGAGTCCACATATTTAATGGGATCTACCCATGGTTTGTCCTCCTTCTTCTCCTCATGAAAGGATAGTAAGGGCTTGAATGAAAGTAGGGTAGATGGTCAATGGGGAAGGCCCAATCTAGTAGGAATATCAGCTGGATTGGTAGAGAAAGGATCATTTCTGGGATGAAAGGTTGGGTTGAAAATAGGTGGGAAGTATGGTTTCTGAGCTTGGTTTGGGTTGGAGGTAGGTAAAGTAGTATGTGATGAAGGTGGTTGGTTTTGAGGTTTAGAAGTAGCAGGGAAGGGAATGAAGGTTTCAGGGTTTAATTCAACAGTTATCCTCTGCCTCTTCCTAGCATACTTTTTGCCAACGGATTTGGTAGGTGCATCACCAGTGGATCTTGCAACTGTAGCTTCTGCTTTTTCTTCATCTATCTCCTCATTAATTAGCAGATTTATCCTTCTACTTTTTCTTTTTGGAGCAGCAGGTCCGATAAACTTGCTTGAGTTCTTGGCCCAGATGATATCTGTTGAACCAAACTTCCTTGAAATCACATTGTTAATCACATCGCTATCTGCCACATTCCTAACAACAGCAGGTATCTGTCTTAGAAAGTGGGTAATGATAAGGTGGTGGGTGATTTTCGATTTATTCATATTGTCAAAAATAAGTTCAACCAAAACAGCAGCCCAGTTAACTTTTTCTCCAAGCACAATGGCAGCCATTAGTGCCAATTGGTTTTTAGTAACCTTGTATTTTGCCCCAGATTTGACTATTAGGCATTTGCCTAAAACAGAAGCTAGAGTATAATGAAGGGGGCAGAAGATATGTTTCTTTCTATCTGCAGATAAAGGTTGTGGGACATTTCCCATCATAACAATCCATCCACCAGACACAATTTCTTTGCTAATTTCAGATAGACACGAACCTGCAGTGTTTATATTGGGAAAGACATTCGGAATGGTTTGGGTATCAAACACTACATCTATCCCATTGATATTTCCAGAAAGCGAGTTTGGTATATTTGGTGTGGGTTGCATCTGTTGGAAGAATAACTCTGTTAAAGCTGTATTGTAGTCGGCTATGTTGAAGGTCAAAAGGGGAAGAAGTCCAGAATATGTGAGCAACTGGACCAATTCGTGGCTAATGTCAACTTTGTTCAGTGCGGTGTCATCCAAAATGCATCCTACGTCGGCGTTATCAGTCATTGCACCTGAGTTCACGAAGAAACTAGGGTTTCAGAGTGTTTGGGAAGAAAACGAAGTACAGAAGGCAGTTGCACTTTGCAAAGAGAGAGGAGAGGTGAGAGAAAACTTTTTTCAATTAGTTTTGTTCTTATTTTTCCAATTCTACGTTGTGTTATTTACTCCTAACTTTTCTTTGATTCTTTGGGCATAAGTATCAAATATTACCTCATTAATGTTTGATAAAAAGTAAATAACGTACGTTACGTTAAGTTAAGTTAAGTTAAGTTATATCATTTCACCAATAGGCGTAGCGTGTTTTCATGTTAGAATGGTCCATCGTAATCCATTATACCATTTCGCCAATAGGTGTAGCGTGTTTTCATGTTAGAATGGTCAATCGTAATCCATTATACCATTTCGCTAATAGGCGTAGCGTGTTTTCATGTTAGAATGGTCCATCGTAATCCATTATAACATTTTGCCAATAGGCGTAGCGTGTTTTCATGTTAGAATGGTCCATCGTAATCCATTATAACATTTTGCCAATAGGCGTAGCGTGTTTTCATGTTAGAATGGTCAATCGTAATCCATTATAACATTTCACCAATAGGCGTAGCGTGTTTTCATGTTATAATGGTAAATCGTAATCCATTATACCATTTTGCCAATAGACGTAGCGTGTTTTCATGTTATAATGGTCAATCGTAATCCATTATACCATTTCGCCAATAGGCGTAGCGTGTTTTCATGTTAGAATGGCCCATTGTAGTTCATTACGTTACGTTAAGTTAAGTTAAGTTAAGTTAAGTTAAGTTACGTTACGTTAAGTTACGCGTGCTGCTTAAGTTAAGTTAAGTTGTTAAGTTAAGTTGCTTACGTTACGCCACGCTTAAGTTATGTTAAGTTAAGTTAAGTTACGTTAAGTTAAGTGAAGTTAAGTTAAATTAAGTTAAATTACGTTACGTTAAGTTAAGTTAAGTTAAGTTAAGTTAAGTTAAGTTAAGTTAAGTTACGTTACGTTAAGTTAAGTTAAGTTAAGTTAAGTTAAATTAAGTTAAGTTACGTTACGTTAAGTTAAGTTAAGTTAGACTTTAAATTTGTTTAGATTTCAAATTGGCCTCCCAAATTTTGAAGTCAAATTTGAGTGGCCATATAAAACCCTGGATTTTCCATTCTCTCTCATTCCAATTCCTCGTCATTTCTCTCTCCACTTCTATCTCCAATCTCTACTCTGCCCTATCTCTCTCTCTACCGATTCAATTCAAATTCCTCCTCTCCTATCTACGGGGAATGGCGATGCCGAATGCTTCATGCTATTGTGGGGACCTTACTGTTTTGAAGACATCGTGGACAGGAACCAATCATGGGAGAAGATTCTTTGGCTGTACCAACTATTCCTATGTAAGTGTTCTTTCGTTTTAGGGTTTTATTGTTAAATTTAGATTGTGTTTTCTTTCTCATTTGGATGTATGTTACATGACGGTGGGTGTGGATACTTCGCGTGGTATGACCCACCAATGTGCCCTCGATCAACAATAGTGATTCCAGGACTTCTACAAACAATCTCTCAGCTGAAAGTAGAGATTTGCGAACTTGAAATGAAGGTTGTTGAAGACAAGAAAAAATTCATGTGGATTTTAGGTGTCATTAGTGTTATTTTCTTGCTAGTTGTTGCTGTCTTGTTGTCTGTCTGACTGACTTTTCATGTTATAATGTGGTTCTCCTTTCTTTCGTAATGTAAGTAAGGTTATAACAATGTGTACCCCCAATCTTTTGTTTTTGTTGATGGGGAGGGGAAGATGTAAATGCCAGTGATTTTTGGACATGTACCTATGGTGACTCTAACTATGGCTGTAAATATGTATATGATCTGGTTTATCAATGGTTTGTTGATAAACCAGCTGAGTAAAGCAGATGATACAATTTGTTGATAAGTTTGGTGTACTTACATTTGGTGTACTTAATTTGTTCACATTCCGTTATACTAACACCTGATGTACGAACAATTTTTTCTGAGTTTATCAATGGTTTATCAATAAACCAGCTGATAAACCAGGTGCACTTTAAAAGAAAAAAATCATTTTTGCTAACACCTGCTGTAGGAACAATTTTTCTGAGTTTATCAATAAACAAGTTGATAAACCAGATCACTTTAAAAGAAAAAACCATTTTTTACACCTGCTAACACCTGCTGTAGAAACAATTTTTCTGAGTTTATCAATGGTTTATCAATAAACCAGCTAATAAACCAGGTCACTTTAAAAGAAAAAAACTATTTTTTTACACCTGCTAACACATGTTGTAGAAACAATTTTTCTGAGTTTATCAATGGTTTATCAATAAACCAGCTGATAAACCAGGTCACTTTAAAAAGAAAAAACCATAGAAATATTTGTTTTAAATCTATAATAGATATTTCTATGATTAATATATGATTTTTATTCAAAAAATTATTTATCATTTTATAAAATTAGATATTTCTATGATTAATATATGATTTTTATTCAAAAAATTATTTATCATTTTATAAAATTAGATATTTTAAAAAATGTGTTCTATAACTGTCCACTATCTCAAATGGCGGTTGAATAGCCAAAACATTAAATGTACACTATCTCATTTGAAAACTTGACAATTTTCAAAAAGCTTAAACCTCCAAAAGTTTCTCTCTTCCTTCACCTACACTTCATCTTCTTCGCTAAAACCCTAATTTCTGCTCACACAGCACATGACAGGTACAATGGCAGACAAAACAGAATTTGGCTGTCTTCTTGATGTTGTTGTTCTCAATAGAGATGGTCTTGGAAGCGAACTAGTCACCCTTCTCGACAATTTTGGTGTTCTTCCTCTTCTGACCTTCAACACCAACACGATTACATCAAACCCTCATCGAACTCTTCTTCCAAATAGATGAATCCTACCCCAAACATTCCCCACTCTCTTATCGGAAACATTAATGGCACCAAGATTGTGTTTGATGCCCAAACCATTCTTGCCGCTTCCAAAGCTCAAAACAGCAGTGCCTCCATAAAAGAAATTACAAAGAAAATCGCTTCAAGTGGATGGGCTATCATGTTAGGAAGTATTCCCGAACAGCTGCCGACAGAAGAAGAACTTGTTCATGCCTCTCGCACTATGCCCTGCCGTTTCCGACAAGTGCTTGATTATCAAATCTGGGGCAAAGGATAAAATCACTGAAGTCCAATTGAAGCTGATGTCTGCAATTGTAACTGGTGAAGACATCAACTGGGCTGCTGTTCTGGTGGAGTTTGTATTTGACAACATCACAAAGCACAGGAAGCATCCCAACAAACCCAGGTTGACTCATCACCTCATCATCACCCATTTTCTTAGAAAAAATCAAGCCGTGATGCGAGTGTTGTTGGTGAAGTGGTTTATGATTGGACAGAAGAAAGTTTGGTTGTACTGATCTAACTTGGGCTACAAAGTCCAGCAAGTATGTTCCACCTGCAAGAGAAGAAAGGAAGAAAAGAAGGCACCTTGTTATAAGGGAGGAGGAAGAGATTGAAGAGGAAGCAAATGCAGAGGCTACAAAAATGCAATGTAGAAGCTACAACATGCACTTCTTGTTGGTGCTTCTTCCATGTTGGCGAAGTTAACTCAAGGAAGAAGAAAAGAGCATCTGCTGATCTGAACCCTGAAACCTTCATTCCTTTTCCCCCAAACGCTGAACCTTCCAACCTTGAATCCACACCTGCTTCTTGTACGAGATCTAGGAAACAGCAGAAGCCTTACTTCCCTCCTATCTTTAATCCAACATATCATCCCAAACACTCTCCCTACCTTATAAATCCTACTCCCATACCTGAAAATTGGGTATTTCCAATTGATCACCTTCCATACTTCATTCAAGCCCTTCTCTCTTTTCATGAAGAAAATAAGGAAGCAAAACCAAATGTTCCTCTCTTCAAATATGTGGATGACAACAGAAACAGGAAGCAGCATGTCCCATACCACAAACCTTCTGAAGAAATGAACTCAAAAGAGGTCATTCAATTAAATTATGGTAAATATTTTGACCATATGCCTCTTCAATGGAATGCCTTCTACCATGCCCAAGAGATTTGTGCAGATGAGTGGTGATGAAAGTATGGGATATCTTCAATGCCGCTTACAAGCTACCAATGCCAACAAACAGATGATCCCTACTTAGTAGGAAGAGAAGTCACTGAAGATGATCTATTGCATAAAGTATATGGAAGTATGCCTGACATCAATCCAAACATGCTCAAATTGATTCATGAGCAAGCCATGGAGTACATTCACACATCAGCAGATATGGCTGCTGCTAAGTATCTGTCTCTCAAAGAAAACAGGTGGACAAAGGTAGCAGGAGCTTCTACCTCTACCCACCCATCTCCTGAACCACATAAAACCCCATCTCTACATGCTTCTCCTTCACCCATTAGAGCTCAACCCATCTCCATGATTTTTCCAACAGCAGATCATACCAACTCACCATCTCCATCTGATCTTGACCTGAACAATATCAAAATCCCCATGACTCCATCTACTTCCAGTGGGGAAAGTCAAGAAGCAGCTGATGAAACCACTTCTACTGATTCAACTTCATCTTCTTCATCTACATCTACTGAAGACAGCTCATCCTCAGAAGAATTTGTGCCTCCAAAGACTACTTCAGAAGCAGCTGCAGAAACTGTCCAGCCTTCTCCAACCCATATTCATGCTTATAGGCTAAGGAAGATACAGAAAGCTACTGAAACTAGCTATGTATGACACCACCTACCGCTCCTACGCTCCACCACCAATCGCTACTCACCGATCCACCACCACCGCTACTCCTGCTTCTCCTACAGATCCTTATACTTCAACCCTGCTCCTGGTAATCTCTTTCCTGAAGGTGCTACTTACTATGAAGCACTAGATATTGTAAGAATTACTCAGGTGCACATTAAAGAAGATCTCAAGGACATGAACCAGCAGCTGAATAAACAGATTCAGGAAGTACAACAGCAGATGAACCAACAGGTTCAAGGTTTGCAGATGCAGATTAAAGCTCTTCTACCCTCCATACAGGACTCCATATCTGTTGCAGTGCAAGCTGCATATGCTGCAGGTGAGTCTGCTGGACTTAAAGCATTCAAGGAGGAGGAAGAGAAACAAAGAGCTGAGTTAAAAGCAGAAGCCTTAGCACTCAAAGAAGCAGAATTGAAGCAAAAGGCAAGAGCTGAAAAAGCTGAAGCAAAGGCTGCAGGTTACAAAGAGAAAATCTCAGGCCTAAAACAGAGATTAGGCATTGCAGCTAAACACCTAGGAAGAGCTACAGAACAAGCTGCTGAAGCTGCAAATGAAGAATCTTCTGATGAAGATACTGCCCAAGATTGAAGTGTTTTTTTTAGACACACTAGCAACTCTATCTATCCATCAAACTTATTACATTTGGTGTACTTCAATTTTAAATGTAAGAAGTTTAACTCATATACTATTCTACTAACACCTGATGCAGGAACAATTTTTATGACTTTATCAATGGTTTATCAATAAACCAGCTGATAAACCATGTGCATTTTCAAAGGAAAAACCATTTTTGACACTTGAAACCAAATTATAACATAAAACCTACTGGTTTATCAATGGTTTATCAATAAACCGCTTGATAAACATTCAATAAACAATCATAAACCAATATGTGAACATGGTTTATCAATGGTTTATCGATAAACCGGTGATAAACCATGTGCATTTTCAAAGGAAAACCATTTTTGACACTTGAAACCAAATTATAACATAAAACCTACGGTTTATCAATAAACCGCTTAAACCAAAACCAATGTGAACATGGTTTATCAATAAACCGATAAACCATGTGCATTTTCAAAGGAAAAACCATTTTGACACTTGAAACCAAATTATAACATAAAACCTACCTGGTTTATCAATGGTTTATCAATAAACCAGTTTCTTAAACCAGTTTCATAAACCAATCTATGAACATGGTTTATCAATGGTTTATCGATAAACCAGCTGATAAACCATGTGCATTTTCAAAGGAAAAACCATTTTTGACACTTGAAACCAAATTATAACATAAAACCTACCGGTTTATCAATAAACCAATTTCTTAAACTAAATCAATAACATGGTTTATCAATGGTTTAAACCAATTGATAAACCATGTGCATTTTCAAAGGAAAAACCATTTTTGACACTTGAAACCAAATTATAACATAAAACCTACGGTTTATCAATGGTTTATCAATAAACCAGGTGAACATGGTTTATCAATAAACCCGATAAACCATGTGCATTTTCAAAGGAAAACCATTTTTGACACTTGAAACCAAATTATAACATAAAACCTACTGGTTTATCAATGGTTTATCAATAAACCAGTTGATAAACCAGTTCAATAAACCAATCTGTGAACATGGTTTATCAATAAACCAGCCGATAAACCATGTGCATTTTCAAAGGAAAAACCATTTTTGACACTTGAAACCAAATTATAACATAAAACCTACGGTTTATCAATGGTTTATCAATAAACCGCTTGATAAACTTCAATAAACCAATGAACATGGTTTATCAATGGTTTATCGATAAACCATGTGCATTTTCAAAGGAAAAACCATTTTTGACACTTGAAACCAAATTATAACATAAAACCTACTGGTTTATCAATGGTTTATCAATAAACCAGTTGATAAACCAGTTCAATAAACCAATCTGTGAACATGGTTTATCAATGGTTTATCGATAAACCAGCTGATAAACCATGTGCATTTTCAAAGGAAAAACCATTTTTGACACTTGAAACCAAATTATAACATAAAACCTACTGGTTTATCAATGGTTTATCAATAAACCAGTAGATAAACCAGCTTAAATTCATAAACCAATGTGAACATGGTTTATCAATGGTTTAAACCAATGATAAACCATGTGCATTTTCAAAGAAAAACCATTTTTGACACTTCAAACCAAATTATAACACAAAACCTACTTCGTTTATCAATGGTTTATCAATAAACCAGTTGATATCAACATGGTTTATCAAAAAACCTGTCAAACCACACACAAACAAAAACCAACATAACCAGTTGAATAAACCAACATAATAAGAAAGAATTGTGTTTGCAAGTGTAAAAGTTCTTCCTGCAAGTTTAATATGCACTATACAAATATGAAAGTGATATACAAACTGTCGAGTAATATACAAACATTTTCAATTGACATATATTTGCAATTACAAACTCATATAAGTAGTACCCAAAATAAATCAAAAACAGAGGAATTTCATTGCATTAATCAAGGTAAACTAGGATTGTCATTGTCATAAACAAGTGTATTTTACATGACCCCTATGAAATAAAGAAAATACATGGCCATCACAAGCAGCAGCAGCAGGAGCAACTATATGCATTAATCTATATCTATACTCATTCCATTTGTTTCCTCACACTTCTTCTTCCAAATGTTCATCTTATTTCTTTCTGATTTTCTGGTTTGCTGCCCTTTCTCAATTTTCATTCTTTTTATTAATTGTGTTTCAGCAGCCTTCACTTGATCGAGTTGTACCAGCCTCTCATGCATTGCATTTCCACTTGAGGCCTCTCTTGCACTAGATTTCCAACACCTTCCGAGTTTTTTTGCATGCGTGATATAGGGAGAAGAGATTTGTGCAGATGCTTTTCTCCCCCTCTTTTTCTTCGATTCCAAAATATTGTCAGTCTCAATACCAAGGAGACATTTCTTTTTCCTACCCTTAACCTCTTCTATTTTTCCCTGCTTATCCTCAGCATTTTTACCTGCTTCAAATGCAGATACTTCTTCCAAAATATCTTCCAAATCTTCCATCACCCCTTTCACTTTTTCACTTCTTTTTCTGGTCTTCCTTTGGAAGACACTTTCACTCTTCATCGCAATAGTAGTGGAGATGAGATTGGTGGTAGGGGGAGTAGTAGATATGGTGGGAGTGGTGGTGGTAGGGAGAGTAGTGGAGATGGGAGTGGTGGTAGGGGGAGTAGTAGAGATGGGGGGAATGGTGGTGGTAGGTAAGGAAGTGGAGATGGGAGTGGTGGTAGGGGGAGTAGTAGAGATGGGGGGAGTGGTGGTGGTAGGTAGGGAAGTGGAGATGGGAGTGGTGGTAGGAGGAGTAGTAGAGATGATGGGAGAGGTGGTAGGGGGAGTAGTAGAGATGGTGGGAGTGGTGGTGGTAGGAGGAGTAGTAGAGATGATGGGAGTGGTGGTAGGGGGAGTAGTAGAGATGGTGGGAGTGGTGGTGGTAGGAGGAGTAGTAGAGATGATGGGAGTGGTGGTTGTAGGGAGAGTAGTGGAGATGGGAGTGGTGGTAGGGGGAGTAGTAGGGATGGTGGTGGTAGGTAGAGTAGTGGAGATGGGAGTGGTGGTAGGAGGAGTAGTAGAGATGATGGGAGTGGTGGTTGTAGGGAGAGTAGTGGAGATGGGAGTGGTGGTTGGGGGAGTAGTAGAGATGGTGGGATTGGCATTTCGGATTCTGGAAAAGGCAGCAAAACTTGGAAAAGTAGGAGAAGAGTAACAGGTGGGAGTCCATGTCAAGCTGGGGGGTGATGCTTGTTCTCGAGCAGGACCTAAACTTGTTTTTAGATCATCCTGTCAATTCAAGTAGGTAAGCAAAATTAGGTAAGTATAAACTAATTAATATCTCAACAAATTACTCAAAATCAAAAGGTCAAATACTTTACCACTTCAATCTTAAGATGGTCAATCTTTTGGTCCATATGGTCAATCTTCTGGGCCATATGGTCAATCTTCTGGTCCATCTTATGCAATAAATCAAAAATTGCATTGAGATGAGGAGTCTTTGGTGTTCTTTGGTGCTAGTGCTAGTCACAACAGGAGAGGGAGAGGGATGTTGTTGGGAGAGGATGCATGGTGGGGACCGACGGCCTTCATCTTCAACATGTTCAGCCTCAACATGGAAGGATGTGCTCCAATCAGCGCCAAACATACGCTCATACTCAACAACATAGCGCTTTTGTTTTTCGGCTTCGGTGGGGCTCAGTGGAACAAGCACTTCATCCTGTCAATTGAGCAAAATACCAACTTGATTAATAAACTATATTGGACACTCTACTGTTTATAAAATAATATTGTTTGGATTAAATAACACAACTTTATTAATCAAACTCTACATTTACCCTTGGGTTATCCAATATCTCCATGATTTCCTCATAGCTTGGATTTTGGAATGGCTTCCAATCGCACATTCTTGGTATTTTGGGCACTTCACTGTTGATATTTGATAGCTCATACAGTTCTTTAAATCCAGGAAAACCTTGGAACAACTCAAATACCCAAACCTGCATTTTCAAAATGTTACATATTAGAAGCATATCAAATTGAAAAAAATCATCTAACCATTCAATATAAAAATCAGCTACAAATGGTTACATGTAATGCCAACGGAAAGCCGTTGCATACAGAAGTCTTAGCACCAGAACTAGCCATCTTCATCATTGAATTGAGCAGGTGGGTATAGGACTTTGTTCCCCATGGATATTTATTGAACAAATCCAAGTTCTCAACTATACTCAAAACACCCACATCAATACCATTATTAGGTGACGCACCTCTCAGCACATACTCCCAAATAAGTGCAAGACCAATCTTCAGCTTATCATCCATGTCAGTTACCTCTCTAAATATTTGCCTTAACTCTTCGGGCTTCATTGTTTTTCCTCTCAGTCCAGGAATATATTTCTTTACTAGTGCCTTGGAAGTAGGGATTTCAGGGACATAATCTTCCAATAATCCAGGTTTTAAACCTATTATTAAGGTGTAATCCGAAAAAGAAAATCTAACTTTTTAACCACCTATACAGAACCATATTTCATTTTTATTGTTTGTATGTGACTCAATCCTAAAAAGTGCCAAAACATGAATTAGCACATTGCTCTTATTAATATTTTTTCTCATCCTATACAATTTACCAAAAGCTGATTCCTGAATATGACTTTATGTGCACGATCTAATGCTTTATATACCTCATCTAATATTAACAAATTGCATCTTGTAGTAACCTTGCATTTGTACCAGTCATCACGTGAAACAATATATGCCATCTGTAATCAAAATATAAATTAAACATTAAAAAAAGGAACTATAATATACAACTATTAATACAAGGTTTACTTCTATGGTTGATTCAAGTGATCATATGAAATTACACATGGTTGATTCATATATCAGGTTATAAAACACATGGTTTTCTAACCTTAAACAAAAACCCAAGTACATGGTTTACTGACATGGTTTATTGATAAACCAGATGTATTCAAGAGAAAATAAAATCATTTTTGCCTTGAACATGAAATAAGAACATGAACATAGCAATACAATTCAATATAAACAAGTATTCATGTTTATTTCAAGTCGTTATGTTCATTTCAAATGTTTTACAAGTTGGGGTCGTAAAAAATGATCGACCGTAACTACAACACTAAAACCCTAAGCGAAAAAGCAATGTGAGGTTTACCTGGTTTTGAATTCATGATCACCAACGAGTTAGGGTTTCGAATAATTGAGAGCTCCTGATCTTTTAATCGAAATCAAATGGTTTATCAATGGTCGTCGTTGAGAGGGTCTAGGTCGACAAGGCTCTGTTATACCACAATGAAATGAACTAAGTGTTTTTTCACTTTCACTCATGTTGTATACGTATTTTTTCTCAGCCAGTGTATATCGTGGTCGTCAAGTGGTTTATCTAATAAACCAGTGTATATGTAATTAAAAAATATTGTTCCTCAAAATTTTGTGATGGTCGACTAGTCGACCACTTGACGACTAGTGTTGACCACGACATAACGCATGAGCATTTTGGTCAGATCCATAAGTGGCGGTCCTTAGATTTGTCAAAGGCCATATATGTATAACAACCGGGTAATTTGGCCTTATTTGGCTAATGCCACGTGTTTAATTGATACCATCCAGGCATAAATGGGCGGGTCATGAATAATTTGGTCGATCCATGGGTAGTCATAATTTAATTTGATGGAACGTTTTGATAAAGGTGTTGGTAAAAAATACATAGTTTTTTTAAAAAGTATTTCAATGTAGCGTTTTAACACGCAACCTTTTTAGTATGTGTAACGTTTTAAAATGCTCCAATTTGAGCGTTTTAAAAATGTATTGCATTTACAACTACTTTATTTATGAAAATAGTGTTTTAAAATAGTTTCTCAAACGTATTTACAAAAAAATACTCCTTCGTCCCTTAATAATCATCATGTTTGACTCAACGCACAGTTTAAGAAAAAACAATTGACTTGATTATTTACATTGGTTTAATGTGTAATTTATTTTAAAGCCTATGTGTATGTGAGATCCATAATTAAAGTAGAGTGAAAAAGCAATGGTAAATTGGTAAAAATAATGTTCTAAAAATGTATGTTTCAAATTGGACAATTATTTTGGGACGGACGAAAAAAGAAATGAGGACGATAATTTAGGGACGGAAGGAGTATTATGTTTTGAAAATGGTGCGAGTTAAAAACACTTAATTTTTGTAAGAGCAAAATAGGCATATCATATTTTTGGTCTTGTTTTAATCTTTCTTTTATGAAAACTAACTTCTTTTATTTTCTAATCCTTTAGATACTTGGATTTCTTGTTTCCTAATTTGATTGTAGGTCTCCACCATCATATAAATATGGAGCATGGACTACAAGATGAATATAAGACAAGAGAGAGTAGAGCAGAATACGCAAAAGCATACAGAATACAATTTGAGAGAAAATCCAAAAAGTTATGATGTTACTGAAATTTGGATGCAACTCAGGTGTAGCTTCATCGTGAACTACATCGCTGTTGTGACTGTTTGTTTTCCTAGTTACTAGAAAGCTTATTTTTTTAATCTCATGTTTTCTCTATCATGTTTTTGTGGGTTTTGCTCTCAAAGATGTTTTGTTTTGTGAGAGCTTTAGTATTTTGGTGATTTTACAATTTGTTTTGTTAAAACACATGATCCTTTTAGTAAAATATTTTTGATCATAAGGGTTTATAGTAAACTTATGTATTTATTATTGTTTTATTTATTTTAAGAATTTTGAAAAAGTTGCGTTTTAAAAACGATACACTAGTCATCAAGTGATCCCGCATCTATTCCAAAAAATATTAATGACTAAGCTACCCGAAATGAGTACCCTTCAAAATGACTTTTCCCCACTATTTCTATTTTTAGCTCAGGCCATCAAGTCATTAAGTTTTAGTGATTATAAATGTCTCGCAGCAGCAAGCTCCTTGGACAACTGCCCTGTAACTTCTTGGAGTAGTTTAATACTGCAAAATTGAATCCCGCACTTAGAGACTTAGGCTCCGTTTGTTTCACGGAAAATGACTTTTGGAAAATGTTTTCCTTATTTTTCGGTGTTTGGTAATCTTAGGAAAATGTAGTCAATGTAAAAGATTTGCCGAGTCAACGGAAAATGAAGGCTTCTTTTCCGGAAAATGAATCACATTTTCCGTAAGTCATTTTCCAAATGTTCGGGCACCTTCCGCCCTTTTTCACAATTACACATATTTACTTACACACAATATTTCACTCAACAAATAAATTGTTTAGAAATATAAATAAAGTTTGTGCACACTATTTATAAATTATAATTTTAATAAATGCTTACTATGTTCTAAAATTAGTGTCACCTATATTATTTAGGGACATCCTTACCATTGTCAATTTTCTATTTTAAAACGTTTTTTTTTCATATCAATTGTCAAAAAAATTATTTGTAATTGTGAGATTGAAAAAAGATAGACATTGATTTGATACCACTAATGATAAACTGATGGTTAGTAAAGAAAAATTACTTAAAATTAAACATTATTTTATATTCAATATGTGCATTAATATTAGAATATATTTTTTTTGTATTTATTCATATATAGTTTTCTGTAACATTTTCTAGGGGACATCCTAAACATTGTCTATTTTCTATTTTAAAACGTTTTTTATATCAATTATCAAAAAAATTATTTGTAATTATGAGATTAAAAAAAGATGGTCCTTATTGATTTTCTAGGGACATCCTAAACATTGTTTATTTTATATTTTTATTTTTGTATTTATTCATATATTGTTTTATGTAAACATTTTTTGTGTGTTTGTCAAACACCCGTAAATGTTTTCTGACATATTTTTAAAAGATTTACCAAACACGTGAAAACGAAATCTTTTTATTTTCCGAAATCATTTTCAAAAATTATTTTCTGGAAATGATTTTCCGTGAAACAAACGGAGCCTTAGAGTACAAACCATGCAATAAGAAACATAATAATCCACCATCCTCTGCATCCATCGTCCCAATGGCTCAAATTCTAGGCAACATCGACCTTTACCCTTTCCTATGGCTTATTACACTCTGCTCTAGGTAACCCTTTCCTAGATAGTCCTTTTCGTGGAGTTAAAATTGGATACAGTCCTTCTGGTTGATGCATATTCAATAATTCATGCACAATTTATTAATTAATGCTTTCATTGAAAGATATGTTAGTGTCCAATCAGATCACTCACGAATGGTCAAATAGGAATAACTTGACAATAACGAGGACTTGAAGCAATAAGATTGGATGCACTGGCGGATGCATGAATTTTTTCAATCAGTTGCACAAATTTAATAAAGTTATAAATCATAATTGTCCCCTACGTGTTTTTATATTTTGAAATCGTTTAATTATATCATCATTTGTAACGTTCTAAGTAAATATTTTTCAACAAAACATACAAGATAATCATTTATAAAGTGATCACAAATTTGGTTTACGTTTAAAATTTTTCTCTATAACTAAAACCAAATTTCTTTAAATCAACTACAATTTGGAAATCTACACAAATAAAAAAAAATTCTCATAAATCAACTACTTAGTCTACTTCAACCCCCAAATTAAAATGCTCTAATTTCAGATTAAATAAATATACATTTCCTACCAAGATATTGAACACATAAATTTAGGAAATAAAATAATATTATCATAATATCAATATATCATTTATCACAAATTCATAAATCACAATTCACAACAATTACATAAATTAAATACTCAATTATGGCTATTTCAAAATTATGATATTTCAAATTAGGGCTATTTTAAAATAAGGGTTATTAATTTTTTAAAATTTAAATCACAATTATAATTTGTTTTTTATTTAGGTGGGGGCAAATACTTTTGTGAAGCTTTTAATCGTTCCAGTACCCTGTTTTTATTAAACCATAAAAAAATCGATCTCTTTTATAATTTTCATCATTAAATGCCCTCCCACCAGTCAACGTCAAGTTTGCGAGTTTTCTCTTAGTCTTTTCAAATTGCTTTATCCCTAAAATCTTCAACAAAATCTTTAAGACTTGACCATCACTTGCATCTAATTTGTTCGAAAATCACAATTGTTGAATTTTTTTGATTAATTAAGTATCATACTAAAGAATTATGTATTGATAGAGGCCTTGGAAGAAAAGCAATATTGAAGAGACCTTGGAAGAAAGAAGCCTTTGGAGATAAATGATGATGACAATCTAACCTTTGGGAGATTGAAGAATAAACAGATGAAACTTGATGGAAGGAAGGGGTTGAAGATTTTGACTCTCTTTACTAAAATACGTTGAAGAAGAAGACAAAAGCGGTAGGCGTTGAGATATGTAGCGGGTATTTTAGGAACAATTATATAAAAGTATCTTTTTCTGGACTGGTGTGATATGTATCCAAAATTCATCTTGAATGGGCTTTACTTTCACAATCATTAATCTTAGGGTGATAATCGGGCGTGTCTCATATGATGATATTATAACCGGAAAAGTCTCTTATATTTTGTTTTAAATCGCTAAACTACACTTTTGGAGAGAAAATGACGAAGATACCCTTATTGAATGAAAGGCGCACGGAAAAAGCCACAGTCCAAATTTGTGTGTCGCTCAAAATGTTGGGTGTTGCAAGGAAAAAAACTAAGCATCGCTCAAATTTTTGGGCATCGCTATGCAAAAACCACTACCCAAAATTTGGGTGTCGTAAATTTTTTTTGACGTCGCTCAAAATTTTGGGCATCGCTCAAAACATTGGGCGATGCATTACAAAACTTCGGAATCGGTAATTAATTGTGCATCGATGTTTACAAAATCAAATCCACCCACTTTTTTTCTACCTCACCAGCATTTTTAAACCGGTAAACTTCACCCGCATCAGTAATTCATTTTTAATCCACCCATTATGAAAGTGGAGAAAGAATTCTATAACAACAAAAGAAATGCATCAACAAAGCCAGATATATGCCTCAGGGATCCATATGCATTAAGTCTATAAAAAACTTCAGAAATATGCACAACACTCGAACATTCGTGATGCAAAATTTGAAAGAACAAAGAGAGTGGCACAATTATAACCAAAACCAACTACAACTTAATTTCCTAAGAAATTACAAAATATGATGAATTTCATAAGCATGACAAACAAGGAGACTTGAACCGAAACCTATGATTCCGCATCGAAACCAACGATGCCTGTTGGAATATGCTTGCTGAAACTATGCTTATTCAATTGCATATTCTGGAACACCTTGATTTGCTTGTTCTCATTACTGCATGTTCTAACATGTGACTAAAATGGCTGCGTACCGGTTAGTGTGACAACTTGTTGAATAATGCATAAGTCTTAGACTAGGTGAGTTCGAGCCTTAGTCCTACTCTTACATGATGACCTCAGCATACCAATTATTCAAGTACACAAGCACCAGCAGACTTGCTATGAGATGATAGCAGACTTGCTACAGGTTGATACTTCCCTCCTCAACTATGTCGACCAGCAGACCTATCTACTGGGAGACAAAATATTTAAAGGAACATCAAACCAGCAGACCTTCGATCCATCTTGGGCTGCACTCGCAAACTTAAGTGAAATTATTGCAGATGTTCAGAAACGATAAAATGCTCAAACTCCTCCTACAAATTCAACTTACGGAAGCGACTTGACAACTCTTCGACCTGTAAGATCTAATTGGATTTTATTCAATAGATATTCCTCTCTACAGTTGGTTTTCAAAGTTCAAATGTATCTACTTTATTGGAAAAACCAAATGTCAATGTATTATTCCATCATACATGTTTAACAGTGACACATCCCTTCAGTCTTACTTTTGGACAACCGTTCTCAGTGAGATATCTTCCAGAATATCTTTATCCTACAACCTATAAGATTCAAATCTTATCCGGCGAAATCACTCCAACAGATGCAAGATCATTCGAAGATAGTCTCAACGGATCTATTAATCTCCATCTATAAAAGAAACTTCTTCATCTTTCTTCAACAAGCGAGCGTGAGGAAAACGTGATAGCGCGAGAACAAGAGATTTCAATATCTTCATTCAAGCTATGTCCGAAATCACCGTGGAAAACTCAGACCTTTGCAAAACACATTTATGTGAATTACAAGGAAGAGCAGTAAGAAGCGAGGAAGAGTGATCTGTAAAAGCTACAAAGATAGAGAACAATGTCTTGGTCAAGAAACCACTTTCTTTATTTGAGCTCTTTGATTTCCTTCAAAGAACTCAGTCTCTACAGCACCTTAGAAATCCAAGCATTTGGTAGAGATCAAGCACTCCAGATTCCGTTGAAAAAAGATCTCCAAAGATGTCCAAGGAGATGAAGAATTGTATGTCTACGTTGCATTCATATCATCAGACTTGTATTCCATTGCAAGGGCTGTTGGTTATGTAATAATAGGTCATCATAGGGAATCTAGTGCTCAGCACTCAGTTGCTCAAATATTGATTATTTGAGCAACCCATAAAATTGTCTTCTCATGTCGAATCTACTTGACTCCACCTGTTCTTGACTTGTTCTAGAATCTCTAAAAGACGAGTTCTTGACTGGGGAAGGAATACGTGGGAAGAAAGTAGATTACTAGGTTAAAGAGTATTAGTTGATGTAATAAGCATGTTTGCCTTTGAGGAAGCCTCAGCTATATTTGCAATTATTACATATTCTCCAAACTCAGCTCTAATCTCTATTTCCTATTCTTAAAAGGTTTTGATTTTCCAAAGCTATTTGTTCTGAACTTATATTCGTGTACAACTGCTTAAACCTTCTAAAGATATATATGTATTGCTTGAACCTTTCCGCTGTCAAACCTCTTTTTAGCATACCGTTTATCTACAATCTGTCAGCAGAGTTCATTACTCAGCTAGGAACAAATCTTTTGTTTAGTACTACCAGCAAACTTGTCTCTCCTTTAGATTGGTTTATCATTGAAAAACATTTCACCAATATTCTTAAATGAATGGTTAGATAAGTTTTAAAGTGGTAACATAGGCTATTCACCCCCCCCCCTCTAGCCAATTTGAGCATATCCATGAGACCAACAATGCCAGAATCGAAACCTACACTGCCCGCATCGAAACCAACAATGCCTGAATCGAAACCAATGATGTCGCATCAAAACCATTGATGCCGCATCGAAACCTATGATGTCTATTAAGATCGAATGAAATCCTCCGATATGTAAACCCCTCCAGTTCCCAATCAATGTCAAATCAACTCTTTTGTTATCATCAATTCATCAATACTGCCCGACACGAGCACAACCATGTATATTTTTCCTTTTTGCACCCAGCGTTGTTGGAGAGCCATGACAGGACTAGGAAAATCTCCTTTCTTGCGACCCCTAACAAAGAGTTTGACTCTGTGAGCTATTGTAAGAAAATTTCTTACACATAAGAGAAGTAAGATTCCCATTTCAGTCCATGGATACAAAAGAAAAATAACAGACAATCAAGGACCAAATCTTAGCAAAATCAAAAAGATATGCAAGATTCTGATAAATTCTCAGATCTACAATCGGGAAGGTATGCAAGGATTCTATTTCGGAAGCGCAAATGAGGGAATCTCGTAACTGTTATAGGAAAATTTTGGAAGAAAATATTAAAAATGCACTTATGCAGTTGGAAAATAAAATGAGGCACTAGAACGGTTGTAAATCTCAAAAAAGGTATCAACCCGCAATTATTCCTTAATCTTAATTGGGTGATAATCGGTCTGGTCTCCTCCACCCAATTTTCAATCGCAAAAGTCCTCTGTATTTTTATTAACCAGTAAAAGGCCTTTTTAGGGTGAAAGGACGAATATAGCCTTAATGGAATTGGATTAGGCACGCTACATCGAGAATTCAGTTTGTGCATCCCAAAATCAAAATTGTACATCATGATTTACTGTTGTATTCTAATTTGAAATTGTGCATCAAGATTTTATGCATGGGTAATCCAATTTGTGCACCGAGATTTACTTTTGTCTTTTAATTCCACATTTTGCATCGTAAATCCAAAATTATGCGTCATCATTTTATGCATGGTAATCAAGTGTGTTTATTGCAAATCAAAATTGTGCATCAGAATTTACTTTTGAATTCTAATTCTAAATTGTGAATCGTAAATCCAAACTATACATCAGGATTCTAATTTCAAATTGCATCAAGATTCACAAATGATGCATCGTGATTCAAAATTGATGCATCATAATACAAAAAAGGTATTCAACAACAAACAAATTCATATTTGCATTTCATCTAATTGAATATAACAGTTCTCAAATGTCATCAATTTTTTTTTTGTAAAAATATAAATAGATAAAATATCAATGTTTTACACATTTTCCTCCTTAAAAATAATTCGTCATCAAATCCAAACTTAACTCTACTCTCCGAACGTCCACCAAATGTATGTCAAACTTAACTCACTTCCGAGGATAACACTTGTAGTATATTTGACCGAGTAACATTTTGTCAACTATAATTTAATTATATTATTTGTCTAAGTTATATTTTTGCATGGATAAGAATGAGATGATCTTATATATTTTTCTTGGTGGTTCATCCACTAGCTTTAAGATCAACTAGTTTTTTTAACCGGTTCATTAAACGCACGTCAACTAAATCATATATAAATAAAATAAAGAGGATAAAAAATTTTTAAAAGATAAAATAAGAAGAATCGATTTATTAACAATTACACATAAGTATATCACTAATCATTATAGATTTTAAAAAAAATCCTTATACACATCATTTGTTGTCTTATTAGTTGGTTTTTTTCATTTTCACCGCATATCAATATCCAGTTTCTTCAAAAAGAGACTTACGGTTACGTGCAATTATTGACTTTGGCACTTGTTAATTGTTATTGCATATGATACCATCAATGGAAATTGTCTTATCTGAAACATGAAAGACAGTCTTACATCGAATGGAGTTAATGACAATTTTTAGATAAAAACTTTTTCTCCAACATTGTTTCTTTTAAAAAAAATTTGTTTCAACAATATGATTCCCAAGATTTATGCTGATTAGTCTTGTTCCATTGTACAACCATGTAGCATGGTCATTGTTTCTCAATAGCATTACTAGAACACCAATTTTAAGTGTCAATTCATTACCTGACAACCTCGAACACCTTATACTATTCAAAAACTCTGTAAAATGAATGTTTTCGAACAAACTTGAATTTTTTCCGCCCTGCAAATAGAATCTGAACTCAAATAAGTTCATCATTTTTAATGATTACTTTTATTAAATTATATTTATATTTTATGAATAAAGAAATTTCTGATGAGAAAATAAGCTAAAATCAAAATAACGAAATTATTTTTTACCGTTAATTATTATTTTTGTTTTGTAAATTATTTTGATTTTACTAACTTCCATTATATATTTTTGTTTTATTGACTTCGTAACTATTATTTTTGTTTTATTTTTAAGAATTAGTTTTACGGAAAACTTTTGTTCCGTAAATTATTTATTATTATTTTGCTAACCTCAGTTTAAATTGTTTAGTTTTATTGACTCTGTAAGTTAATCAAATATTTTTATTTTACTAACGTATTTTTGTTTTACATAACTATTTTTAAGAATTTGTTTTAAAATTTTGTTCCGTAAATTATTTTTATAATTTTACTAACCTCAGTTTAAATTTATTTTATTTTATTGACTCAATAACTATTATTTTTATTCTATCAAATATTTTTATTTTACTAATATATTTTTGTTTTACATGGTTATTTTTAAGAATTTGTTTTAAACATTTGTTCCGTAAATTATTTTTATTATTTTAGTAGTTTAAATTGTTTTTGTTTTATTGACTTCGTAACTATTATTTTTGTTCCTTCAAATATTTTTATTTTACTAACGTATTTTGTTTTACTTTTTTATAAGAATTTGTTTCAAAACTTTTGTTCCGTAAATTATTTTATTTTACTAACCTCCGCATTAAATTATTTTTGTTTTGTTGATATTGTAACTTTTATTTTTATAGTAGCTTGTTCCATAAATTATTTTTATTTTACTAACCTCTTATATTTTTGTTTTCTTGGCTCCGAAACTATTGTTTTTGTTTTTGTTACTATTTGTTTTGTTTAAGAAAGAAAAATATTTAAACATAATTAAAAGAGAGGAGATGGTGATGATGAGAGAGAAAATACAGAGAGAGACAAGAGAGAGAAGGAGAAATACAACCAGAGAAAATAGAAAGAATATGTGAGAGAGACAAATAGTGGAATGATAACTCAAAAGTCAATAATTAAAAAATGTGATTTTAAAGAGATAAATTTACTATTACCATTATATATATATATATATATATATATATATATATATATATATATATATATATATATATATATATATATATATATATATTCTTTGCCAATGAACAAAACGGTAGAGGTGATTCTTATCTTTGTTGGCATGTGTAGCGCGATAGACTAATTAAATTTGACTCATCCATGTTGACGGAGCCGACTATCTTTGCTTTAAATAAAAAAGATTAAATTTGCCTTGGACAAATACTGGCAGACTACTTCTTTCAAGATATATTATATACTCATCCGTACATAATTATCGTCCTAGTTGACCCGACATATAGATTAAGAAAAAAATAATTGACTTGATTATTTATATTAGTTTAATGTATAGTTTCCTTTAAAACTTATATATTTGTGGCTTATAATTAAAATTGAGTTAAAAAATAAGAGTAAAGTAGTAAAAGTGATATTCTAAAAAAGTAACTTTCAAACTGAACAATTATTTTGGGACAGATGAAAAAGAAAAAGATAACGATAATTTAGGGACGGAGGGAGTACACAGTTTTAGTTATCAACTTGGGAAGTTAGAGTTGGTGCTCTCTTCTTATTAAGCGATGTCCACTTTGAGCCGGAAATTATTATAATGACTTGAGGTTTATTATGGAAGGCTTTTGGTGTATTTTATCGGTAGACATTATTTTATTTTGAGGTAAAAGAGGCTATGCAATATTGATTCTGTGTCAATTTAATTACATGATTATCCCTATGATATTCATGTTTGATTCGTACATTTCATTATTGAAATGTGTTTATTGTTATAAGTAAACCTTTGATATTTGTTTGACTTTGAAATAATTTCATGTTAGCAATCAAGGTGTTTTCTTGAAAAACTGTTATTTTTAATCATCTGTTAGAGTAATTGATTATTTAGAATGATTTAGTGATATTGATCGGTGGAATGGCGGGAATAATCTGGATATTGTTATTGGGACTCAGGTTATTGAGTTCCCGTGTTTGTTGTGCTCGTTATGAATAATCTCACCATGACCTAAGCTGATTAGTATACTGAATTGTCACTTGTGATCAATTGTTATTTGCATAACACTCGGTATCGTTCTTTGGGGTAATAATATGTAGTCCATATTTTAATAGTCATGAACTTAGTATTTGAATCATATGTCTTATTTTATTCTGTGGTACTGTGTATCATCTTTCTTACTGGGCTCACAAGCTCACCCCCTTATTAGTTTCTGATCGTGTATTTATGGATTGCTCGAGGTTCGAGTTGTTTAATTAGTGGGCTCGGAGTTGTTCGGTGACTTGAGTTTGGAAGAATTGTTGTAGTTAAGTTGTAATGGTTAATTCTTTATTAGAGTAGCGCAACGGAAGTGTATTGAATTATTGGTTTAGACATATTTTGAGTTGTAATTTATATTTATAAAAGTTGGTTTTCAGTTCAGTTGGTGATTTTGTTCTGTAATAGTTGGTTGGCGCTCGAGGTAGTTCGGAGCGCTCGGTTTTGATATAAAACATTTTTGTACTTTATTTGGGCTTTGTTAAAATTGTAATAAAAATACGTTTGTATCAAATATTGATATTTTTTAGGAAATACTATTTATTTGTTTCTTCCGCTGCGAGTTATAAAAATTTTATTTGGAGAAAATATTATTTATTTGATTCGTTTCACGGTTAAGATGTGTGTGAGCTGATTCACGCCTTGAGGTGGTTTTTGGGACGTGACAAGTTTGATATCAGAGCGAGTGATCCTTTGATGTGAGTTGGGTTTCTCTTCGCTAGTTAATTCGGTGAGTTAGAAATAAGTTTGAATTCGGGGACGAATTCTTTTTAAGAAGGAGAGGGTGTAAAACTCCGATGTTTTATCTATTTTTATTTTATTAATAAACGAATTTGATATTATTTTTGATATATTTGACTAAGAAATATTGTGTTTTCTCACTTTTAATATAAAATAAATGTATACATTCTTTTTTAGATAAAAATATTATTAAATCTATTATTTTAATAATAAAACAAACTATATATATTTGATAAGTTTGTCTTGCACGGATTAGTTTTTCAAAGTCTTAGCTAAGACTTGGTCATGGTACCCATAGGCCATAGTATCCATCATTCTTGGGTCATCAAGTTTTAGTGGAATACTTATCCTTCGTTCCGAAATTGGAGGATACTCGGCTACTTATTATTTGGACACAAGTTAGTTAGGTCGTGACTCACCGAAGCTAAGGCCTATTCATTCGTATTTGTTCAATAACTTATTAAACTCACCATTTGGGATCAGCCATTAGAGCTGTCAAAATGGGCCTGCGGGGCGGGTTTGCTCGCGTGTCTGGAAAGCTCACTGTGAAACGGGTCGGTGCGGGAAAACCTGCGAACATGACGGTCTTAGAAACTCTTGGCCCACCCCACCCCACGTAGGGTCGCGAGCAAAACGGGCAAGCCCATAAAAAATAAATTTATTTAATATTTTTTATTTATTATCAATTATTTCACAAACTCGAACTGCATGTAGCACTTTGATAAAAGAAATAAGAAGCTAATAGTTAAGAAAATAAGACAAAAGGAAGATAGATCCAAAAGGGACCCATGATATCTAATCCCATCCACACATTACGTCCTAAAAGTTGTTTGACCTTAAGATGGTATCGTGACCATTGTTGATTAACTTGATTCCACACTCCTTGACTGACTGACCTCCTAGTAATATCTTCTTTTATCGGCAACAAATAAATGTCATTCCTCATATATTTTCATAATATGCACAACTGGATATTCGTGAAAACGTTACGACAAATTGAATGGTTCGTGATACTGTGAGTGCCCCAAGATACATCCCCCTGGATCGCGCACTCCCTTTTTTAGGGGAACCCGCGGCTCGGGGAGGACATCATTTTTTTCATTCCGACCTCCCTTGTTTGGGGGAAAACGAAATTAAAAGTGCAAAAAGAATGTTGTCAAAAACGTGTTGAATACGCCTCGGTCACTGAGTGTGCTTTAGTCCACTATGAGTGCTTTGAATTTCTCCGTATCTCATCCTCCCTTGTTTAGGGGAAAACAAAATACAGAAAACGCATCACCCTTTTCATTCTCATCTTCCCTTGTTTAGGGGAAAACAGAAAAGTGCAAAAAATGATGTTGTAAAAGGCGCGTGGGAACACGCCCTGCCTCATTGTGGATTTGGGTACATTCTGGATCACTATGAGTGTTTTGAGTTTTCTGTATCTCATCCTCCCTTATTTAGGGAAAAATAGGATACATAAAATGCATCACTCTTTTCATTCTCATCTTCCCTTATTTAGGGGAAAACAGAAAAGTGCAAAAAAATGATGTTACGGGCCTCACTGTAATCCAAAATGTTGTAACAGAGTTGCTATCTTTATTTTAAGGAGAAATAAAGAAAAACAAAAAATAACCAGAGCTTGTAAAAAGGGTTCGGAGACTTAGTTACGAGGTGGGAAGATGTTAGGCACCCAACTCGCCCTTTCGGTCTCAAAAATAGTTTTTGGCTAAAATATGATTTTATTATATTTATTTAACAAATGAAATAAAACATTTAAACAGATATATCTGTATTTACATTATTACAAACTTGCAGCCGCTTCTTTCTAATAATTACAAATATATTTATAAATATTTGATCATTATAATGGCTCTTTTTAGTATTATTTTCTATAGAAATCCGGGCAGCATAACTGCTTATATTTTTACATTGGGCCCGGCTGAAAATAATATTTTTTATACAACCTCTTAAAGGTTTACCTTTAAGAGCGTGGGGTGTGCTCGCTCTGTCGTTCTGGGAGAAAGACTTTTTCTGTTGTGGAGATTCGGGCAGAGTAACTGCTTCCGAAAGTTGCTTTTAGGCCTCAGGAAACGGGCGGAGCAACTGCTTGCTTTTTGCTGTTGTTTGCTTGCTGCTGACGGAAATCGGGCATATCAACTGTTTGCTTTTGGCAGATTTGGCCTCTGGATTCGGGCAAAGCAACTGCTCTTTTTAGGATTTTTTTGGACTGGGGAAATAGGGTGGAATCCTAACTGGAAGGCTAAGGTTCACTTTGACCGGTTGGATTTGAGTTTGGAGGAGATTTGATGGAGCTTTGAGGCTTTTTAGAGGAGGGGAACTCTCTCTTTCTCACGATCGCTCACTGCGTACTTCTTCAGCGGTTGTTTAACTGCGTGCGATGAAGTGTGTGAACTGTGTGTCCCCCTAAATTCTAAAGTCGGGGCCTTCTATTTATAGGCTGGACGAGGGACTCCGTCGCCATTAAGTTTTCTTTTCTGAACTTCACCGGTTTGTACCGCACGTTGAGAGAGTTGCACCTTAGGGAAAGTGCTACAGTGCCTGAAGCACTATTGGGCGCCACCCCCGTAGGAAGTGGGCGCCGCGCCAGGTGTTGCTATGGGTGGCGCCTAGCTCTATTTTTAGGCCTCTTTTTAATACTTTGGCCCATGCATTTCACTGTTTTACGCATCCTGCTTTTCCTTTTGCATTTTTAAACCTTGTAACTTGACATTTGTTAAGTTTTAACAAGTCTTGATATCGCATGTCATGTTACATACCAGGAGTACAAAATTGGGGTGTCTACAGATACAAAAAAAAACTATAATAGTTTCACAGAGAATCACAATTATTATTATTTATTTTTCACAGAGAATCACAATTATCGGACAATAAACGTAAAAAATCTAGCAAAACCCACTGTAGACTGGATGAACCGCCGGGATCTGGAAACAGGATGGAAGAAAAAGCATGAGATCTCACTTCTGAGATGAGCAACGACGAAGCTGAAAGAGCGGAGACGGAAGCGGCGAAACTGGAAGACGGTGGAGAGAGGAAGCCCGAAGAGACGAAGTCGCTGCCGGCCTGCCGCTGCCTGCTGGAGACTGGAGTGAGGAGTCACTGGACCGGTGGAGAAAGCGTGACTGCATCATGAATGAGAGACTTTGAGAGAGAGAAAACTGAAGAGATTAAGATAAACTGAGAATTGAGAAAGACTGAAAGCTAAGTCACCTAACCTTAACTTACGTCAAACTGAAATGGGCCTGGGCCTGGGCCTGGCCGCTCACTCGCTGACTCTGAGTGTCCAGATTCCAGAAATAATGTGAAGCAAGAGTCCAGACCAGATTCTCCAGAATGTGCGGGCTGCCCGCCCCTCGTCCCGCAAACGCCCGCGACCCATGCGGGCAAAGCCATCATCCAAAAGGGTATCGAATACACCAGCCTAACCCCCCTAATAGGTAGCGAGGGGGGGTGCCCATGGACTTTTGCCCTATTTGACAGCCCTACCAGCCATGCATGGAAGAAAGATAGAGGAGGTGACGCAGTGAGTGTGTGCGTGAGTTTGTTATGGTTTTGAGTCGAGAATGGACGAACAGACACCGTTAATTTGCTTATTCAAGGTTTATTATGGAAGGTTTTTGGTGTGTTGTTATCGGCAGATATTATCATATTTTGAGGTAAGGGAGACTATGCAGTACTGATTTTGTGTCAGTTTAATCACGTGATTGTCCCTATAATATCCCTGTTTAATTCGTACTCTTCATTATTGAAACATGTTTATTGTTATCGGTAAACCTTTGATATTGGTTTGACTTTGAAATAATTCCATGTTAACAATCGGTGTGTTTTATTGAGAAACTGTTATTTAAAACTATCTGGTCAGAGATTGATTATTTAGAATGGTTTAGTGATACTCATCAGTGGAACGACCATGAATAATATGGATACTATTATTGGGACTCATGTGATTAAGTGTCCGTGTTTGTTGTGCTCGTTATGAATAGTTTCATCATGGCCTAAGTTGATTAGTATACTAAATTGTCACTTGTGATCAATTGTTATTTGAATAAAACTCGATATCGTTCTTGGAGTTAATAATCTTTGGTTCATATTTTTATATTCATAAACTTGGTATTCGAATAATATGTTTTATTCTATTATGTGGTGTTGTGTATCCCCTTTCTTACTGGGCTCACAAGCTTACCCCCTACAATTTCTAGTTGTACAGTTGAGATTTGATCGAGATTTGGATAACAATTGTGTGCTTGAGGTTTATCGGAGCGCTCGGTTTTGATATAAAACATTTATGTATTTTATTTAGGCTTTATCAAAAATTGTAATAAAAAATACGTTTGTATTAAATATTAATATTTTTGAGAAATTATTATTTATTCGCTTCTTCTGCAGCGAGTTACGTGCTTTTATAAGAGTAGGTTTTCAGTTCAGTTGGTGGTTTTGTTCTATAATTGTTGGTTCGCGTCTCGAGGTGGTTTTTGGAACGTGACAAGTTTGGTATAACCACTTGAAACGGGTCCTTTTCTCAATTGATAGGCACCTGTCTAACTAAGAGCATGAACTCCATTCGTGGCTAACCGCACTCACTATCTCTTTTTCATATGGATATGGCGAGCGCCCAAAAAAGATTATAAGCCCAAGTGGATACTTTAGAAAGGAAGGAAGAAACTCAGGCTAAGGTTCATTTAGGGAAAAAATTAATGAAATGAACTTATGCGGTTAAAAAACATACTTCTGTGGTTGAAAATTTATCGAAGTGAACGTTGTGCAATTTATCCATCTTAATTTATTGTAACCTGGAGATAAACCTAAAATATGAAAATATATTACCACATAATCACGTCTTCCCCTATAATGAAAATTTTCTACTCAATTATTATATTGAGCAATTTCATCTTGAATGACGCCAAAAATACTACCTTGCTCGTCCATGGCAGAAACTTGCCCCATAGTTTGTCACAGTCTTAAAGCACGGTGGCACTGCAATTATTTAAGAACAAAAATGGGGAAAAGGAAATGGGGAGTTGCAGCATCTATTCAAGCATATTTCTTCTTCTATTGCTCCTCCTGGGCAAGTGCTTACTGCATACATATCTGTTGATCTTCTCCTCTTGCAAACCAAGGGTTGAACAACCACTTGTTCCTTTTCTGCTTATTGAAGAATATTGCGATAACTCTGCAGAGGTTGAGATTTGAGACTACCAAGAATTAAACAACATGTAAATCATTAATCGTAAACCTTAGATCTTGAACTTCATGATAATCACAATAGCATGTAAAATACTCTTCATTAAAATACCTGATGAAGACATGTTGCTCTAGTGATTTGCCCTTGATCCGAAATCTGCAGTATAATAAGTATAATAGAGAAGCAGAGGCGAAATATGGTTTCTCCCTTTTGGTCTAAAAACCCTAATGAGTTGATTTAACGTAATAGATGAATATGATGGGTATTACATCTCTTTAATAGGCAAAGGGAGGACCAAATTCCTATTATGGTTTTAATCTCAATCGTCTATTAAGGTAGAGTTTATTTAGGAAACTAACCTCTTTTACAAACCAGATTTATTGTAATTTAGTCATTCCAAATTAACTGTGATTCTCACAATTGACCACATAAGGAATTTCTTAACCTGCAAGAAATATATCTTACAGTCTCCCACTTGGTCAAAGTGATAATCCTTTAATGGTTAATCTTGGAAACATAAGGCGCGCATAATTACTAAATTAATAACTTGATGGTTAACATAATACCTACACAAAACAAGCTATCCATGAGAGTCATAGCGGTTCCATATTATCAGGTTTTCAACATGGTTCCTTCAGTGTACTACAACATAAATAACTTAATTTACTAGGCCTTTTAAGCAAGGGTATAAATAAGGGTCCAATAATGTTCTTTTTTCAAGAACTTTTTCTGTTATCAATTATCCATTCACATAAAGTAAACAAAATATAAAAACATAAATGAAATTCAAAATGTTATAAATAAGAGCTCAATAAAAGTTCAATGTATAAGTATAACAAACGATAAATTAATAATCGGTCACTCTCTCTAGGCCCATACTTAAAGTATGTTTATGAAAAGTCTTATAAGGTAACCCCTTCGTACGTGCATCTGCAACCATAAGTGTTGTGCTTATATGCTCAATGAACAACTGTTTCTTCTGAATTGTTTGCTTCACCGATAGATACTTAAGGTCCATGTGTTTTGTCCCTTTAGAGTATCTATCTTGCTTAGAGAAAAATACTGTTGCAACATTATTACAATAGAGTTTCAACGGTCCAGAGACAAAATTTAAGTCTCTAAATCTTGAGATGAAATTTCACAGCCATAAGCAATAATTTGTAGCTTCAAAGCAAGCTACAAATTCAGCTTCCATCGTGGAATTAGCAATAATAGACTCTTTTGCACTTTCTCATGAGATTGCTCCTCCAACTAGTAGAAAAACATAACCAAAAGTGTTCTTTAGAGTGTCTTTGCATACAACATAATCAGAATCTAAATAGCCAACCAACTCTAATTGATCTGACTTCTTGAATGTAAGACAATAATCCTTCATACCCTATAAGTATCTCAAAACTTTCTTTCCAGCTCTCCAATGATTCATTCCTGGATTTATTTGGTATCTTCCTAACATACCAACAACAAAGTTGATGGCAGGCCTTGTGCAAACTTGTGCATACATCAAACTTCCTACTAAAAAAGTATAGGGTATGTTTTCCATTTTCTTACGCCCCAAATCATTTTTAGGACATTGATAGAGACCAAATTTGTCTCCCTTCTGAATTGGAGCAACGCTCGCAGTACATGTTGTCATTCCAAATCTTTCTAAAACTCTTTCGATGTATGTTTTCTGGGAGAGTTTAAGTAATCCACGTAATCTATCACAGAATATTTCTATCCCATTCACGTAGGAAGATTCACACATGTCCTTCATCTCGAAATTTTTAGAAAGATAGGCTTTGGTTTCATGCATTAAGCCAAGATCACTACTTAGAGCTGTCAAAATGGCTTGGGCCCGTTGGGTTAGCCCGCCCCGCCACCTAAAAGAAGTGGGTTGGGTTGGTATTTCTTAGGCCCACCACTTTTTGGTGCTGGCTCGCCCCGCCCCGCCAAATGGCGGGTTGAAGTGGGTTGTGGGTTGGCTCGCCTAAAGGTGTCAAAAAGGCTTGGGTCCGTTAGGCTAACCCGCCCCGCCACCTAAAAGAGGTGGGTTGGGTTGGCATTTCGTTGAATTTTAAATACCATTGCCGAGAGACATGTTTAAGTCCATAAATGGATTTCTTAAGTTTGCAGACCATGTCTTCCTATCCTTCCAAGGTAAAACCTTCAGGTTGACGTATGTAAACTTCTTCTTGTAGCTCACCATTAAGAAATGTTTTTTTCACATCCATTTGATGTAACTCTAAGTCATAATGAGCTACTAAGGCCATAATAATTATGAGAGAATCTTTCTTTGACACAGGAGAAAAAGTCTCTTTGTAATATATGCCATCCTTTTTAGTAAAACCTTTGGCTACAAGTCTAGCTTTATTTCGCTCAATATTGCCATGACAGTCGCGTTTGGTCTTGAAGACTCATTTACACCCAACTGTTTTGTGTCCTTCCGGTAATTGAGTTAGTTCCCAAACTTGATTATCTGTCATTGATTTTAACTCATCTTTCATGGCGTCAATCCATTTATCAGAATTATTACTTGTAATGGCTTGTGAATAAGAAACTGGGTCTTTCATTATCCCTATGTCAAAATCAGATTCTTGTAGATAAACAACGTAATCATCATGGACATCACTTTGTTTTTCTTGTTGAGATCTTCTCAATGCCGGTTCTTGTGCTCGTTCTACAATTTCTTCATTAGCAATGATTTCATTAGGGGGTTGTGGCTGATGTGGTTGTGGCTCTTCATTGTTTATCAGTTCAACGATGAGTGGAGCTACAGGTGATCCTTCGACGTTTAACGGTTCAACAATGGAAGGATTAACATTGTCTGTTTGATTCTTGGGTAATGGGATTGTTACCCTAACTCGTGAACAGACTTATCTTCCACAAATATACTCCCACTAATCATGTCATCATCAATGAATTTGACATTACCAGTTTCTACAATTCGCAACTTATGGTTAGGACAATAAATTATGTAGCCTTTTGATTTTTCAGGAAAACCAATGAAATAACCACTTATGGTTTTCAAATTCAATTTGTTTGCTTGAGGATTATATACCTTCGCTTCAACTGGACGTCCCCAAACGTGCAGGTATTTTAAACTAGGTTTCCAACCCATAGCTCAAAAGGAGTCTTTGGAACTGCTTTACTGGGAACCCTATTTAAAATATATACGGCCATATGAAGAGCATATGTCCACAACGTAATGGGAAACTTAGCATGACTCATCATGCTTCTAACCATTTCCAAAAGCATGCGATTTCGCCTTTCAGCTACACCATTCTGCCATGGAGAATCTAGCATTGTGTATTGAGCTACAATTCCAAGTTGTTCGAGGAATCTGGCAAAAGGTCCAGGATGTTGTCATGTTTCATCATACCTGTCATAAAATTCTCCACCTCTATCAGACCTTATGATTTTCACTTTTCTCTCTAATTGCCTCTCAACCTCCGTTATGAATATTTGAACAAAATTCACAGATTTAGATTTGTTATGCAATAGATAGAGATAATAGTTACGTGAATAATCATCTATAAAGGTGATGAAGTATGTTTCTCCCCCAAATGTTGGAACATCAAAAGGTCCACAAATATCTGTATGTATTATTTCAAGAAGCTGAAAACTTCTTGTGGCTCCTTTCTTTGTGTGTTTTGTTGCTTTTCCTTTAATACAATCCACACAACTTTGATAGTCAGTAAAATCAAGGTTCAATAAAACCCCATCTTTTACTAATCTTTGAAGTCGTTCACGGGATATGTGTCCTAACTTCTGATGCCACAATAATGAAGAGTCATTTTTCATTACATGATGTACAGTTCCTTCGTTATGATGCAGAGCCAATTGGGTTTCAGGTAAGGATGGAGAAAACAAAGTAAATTTGTAAAAATCATCCACAAGAATTCTAGAACCAAATTTAATAGAATCTTTATATAAATTGAAACTTCTAGTACACAAATCAAACATAAATCCTTGTAAATCAAGTTTTGAAACTGAAACTAAGTTACGGGAAATAGATGGAATATAAAGAGTTTGAAATAAATCTAAATAATATCCTTTTGCAAGAACAAGACGATACGTTTCAATAGCTTCGACAGGAGCTTTATTGTCATTTCCCACATATAAAAAGTTTTTAGTTGGGTTTATGATTTGGGAGGTATCCCTACGTCGAATTAGAAACATGAACATTATCACGTGTATCCAACCACCATGTATTTGAAGACATATTAGAGAAGTTACATTCTAAAAAACTTACGAATCCCAAAGGATTACCTTTACTTTCAAACCAATTACGACGTTTCTCACAATCTTTCTGGAAATGTCCAGATTTCTTGCAGAAACGACAAACTCCTTCTTTCTTTGCCTTGACTTGAGGAGGTTGGACGATATTATTCATATTGGGTGGTGCCCTTTTCTGGTCTTTTCCAACCTTTTTCCCAAACTTATGATTCGCTCCTTGAATTGTGAGATGCACAACATTAACACCTTGTTGAGTTAGTCTTGTTTCCTCTTGAACTAGCATGTTAGATAGTTCATTCACTGTCCACTTTTCCTTAAGGCAAAACACACCTCTGGGCCACTGTACTTTACAAAAGGTTGCAATTAGGCCACTGAGACTTCAAAATTTTCGGGATGGCCACTGTACTAGACTTATCTTGCACGTTAATCCCTTTTTTGGATGGACGTTAAGTTTGGACGTTAAGTTAGGTTAAATGCCTATTTTGCCCCTGTCTTCATCTTCATCACTGTCATCTTCATCCTCTTCATCTTCATCCTCATCTTATCTTCATCTTCATCCCTCTTCATCTTCATCCTCTCAGCCATAGCAACATCCCAATCTGAATCCGGATCTTCATCTTCATCCCAATCGACCTTTCTCTCTATCCTTTGAAAAACCGGATTTTCATAGCAACCCGGATCTCGATTTTCATAGCTAACTGTAACAGATCTGGGTTTGTTACAATCACCACCAACAAAATCCCAATGCCCGACCGTCAAGGTGTTCCTCACCACCTCCTCGGCGAGTTTGATCCCTCTGACCCCCACCATGTCACCCCCTCTGATTTCAGGAGTATCGCGGCCTTCAGAATTTCCGACATTATATCTCGCCGAAAGCTACCTTTGATCGTCGGCGGTTCCAGCTCATTGATTCACGCCCTCCTCCCAAAACAGTTCGACCGGACTCGATGTCTTTGATGGGTGGACCCGATAACCACCGAGCTCGTTACAACCGTTGTTTCTTGTGGTTGGACATATCCTTACCTCTTGAATCAAGATTTATCAACAAGAGTCGACGAGATGCTGAACCTCGGAATGTTCGAGGAGTTATCAGAGTTCTTCGACTCTGGCGAGTTCGATTCAGTGAACGGGGCTGGGTTGGGGAAGGCAATCGGAGTGCCCGAATTCGAAAGATATGAAACTCCTCAGGCTGAAGGACGCCGGGTGGGACCTACGTAAAATAGATGCCACGGAGGCATTCAGGGCAGCGATGATGACAATGACGTCGTCGGATTCCAGAGGTGACAGCGAAGATGAAGAGGGATGAAGATGAAGACATGGGCAAAATAGGCATTTAACCTAACTTAACGTCCAAACTTAACGTCCATCCAAAAAAGGGATTAACGTGCAAGATAAGTCTAGTACAGTGGCCATCCCGAAAATTTTGAAGTCTCAGTGGCCTAATTGCAACCTTTTGTAAAGTACAGTGGCCCAGAGGTGTGTTTTGCCTTTCCTTAATGGAATTATAGTTCACTTGAAAAGGAGCATACCGTGGAGGAAGAGAATTTATGATAAACTGGACAAGAAAATTCTCATCCACTTTCATTCCTAAATTCTGAAGCTTAGCTACAAGATTTTGCATCTCAATAATATGATTGCGCATTGACCGTGCACCATCAAACTTCATAGTAGTGAGTTCTGACATTAATTTCCCTGCAAGGGACTTATCTGCAGTCTTAAAGCGTTCTGCAACGGATTTCATGAATTCCCTAGCCAATTTCATTTCAGGAAGAGAGGTCTTGATGTTTGCAGCAATCATCATTCGCATGAACATAAGGCTCAATCTATTACTCTTCTCCCACAGTTTATGGAGATCTTTATCCTCTTTGGTGCTTTCTGCGGTCAATGCAGAAGGTTTTTCGGTTTGGAGTGCAAGTTCGAGATCAAGAACACCCAAAGTGAATTCAACGTTCTCACGTCATTCTGAGAAGTTGGTACCATTGAGAGAAGGTACAGATGAAGCATGCGAGTGCAAATTAACGGGAACAAGAACTGAAATATAATAGAGATATACACGAATTAGAAATTGTCTAAGTGTACATAAAGAAGATTCTCATGTAGGTAGAACTTCTACTAAATTAATTATGAGTCATAATTCCAATTTAATCATGTATACAAGAACAAGATAAATATATGTGGATATTTTTCTTTTCTCTAACACATTAATTTTAATGTTGTTCAAACACGTGGATCAGAATCACCAGTAAGTGATTACCGTTCTAATATGCATGTGCAACGTAGAAAACTGATCAATAAACATTAACATTAAACAACATCAATTTAATCATCAATTATCACTGTGGTGATAATTAGACTTTATAAATATCAAAACGGTTAGTGCGGAAAAACATAATTATTTTTTCTTAAAATAATATAAAATTCATAAAATTTTGAAGAAAAATTTTGAAGGCCAAAATAGGATCATATTGTAAACAACTTCATTGTCAATTTCATATTTCAAATTCTCAATCCGGCATAGAAACCATAATTATCTACTATTACTAAACTTATTATCAGTATTATTTACATAGTAAAAATAAAAAAATAAAAAAAAAATCCATGATGTCGCTGATGAATGAAAGGGAGGAAAAAAAATTTTAAAACCACAATACCATTAAACTGTCAATCCTGAATCAAACAGACAAAGTGTGAATGAAACACAATTTTTAAGTAATCAAAGGATTCACAATTTTTAAAACCACAATATCGTTAAACTGTGAATGAAAGGAAGGGTTCACGTTTAACGGTTAAACAACATTGAAGCACGGCCGGCCAAAGTGTGAATCCAATTGGCAATTACTAGATCAACTAAGGCAATAAAATAATAAAGCAACGATTTAGACATGAGATGGCCGACTTTGAACAATTAGTAGTCTGATGAAATGGACTAAATATGCGGCTTAAGATTTTAATTAATAAAACAATGATATTGAATGTGTCTTTAATGAATGGTCACGAGTTTGTAACCTTGCTCTGATACCAACTGTAAGTCATTAATCTTAAACCTTAGATCTTGAACTTTATGATATAATAGCATGCAATATACTCTAAAATACCTGATGAAGACATGTTGCTTCTAGTGATTTGTCATTGATCTAAAATCTACAGTATAATAGAGAAGCAGATGTAGAATATGGTTTCTCCCTTTCGACCTAAAAACCCTAATAAGTTGATTTAACGTAATATATGAATATGATGTCTTTTATAGGCAAAGGGAGGACCAAATTCTGTCCATCAAGGTAGAGTTTATTTAGAAAACTAACCCCTTTTACAAACTAGATTTATTGTAATTTAGTAATTTCAAATTAACTGTAATTCTCATAATTGACCATATAAGAAATTTCTTAACCTGCAAGAAATGTATCTTATACAACACTAGTTCGGTGAGGGAAACCTTAACAAGTGTTGGATGGACACTTTTTAGCAACAACTTAATTACGTAAAACAGGGGGAAAGTAAATATGATTTGCTGAAGGGGGACGAATCTTTGAAAGAGGACAAGTAAACATGCAGTAGTAGTAGTACGTACTTTATTCAATTCCTGGAAAAGTAAATAACAAGTCACATAAAAGCAAGCTAGAAATGATCCCAAGAACATGGTTGTTATTAGAGAGTAATATTCAGATCAGAGCTTCAGAGCATGTCTTGAAGGGGTTGGACAACACCACAGTATGTTTGTATAGCACTTGGAAGTGTCCGGTTCTCGACTTTGCTATAGAACTCAAGAAATTTGAGATGATCAAATGGCTTGAATTGTAACGGGTGCTTTTCATCTACTAGCTCTTCCGGTGTCTTTACCATCTGGCCTTCCATGAACGAAAACTGTGCAATTGAGTATCTTGCCACATTCCCATTCATTGTGACTCGATGGTAAGCAGAATACAGTCTGTTGTTGCTCCATGCCTATATATTTTTCCAAGCATAGTTTGAATTAGCTATAAATTCGTGTTTTATGATTTTGTTAATTAAAAATACTCCACCTCCTTAAATTATTATTAATTTAAAAAAAATAGTCTCATTTGACAAGAATTGTAGCTTTACTTGCTTCTACCTTCTTCAAACTACACTAAAATTATTCCTACTATTTTACATACGAGACTATTTTTTTGGGCAAAAACCAAAAAAGAAAGAAGAAATATTTTTATTTTTATTTTTATTTTTCGGGGTTGGATCGAGGGAGTATTTACTATTTAAATAGAAATTAAACTATGACATATATAAATTCAAAGGCTAATAACCAACCATTGCAGCATCGCATGACATGACTATGTATGATAAAGGCTCGAGCTCCACTGGAAACCATTGCCCATCCTTTGCTTTTACTTCTAAACCGTTAACTTGATTCTGGTGAAGTATAGTGATGAAGTTCTTATCTGTATGAGAGACAAATCCCATTGTAGTCTCATTCTTTTCAGGCACTCTATATTTTGTGGGACGACAAAGATATGTTGCCGCCTTAAGGTGAGACTCGTAATATTTCTCAACGCCATAGCTTTCAAACACCATTCTTGTCACGTTTTGCTCCAGCTCGGCTGCTAGTTTTGTGTATGAGAGAATTGTTTCACTGGCAAAAAGTTTATGCAATTAATAGGATTTAGAACGAACGAGAAAGATGTTTTTCGACCAATCACTACATACTCCGTATTATTATCCAATTACGTTAGCACGTAAGAAGAGTATGTAATAATGTTACAAGTAGGAAGATAGGTACCTGAAAGCGTGATTTCCGTTGGGCCACATGAGATTAGTGAAGCTCTGAACTCCATCAAGGGTATTGGAGTAATCTATTCCCAAACTTTCATAAAGAGGGATAAATGGGATTTGGCCAACATAGCCATACAAAGGCTTAGTGGACGTGTTTTGAAGTTTGGTTTCAAGTGGGAGGTCAAACAAGTGTTGTAATTGGTGGAACACAGCTTCGTGAAGCTCTAATGGAATTTTATCATAGACTGCTATAAAACATCCATACTCTTCAAGGGCACTCGTGACTTGGCTGGATGTGGTGATCCAAGACTCTGAACCAGGTTTCAGGTTTTTCTTGTTTGTGAAGTCGATAGTAGCAAGTTTGTGTATGCCCATGATTCTCTCTCTCTCTCTCTCTCTCTCTCTCTCTCTCTCACACACACACACTATTATATATAGCAATTTCATCATGTACAACGCCAAAAATAGCAGCTTGTCCATGGCAGAAACTTGTCCCATACTTTGTCACGGTCGTAATGGATGAGGGTACTGCTCGAAATCTATATATATATATATATATATATATATATTTAAAGTTGGTGAGGAGCACTATGGTTGTGCCACCTCACCACCTTTAGATAAATCTTCATTCTAAATCATCCATGTGGAAGTTTTAAAAACTTTTGGTTTTCTAGCCATTAGCTAATAATAATACCTAATAACAATCAATATGATAAGGGTATTAGTATTAGTATATATAACTTCTTCTATTGTCAATAGTAGAAGACTTATATTTAAAAAATTTTAAAACTAACATTACTTCTAACCAATGTGGGATAAAACTCTTCAAGGTTAGATATTACTTCTAATGACTCACTTTTAACATCATACTTTAAGCTTTGATATCTTATTCATCCAAAACTTGATTTGGACAAATAAATATATCATTTCGATGTTCTTGCCGAGTAGAACACATTTGCACAATTACGTTTGTCAACAAACAAATGACACGTAAAGAAATTTGTGCCTCAAGTTGCACAATTTCTTTTACTAAAAACACTAATTTTTTAATAAGTATTATACTTTAACTCTTGATATCTTATTCATCCAAAACTCAATTTGGACAAATAAATATATCATTTTGATGCTCTCACCAAGTAGAACACATTTGCACAATTACATTTACCAACAAACAAATGACACGTAAAGAAATTCGTGCCTCAAGTTGCACAATTTCTCTCACTAAAAACACTAATTTTTTTTAACAAGTATTATACTTTAAGTCTTGATATCTTATTATCAAAAACTCAATTTGGACAAATAAATATATCAGTTTGATGCTCTCACCGATTAGAATACATTTGCGCAATTACCTTCGTTAACAAACAAACGATACGTAAATAAATTCGTGCCTCAAGTTATACAATTTCTTTCACAAAAAACACTAATTTTTCAACACTAGAAGAGATGTATCCCACATTGGTTAGAAATTGATGTTGGTTTTAAAAATTCTATTATTAAGTACCAATAGAAGAAATGCATCATGCATCATACATTGGTTGGAAAGTGATGTTGATTTTCAAAGTCACTAGAAAACCAAAAGTTTTAAGACTAAAAACTTTCACTTTTACAAAAGATGTATCTCACATGGTTACAACATATTCTACTATTATTACCAATAGAAGAGATGTATCATACATTGGTTAAAAATTGATGTTTGTATTAAAAATATTATTATTAATTACTAATTGAAAAGATGTATCATACATTTGTTATAAAGTGATGTTGATTTTTAAAGTTTTTTGTTAAAAAACTTCTACCATTATTACCAATAGAAAATGTATATCTTACATTGGTTAAAAAATGATGTTGATTTTTAATTATTTTAGATTATATAAAAGACTTACTATTATTAGCAATATAAGATATATATATATATATATAGTTTTGGTTTTCTAACCATTAACTAATAATAATACATAATAATAATCATAATGATAATGGGTATTAGTATTAGTATATATAACTTCTTCTATTGTCAATAGTAGAAGACTTGTATTTAAAAAAATTTACAACTAACATTACTTCTAACCAATGTGGGATAAAACTCTTCAAGGTTAGATATTCCTTCTAATGGCTCACTTTTAACATCATACTTTAAGCTTTGATATTTTATTCATCCAAAACTTGATTTGGACAAATAAATATATCATTTCGATGTTCTTGACGAGTAGAACACATTTGCACAATTACTTTTGTCAACAAACAAATGGCACGTAAAGAAATTTGTGCCTCAAGTTGCATAATTTCTTTCACTAAAAACACTAATTTTTAATAAGTATTATACTTTAACTCTTGATATCTTATTCATCCAAAACTCGATTTAGACAAATAAATATATGATTTCGATGCTCTCACCGAGTACAATACATTTGCGCAATTACATTCGCCAACAAACAAATGACACGTAAAGAAATTCGTGTCTCAAGTTGCATAATTTCTCTCACTAAAAACACTAATTATTTTAACAAGTATTATACTTTAAGTCTTGATATCTTATTACCCAAAACTCGATTTGGACAAATAAATATATCATTTTGATGCTCTCACCGAGTAGAACAAATTTGTGCAATTACCTTCGTCAACAAACAAATGACACGTAAAGAATTTCGTGCATCAAGTTGCACAATTTCTTTCACTAAAAACACTATTTTTTCAACAATAGAAGAGATGTATCCCACATTGGTTAGAAATTGATGTTGGTTTTAAAAATTCTATTATTAAGTATCAATAGAAGAAATGCATCATACATTGGTTGGAAAGTGATGTTGATTTTCAAAGTCACTTGAAAACCAAAAGTTTTTAAAGCTTCCACATGGATGCAAGTATTTCACATTGGTTACAAAGTATTCTACTATTATTATCAATAGAAAAGAAATAGAAAAGATGTATCACACATTGGCTATAAATTAATGTTGGTTTTAAAAATACTATTATTACCAATAGAATAGATGTATCATACATTTGGTAGAGGGTAATGTTTGTTTTTAAAGTCTTTAAATAGAAGACTTCTACCATTATTATCAATAGAATATGTATATCTCACATTGGTTAGAAAGTGATGTTGATTTTAATTTTAGATAAAAAAAACTTTTACTATTATTACTAATAGAAGAGATATCTTACATTTGCTAAAAAATGATGTTAGTTTTAAAAGTCTTTAGATAAAAGACTTTTACTTTTATCGTCAATGTAATAGAAGAGATGTATCCCACATTATTTAGGAAGAGATGTTGGTTATAAAATTTTTAAAATAAAAGACTTCTTCTATTATTACCAAATGAGGATATGTATTACACATTGGTTAGAGAATGATGTTGATTTTAAAAGTCTACAATTATTATCAATAGAAGAGAAATATTTCACATTGGTTAATTATAAAGTGATATTGGTTTAAAAAGTTTTTAGATGATGTATCTCACATTGGTTACAAAGAAATGTATCTCATATTATTTAGAAATGAGTATTGGTTATAAAAGTCATTAGATAAAGACATTTTTTGTTATTACCAATAGAAAATATGTATCCACATTGTTTAGAAATGAATATTGTTTAAAAAGTCTTTTATCCACTACTATTATTACTAATAGAAAATATGTATACCACATGGTTAAAATGTGGTGTTGGTTTTAAAGTCTTTAGATAAAAGACTTAAACTTTCATTACCAATAAAAATATAAAATATGTATCTCACATTGTTTAAAAATGAATTATGATTTTAAAAGTTTTTAACAAAATGACTTCTAATATTATTATCAGGGTAAATGTTAATTTTAAAAGTCTTTAGATAAAAAAATTACTATTATTATTAATACCAAATATGTATCTCATGTTAGCTAGAAACTTATATTAATTTTAAAAGTATTTAGGTAAAAAAATCGTTTAATATTAGTAACAATATAAAAAAAATTATAACAATAGAAGAGATTAACAATCTAATTATAATGTCTAAAAGTTATATTATTATTACAAAAATATATATATTTCACATTATACTCGTGCATAGCACGGGCTAAATAACTAGTAGTTAGTGATATATAGTAAGTACTACATGGGAAATTATTTGGATAACCACAATCAAAATCAAAAATCAAAAATCATATAGTTAACTAAAACAAAACCCAAAATGAAAATCCAACCAAAATTCAAAATTGAAACTAAACTCAAATCAAAGCGAAAATTAAAAATCATGAACTAAGTAATGCAAAAACACCAAAAGAATTATCTAAAGATTAGAACCAAAAAATTAAATCAAACAATGAAGTGCCAAAACCTAAATCAACAAAAAAAAAAAAAGTGAGAAAGTTGGAAAGGAAAAAAAAATGGAGGTGAAACAGATTGGAGTGAAATTGACTTTCATTAAGACTCATTTTCGTCCTTTAAGCTATTTTCGAAAAGATCAAAATGAAAAGTGTAAACATAACCCAGAGAAAAAGGTGAAAGTATTATTTAATTAAAAATCAAAACAAAAATGCAAGGGGAAAATCAATGAAGTGAAAAATAAGAGTGAAAGTAAAATACAAAATTTACTACTCACTTTGTTCTAGGTAAAGAGTTTATTATATTATTTTCGAATGTTTCACTTAAGAAGTCCATTTTCAAAAATTATGTCTCCAATTTATATGTCATTTCATATTTACCCTTAACTTGTGATGTAAGCACAATAGCGCACACATTGTTTGTGCTCAAGTATTTTAGTAAGTATAATAAACTTCAATGACATTAATACATCCCCTTAATAATTAAACTTTTCAAACGAGATTTTTTGAGTGGAATGGAGGGAGTATAAATCATAAACCAAAATTAAAACTAAAATCAAAATATAAATCGATACGTAAAATCATAAATCAAGAGTGTTATCCATTCCATAACCATCTTCTAAACAAAACTAAAATAAAAAAAATTTGAAAGATAAAAAAAAATAACAACAATAAAGATCAAGTGCAAAATAAAAAGAAATTATTTTGATAACCAAAATCAAAATCAAAAATCGAATAGCTTAACTACAACAAAACCCTAAATGAAAATCCAACCAAAATTCAAAATAGAAACTAAACTTAATTCAAAGCGAAAATTAAAAATCATGAACTAAGTAATGCAAAAACACCAAAAGAATTATCTAAAGATTAAGGTAAAAACTTGGGTATGACGGTCTTACGGATATTTTTTGTAAGACGGATCCTTTTTACTCGACTCATCATGTGTTGGTGGGTTAAGCTTTGAGAGAATAGGGTTCATAAGACGATCTTACATGAGACTACTCCAAGATTAAAACCAAAAACTAAATTCAAACAATGAAGTGCCAAAACCCAAATCAACAAAAATAAAAGAGTGAGAATGTTGGAAGGATAAAAAAAAAAGGCAAAGACTTGTGTAAGACGGTCTTACGGATCCTAGATCTATAAGACAGAGCCTCATTTAGAAATTCGCGGGTTAATAACTAAACCCGTTAATGAAAGTCACAAAATTTGGTTAGCTGAAGTGGTCAGTAGCGAGCTTGAAAAGTTTCACTTGAGGTGGTACAAAAAGTGACACATTAAAAACACAAAAGTGACACTATAAATGAAAATTTATTATAATTTTTATTAAAATACAAAGTAACAGTCTTAATACTAAAAAGTGACACATTTAATACTAAAAAGTGACACATTTAATACTAAAAAGTGACACTTTTAATACTAAAAAGTGACACATTTAATATTAAAAAGTGACACTCTTCCTTAAAGAATTTACCGGACCAAAATGAATCATCTCGTGTTTCAAGTTCATCTACTACATACCTAGATCCTGCTCGCTCTGTTACGAAGGGAAGGAGAAAAAGAATTAAGTGAAGTATTGAAAAAGGTAAGAAAAAGACTACTGATTTTTCTGATTCCCATCAAGTCAAGAAATTTGGTTCCAAGACTCCTAATGTTCGGTTATTTTAGACATATTTTCAGTAAATTTTGTAAGTTTGAGTAAGAAACATATACTTTACATTGAAAAAGTTATGGTTTTGTGTTTTTAATGATTGACACTTGGGATTATATACATATCTATGAATGAGAAGATATATTTTAGTAGTATTCAATTGGTTATTGTTGTTAAAATCACTAGCCCAAAAGTGACACACTTTAGTCTTAAAAGTAACACACTTCATGCCTAAAAGTGACACTCTTATTAATATAAATTGTATGATTATAAAAATGGGTTGTTTTACCAAAAGTGAAACACCTAATACCTAAAAGTGACACAATTAATACCTAAAAGCATGGTTCTAAAAATCGTTAGGCGGCCGCTAGGCATCACACTAGCGCCTAGCGCCTAGCGGACTAGTCAGGGCGTAATCGGGGCCTAAGCGGGGCCTAGAATTAAGACATAATTATCATATTTTTGATAATTTACATCAAATATCAAACACATTGACTACAAATTTAATTTTTTTTTATGTTTGTCATTTTATCAAACACTTGTCTATATTTGTAAAATGAACAAAAGTATAGAAACCTACATTTAATCTCAATTCTCAACAACCCCAAAGCAATAAACCAGTCAAGTTTAGAACTAAAAACAAAAAAAATTACTCCACATACCTACTATCCCTACAACCTACAGTCTAACATATCCTCTACTCCTTTCTCATTCTAAATTATGAGTCTCGAGACAACCCCCTTCTTCTTCATCTTTTTTTCTTCTTATTTCTTCTATCAATCTGGCAGACCGGCAACGTAGGCACCGACTTAGTCGATTAGGCGGCGACTAAGAAAGTCGCGGCAGTAGAGAGGGGTCTAGCGCCTATGCGGGGCCTAATCGGAGCTAGGCGGGGAGTTTTAGAACACTGCCTAAAAGTGACATACTAAACGTGACACTTACGAATAAAAATTTAAAGATGAAAAGTGATTTTTTTGCTAAAAGTGACACGTAAAACTTAAAAGCGAAACATTCTATGTTTAAAAGTGGCACTTTGATTTAAAGTAACTAAGTGGCACTTTGACACACGCCAAGCCTAAAAGTAACATTCTGATTGATCGTAAATGTAAACAATGTCAAAATGACGCATTTGTGTCTTTAACGATTGATACTTGGGATTATATACATTTCTATGAATGAGAAGATATATTTCAATAGTATTCAATTGGTTATTGTTGTTAAAATCACTAGCCCAAAAGTGACATACTTTAGTCTTAAAAGTAACACACTTTATGCCTAAAAGTGACACTCTTATTGATATAAATTGTATGATTATAAAAATAGGTTGTTTTACCAAAAGTGAAACACCTAATACCTAAAAATAACACAATTAATACCTAAAAGTGACATACTAAACGTGACACTTACAAATAAAAATTTAAAGATGAAAAGTAATTTTTTTGCCAAAAGTGACACACGTAAAACTTAAAAGCGAAACATTCTATGTTTAAAAGTGGCACTTTGATTTAAAGTAACTAAGTAACTAAGTGGCACTTTGACACACGTCAAGCCTAAAAGTAACATTCTGATTGATCGTAAATGTAAACAATGTCAAAACGACGCATCTCTATCAATAAAACTTAAAAATAATCCTAGGAGGTTTTGAACCTGTAACCAGGCGCACTGATTCCAACAACTTATGAGACTCACTGTAAACCATCTCACCAAATTGGTTTTTATGACTTTTATAACGTATTATTAATTTATTATGATCCGCGAATTTCTAAATGGGGCTCCATCTTAAGAATAAGGATCCGTAACAAGAGACCACCCAAAAAAAAAAATTGGAGGTGAAACAGATTGGAGGCATGCGACTGGAGGAAGAAAAAAAGGCAAAACTTAGGAAAGAACCGACCGACCATCGAATAGTTTACAGTTTCGCCCCTTAATATTTTAAATGAAGGAAACCAAAGCACATAAATAGTCAAACACACAATGAAACGGTTTAGAAAGAAACCATGACATGAGATGTCAATCTCTTCACGGGCAAATGCTGGGATTGCATCATAAAGACGAAATTATCATGAAGTTGTTCTTTCTGCTGCATATTGACAGGAAAGTCAGTACTACCACCTGCTTCAGAGACACCAGTAAGAATCCCAGAATCGTTGGTAGTTCAGGAACTTTTTTATTTTTATTTTTTTGTTTTTGTTTTTTTTCATTTTGTAGACCTTTCCCTAAGGGACATGGGAAGGTAGTTCAGGAACTTATAAACCCACTTATGGGACAAAAGAAAATGTATCCTCTAGTAGATTTGACTAAAGCAGCTAAACAGAAGCATCCCATAAGTAAACAGATGAGGGCAAACTACCTACTACTTGCACACATTCGTACCTACTTGCAAACATACATATATACGGTAAAACTAGTATTTGAGTAAGTACCCAGAAAATATGCTATATAATCTTGTTCTAATATCATCTTTCTGTACTCGATTCTTTTACGTTTCATCCCTCTTAACATCTTGCTCACTGAGTCTGAGATAAACTGGCACTTTCCTAACTTAAAGATTAGAAATCCACTATGAAGCAAACCAAGAAGCAGTGAAGGAGAAACAATATATCTTATGATAGATGAGCATACATAATTGGTTACGGTGCACTAGTGATAAGTATAAAACTCCATACCAGAAGTGTAACCTATTGGGCCACAGACGTTCCAGTAAGTCCTTCCAACAGAAGATATAGGCCGAGTAGCCCTCAGCAAAGAGACAAAAGGTTATGTTAGAGTTAGACGTAAATCCACTGTTACAACTAACACCACAATAATCTGCCAAAAAATCCTTCGCTCAATGCCACAATAATCCACTGTTACAGAGTTTAGTAATTTAATCTCTTCTATTGATAATAATAGTAAAAAAAAATCAACAACATTTTCTAACCAATGTAGAATATAGCTCTTCTATTGGTAATAAAGGGTGAAGTCTGTTTTCAAATAACTCACTAACCAATTGTGACTTGTTTAAAAACCTAAAGGAAATAACAAGGCCCTTAGTTTACCCTTTAAAGACCAAGTTAGCAAAAGGTCTAAGAATTTTTCTTTAATAATTAGTAAGATAATTATCAAGCATCAATCAACGAATTCCATGGGCGAAAGTAAGAACCAAAAAACATCACTAGCAAAATACAGAACAAATACCTCATTTAAATAGATGCTTCGTTCGGGCCAAGAAAACACACATTACGCTGCAGCATTCAAACAAGCAAACATTTAGGGTATTCTTCAAGAAACAAAATTAAACTGAATATCCATGTTTCACAGTAATAGCGCATACAAAAACAAATCAGCGAAAATATAGAATAACACAGCCAACACAGTTTATTCAAACTAACAGGAATGTAATTCACAACAACACATACATTTATTTTTCTCTTCAGTTGTCATCTTCAGGGATCGGAGCCTTGACATCAACAGCGAAGCTATATTCCTGGTCACATCCTAGGTAAGAATCACACATGAAATAGATAGTATATTCCTTCTTCCCTGCTTCTCCAGGCGCTGTAAAGTCAAGCTTGACCTTAGACATTCTTTGCAGTGAAACCCTCTTGATTGCAAGCAACTGATTACTTTTGTGATCACCAACCACAAGCCACCATCCCTCTTCTTTGACTTTCGGATATCTGGGGGCATCCACCGGTCCAACCTCTGTCCTTCCCTCAATATCTCTTTCCAGAGTCACCTGCAAAGTTATATCATCTCCAGCCCTGACTTTATCACCATCCAGAACTTCGTACAACAGATCAATATTTGGAAAACGGTTGCAAAACTTGGCAATATCAATCAACTGGGAATCAGACATTTGCAAGAGCTCCCGCATTTCATCATCCTCCATCTCCACCAGGTCAAATACAGTCTCTATACTCCTCCCAGGATTCTCTTGGCATCTCTTAGCCAATTCTTTAGTGAAGTGAGGAAGTTGTAGAAGCATAGAGTCACGCTCCCACATGCCTTGTGTCACCATCTGGCTAACTTCCATGGCAAGAATAGCTAAGTTGAGCCATCCACTACTCGAAATAACATCAACCATTGCTTGAAGCAACCTACTCGCAGAAAGGAGGACTTCTTGTTGGTCAGACCCCAAATTTCCACCCACCATTTGCCTAGAGAAATGGGCTTGTAGCAGTGCATTTGCCTTGACATGTGGGTCAGTGTATTTTGGGTTCTCAAAGGAGAACCTTTGGTGATTTATCAACCTGCGTATCAACTCCTCTTCCCCGGGCCGTATCGGTAGTTGCTCATACTCTGAAGCTGAAGCTAAAATCTCCAATAGACCCTTTAACTTTGTCTTGGCAGTCAACGAAGAACTGAAACGTTCTATAGTTGTGTAACTGATGTAATAATATGATGCAATCATACCAAGGTTCAAAGGAGAGAGATCAAAATCTTCCTCTATAGTAACACATTTACTAGCTTCCAAATCACTCAATGTGTTCTCCACAAGCTCCGACAGGTGATCCGATAGATGCCTTTGACTAACGCCTTGAAGATTGTAATAGTTTGGGTTCTGGGTAAGCCTCCGATACATAAATGTCCAAGTAAGATAATCCACCGCGTCTTGCTTGTTTGCAATGACTTCAACAACTATTTCAGCATTCAAATTATCATGTAAGAAGTGGTGCAAATGGCTTTCAACCGGGAATGCTTCGAATAAGAACTTCTTATAGTATTCTTTGCGCGGTGCATGGCAAAAGATGACACACTTCCCAGAGTTATCCACAAGAGGTCGACTTGCATGACCCATCATCTGAAGAAGATCAGTAACTGGATAGTCAGTGTGGGCGTTTTCCCGGCCATCATAGTATTGAGTTCCCATAACAACTACCAGATGGGCATGAAGAGGAACTCCCCAACACATAGAACTGCTCATTACACATACTCGAACCCAGCCAGCTTCAAAGAGTCTCCTAACTATATCTTGGTCTGTCTGAGTCAATCCCTCGTGTAAAAAGCCAACCCCATATTTCAGTGTCTCTCTCAGTGTAGGTTCCTTGGTTCCACCAATGTACGGCTCCAAGTCTTCCCCCGATTTTAGTAGGAACAAAGGCTTTCCTCCGCTTTCTGTGCTCGAGTACATCATAAGATCTACAGCAGTTAGATAGGCATGCTTCCTCGTAGGAACAAACACGATGGCTGGCTCTTTGGTCTTGGCATGTTGGACAATTGCCGTATATGTGGGCTTCGTCATTGCTTGAATTCTGGCTTCGAAATTATCTATGTCAATGCCTTGTATATGTATTTCCAAGGGCACCGGCCTAACACCTGGTGGAAAGTTAAAGAGACCATGAGAAGTGGCACCAATCCATTCACCCAAATCATTGGCATTTGCAAGGGAAGTTGACAAAGCCACTATTCTAATGTTATGTCCACCTTGACTTGCAATATATTTCATCCTAGAGACTATAACCTCCAAGGTTGGACCACCTTGACCTCCAATCAAGTGCAGCTCATCAACAATGAAGAGGCTAACTTGCAGCACATGCTTCCACTGCTTCCAACGGCGGGATAAAGCATCCCACTTATCCGGAGTGCTGATTATTATCTGTCCTTTCTCAAGTAATTTCAAGTCCGTCGCCGTTTCCCCTGTCAATTCACAAACTCTCATCCCAAGACCATCTCCAAATTTCTCCTTCCATTCGTTATATCTTTCCTTAGCGAGGGCTTCAATAGGAGCAATATACACAGCACGCATGACATTATCGGGCCCTTGCTGATGGTTCCTCAATATTGCAAATTCTGCACATATCGTTTTTCCACTTCCAGTTGGTGCAGCAACTAAAACATTGTCATCTGAGTTGTACAACACAGTGAATACTTGCGTCTGGACAGGGTTGAAGTGCTTGAATTTGTAAAGGGCCTCATAAGATGGATTTCTCAAAGCAGTCACAGGGAGTGGCTGTAAGTCAAGCAGCTCAGTTGGTGGAGGATATTTTTCTGGTAAAATTAAGTGACGGAAGGAAACAGGCAAAACGGACTGGGCCCCAAGCCATCTATCGGACACAACCTTAATGAAGTACTGAGGAGGTAGTGGTTCATAGATCGGGACGGTAAAATTCAAAGTATGGTCCTCGTCAACATACTGCTTCTTGAGCAAGAAATATTCATGATGAAGTATGTATTCGCCATCATTGTCCTCCACAAGAACCCAAAATGGTTCCACATACCCATGAAGCTTGTCCTCCCACTGAAAGTCTGGTGTAACTGTGAGTTCAACCCTCAAAATGGTCCGAGTAATTGGCTGCACATGTGCTGCAAGGTTGAGCTTGGGGAACTGGTGAATGCACTTGTGAAGAGTTCTTCCTATTTTAGGATAGCGCACAAGCTCTCCTAGCTCTTGGGAAGAGAGATCATAATATCTATCCCAAGCCAAATCCTTCTTCTCCAACTTCATTAACATATCATTTGGGATCCCATGGAACTGGCGTAGTGGGGTTTGGACACTCCACATCCTCTTGTTGATCATTTTGCACAAATTCAATGCTTTTTCAGCTAGCTGGGCCCATCCTCGCTTTAGGACGATCTCAAAGAGAGCTCGCATAAGACGTCCAGCACTCTGCAAAAAGAAATCACACATTAAATCAAAATGAACACCCAATTACTGAGTTTTATAACTCCCCGCCCAATCAAACAGAACACCCAGCACAATCACTTTGTGTCTGAAACAAGGCCCCTTTTGAAAAGTCAAACTGTTTAATAGTGTATTTTCACGTCTATAATCATTTATTTTATTTAAATACTTTCACTTCTATATATTTCCTTCAAATTGCACTAAGATGATATTCTTTTTGCATGACACAGAAGAGAAATATCTTTTTTTTGAAGAAAAATGTTAAAAATAGATGGAAAACATAGCTAAATTTTAGGATTTGGACTCCGTTTTTGGACAACACAACATGGAAACCTACGCAGAACTTTTTTTCCCTTTTTTTCTTTTTCTATATATATATATATATATATATATTGGGTAGGGGGAGTAGCTTCTAACTTGCACTAGAGATATCAAACTTGTAAGGTACGAAACTCCACCCTCAATACGCGCAAGAGCAAGAAGAGATTGACCAATGTACTAACCTGAGTTATAAACACCATATCAGATGTCAATGAAAGTCCCTCAAGCTTTAGCTGCGAAATATATGCTTGGAGTAAGACGTTAATCTTGGCACTGGGATCTTCCAGACTTTCCTTGACAGGAATAGGAACACGATCCAAAAGCTTGGCGAGTTCCATCTTCTCATCTTGTCTCACACTCACATATTTGAATTCCTCACTGAGAGAAAACAACTGGCAAAGCTCAGTATCACCCATTGTTGGCATCAAATGCTCATTGTATGTAGAAATGGTTCCATGCGTTATATAATAGTAGCTTGCAATTCGACCCAAGTCGGTAACCTGAAAATACCCACTTTTTCGATCATACTTCACCAGATTATTCTTGTGCAATGCTGTGGCAGCAGAATGAATCTGCAACAAGCAATAAAATAAATCAGGTAAAATAAATTCAATGATGAAAAGGAAAACCATTTACAATGCAAAACAGAAGGTATGTTCTAGCAATAAAATCAGAAAAAAGAAACAGAAAGGTGTCACATAGAGAACACCAGCAGTTAAAGAGTAGGCAACTGAAGAGAACCATATAAATTCCCATAGCAGATCAGTAAAACAACTAAGGAAAGCATCTGAAATTACCTTAAAGAGAGACAATTTCCCAGAGCAATTTAGCACAGGACACAACAATGCAATGCACTACACACTGTGGAAAACTTGAAAAGTGCTCGACCAAACTTATTTGCCTATGAATTAAAAGACATTTACAGGTGACACGGGCAAAAAGAGTTTTTGAATATAGCTGCCTAAACTCACCAATTGAGGACCAAAAAAATAATGCGTCTTCAATGAAATGCCACATGTAGCATGTTTCAATTTCTTATCAGGTAAACCCATTTGCAGGTCGTGACATCCCCCAGATACGGTTTAGGTTAAACACGGGTAAATTTTCTATTTTAAAACCCATGCACCGTGGATACAACGCACTGACAGGTCATGATTTCCAAAAGCAGTAGTTCAAAACCACAAGTTCCTATATCAGGATATTACTATACTGGGGAATAAATGAAAATTTGTGTGCGAGGAATACTAGAATGTTCTTAGCAGACTGCTAAATTTTTAACTCTGGAAGTCAATCACATTTATGAGGTATTTCATGTTCTTAGTTTAGACACCCCTTAATTCCATAATTGCAGTCAGTTGCCCCAACTTAAAGATGTGTTGGGGCCACCGACCACCAACAATGAAAAGCTTTAACTACTTATGTCCATGCTTGATTCCAGAAAGTTTCTCTACATTTGTGACCTCCTATTTCCAGTAACACAAATGCAGAACCACCAAAATTAAGCCTCGCTAGGACACTACATGAAAGAAAGTTGAGCAAGGCTGTACCCCTCTACCAATCTTCAAGATGTCCCACTAGCATGATATATATTTACAACTCCACAAGACCACATAACTTGAAACCCCTTCACAAAGTCTTCATTCCTGTTCCCGTTTTCATGCAATTACCATTCTTTGAAGGATTGATATTGCTTTCTCTGATGAAGCAAAAATTCAAATTCTCACTATTTTTCCAGTAAAGACTAGTACGACGGGACCTTTCTTTTTTACTCTTCTTTTTGGCCTTCTCGTCTCTTTTAACATCATTCTACCCAATTTTAAGATTACGTATGTTGACAAACCAAATTACCTCCCAAAAGATGATGAAAAGAAAATAAATATCTACCAATCTAAGAAACAAGATTAGTTAAAACAAATAACAATATAAGAAACAAAATAAACGTGATAATGGAAAGCAAATATTCTTAACAGCAAATTTCAGAAACAGGATATCATCTTTGAATCACAAAAGAAGATGCACAATCAAATGATACTTAAATTAGCAAAAGATAAGATAAAAGATGATTTTAAAACAATGGAAGTAAAGTAAAGCTTACCAGATCAGCTCTCCTTTCCTCCAATGTAATATCTCTGTCCAGAGCATTAGGAGTTAGACCATAAAGTGTAGGATTTCTCACCATGCGAATGTACAGGTACGTGTAACTCAGCCAATTGCAAGCTTCTCTAGCATTTTGGACAGTTCCAAGAACAATTTCTGCATTCAATTGATCAACCAATTTGGATATGAATTGACTTTCAATAGGAAGCTGCTGATTCATCAATGAGAGATAATATTGTAGCTCACTATGTTCTGTTATAATTATTCCATCCCCATATGTGTCATATTGTGGCCTCCCCGCACGGCCCAGCATTTGCATAACATCCAGAGGACTCAGCTCAGTCCATGCTCCTTTTTCAGGATTATAAATCTGAGTACCCTTTACAATCACAGTGTGGGCAGGTAAATTAACACCCCAAGCAAGAGTAGCAGTGGAAACCAGCACTTGAACATGTCCATAAGTAAAGAGTTGCTCAACAAGTTGACGATCAGTCCGAGCCATACCTGCATGGTGAATTGCAAAACCGTATGGCAAGAGGTCCTTCAGATCATTGCTCTTTACCAGCTCCATATGATTATGAAGAATCTCACGACTCACTCTATCCTCTTTCAAGAATATTCCAAGGGTATCGTTAGCAAGTGCAGTATCTCTTATTGAACGGGCAGTTTTTGCGGTCTCTTTCCTTGAGTGGACAAAAATAAGCACCTGATGCTTTCCAGCAACACCTATCACCTTCTCATAACAAATATCATTCATCAATTGGAATCTCTGCAATGGATTCTTCACAGTGATTCCAATATACTGCTGGGCCAGGGGACAAGGTCTGTAACTATTGTCAAAATAAAAAAGACCTTCCTCTTCTTCTTTTCTTTTTCCTTTGTCATCCTTCAGATTAACTCGCAAAAACAAAGCAACATCTTCATAATTCGGAAGTGTAGCTGATAACCCAACCAGACGAATATGCTCCCTTGTGGTCTCAGTTTTCCTAACAGTTCTTGCAACAATACTTTCCAATACAGGTCCTCTGTTATCATGTAGAAGATGAATTTCATCAATGATTAGAAGTTTCACAAGCTGAGTATGCCTGCGATCTCCTGACTTTCTTGTAATAATATCCCACTTCTCTGGAGTTGTGACAATAATCTGTGTTTCCTCAATTTGTTGTCGGGTGAGAGATTGATCTCCACTCAACTCCTTCACACTGACACCATACGCCAGTAAACGATTAGACAAATTACCGACCACTTCCGCGACAAGGGCTTTCATTGGTGCCACATAGACAATCTTGTAGCCGCTGTGGTTATATGACCCATCTTCGTTCCTATGCAATGCAAGCTGCTGAAGAATTGCGAGCATAGCAACATTTGTCTTGCCAGCACCTGTGGGAGCACACAGTAAAATATTATTTGCTTTGAACAAGGCAGTCTCATACACTTTACTCTGGACCCTGTTCAACTGGGTCATCCCTTTGAAAGCCGGTTGCGCCCAACTAGGCATGTCAGAAATCTTTATAAGCTTTTCATTGGGAGCAATAGGTTTTGGCTTCAAAGCCGGCACATGAACTTCTTCATAACCATTGTTGTGATTTGACGGAATTTTATAAGACCCCAATGGAAGCTCGCACTTCTTATTTGCCATCAACAGGCTGCCTTGCTGAAATGAGAGGTTTTCAAGGTCAAGTAACTGCCTCTGCCCTTGCAACCAACCACCGTCAGCATCTCTATCAACAGGCTCCCTTCGACTCCGTTCACCATATTCACCACCATCAAAGCTGTCATACTTCAGTTTACGAGCCTCTTCTCGTATGCTTTTCTCCAAGTTCTTCTGCCTCTCTTTTGCTGTTGCCCTGGTGGCATGAAGCTGCTCCAAAATTGCAGCCAAACCGGGTCCCAATCCCATCATTTCATCTTCAATCTTCTTCCTCTTTTCTTGGTCTTCAGCCCTTGCAAGACGAGTACACCACACAATCTTCAGCCGGTTTCGTAAAAGGTACTCAATGAGGCTGAACTTATCAAACTGTAAATGCACTAGTAACTTGGTTTCAACTTCACGATCATCCCCTTCAGCGAGGATTTTTAGTACCTCTTCGGAAAGCTTCTGACTCTGCTGCGGATCAATCTGTTGCTCATAGGCCTGGGAAATCTTCCTCTGAAGCCAATAAGCATCAACAGCCTGTACGTTAAGTACAGTCATGCCCTCATTAGCTTCCTGTGCATCGTCATCATCATCATCAATCCCACCCATCTGCATAGCCCCAGTGTCATCCCAATCCAATACCTCATCATCATCATCCTCTTGATCATCTTCCAGTACCATATCAAGATCACTTTCTTCTTCCTCCTCTTCATTCTCGTCGAACTCAACAGCCACCCCAACATCATCATCTAGCGTATCCCCATCATTGGCCACACTAGATCCACCAATACCATCTTGAAAATCCGTAATAAGCCTCCCAATAGAAACCAACTGATCGAAAACATGCCCGGGTATCGAGTTCAACAACTTCTCAATCTCCTTCTTCTTGTCAGGATTCTTAACAGTCTCATTCTTAAGAAGAGCCAAAATCTCATCTGCGGCACCACTGACAATATTCAGAGGCTGCCCACCCAACTGTTGCTGAATCACACTGAGCATAGCCTCATAAGCTGCCCTAGTCTCCTTAGTATTAGGCTGATAAAACCCCTCATCAGTTGAAGTCAAAACACTCTCCTCTTGCAACCTCTGTCTCTTGAGCGGCGGTTCCCTCTCTTTCTTCTTCTTCTCAGACTTGTGTAATTTCTCATCTAATTCGGCAGGTCTCCCTCGGTAAGCACGGTCACCAAAAGATTTAGGGTATATACCCAGATGTTCCATGCCAAACCAAACAATCAATAAACCCTTTAATTAAAACAAAAAAAGTGGGAAATTAAGCAAGTGAAAATAGTGGGAAAATTAACAAACCTGGTTCGGGAAATTCTCTACTGGCGGCAAAAGTTTTGATACCCCGAAACAAACAAGTTAAGGAAAGCAATTTCTCACAAATTGTCTGAATTAAGTCTCTCTCTCTCCGGTGTTTTTGTTTCTGTTTCTGTTTCGGCTCACCAACAAAGTGGAAGCAAACCCATCTTAAATACTCCGTATGCGAAGGCGGCGGCTGTCCGAAGTTTGATTGGACTCCAAGCAACCAAAGGAAGGCGTGGGCTCCAATCATATTGAGTAGAGAGGACTTAAAGAGAACATTATCCAATGTGGGCAACTCCATAAATGTTCCATGCACCCACAAAAATAACACACACACACACAAGTTATATAATATGATAAAATAAAATAATAGGAGTAATTTAGTCTCACAACTTAGATCAGCTTTAAGTCCGTCTTTTTTTTTTAAAGTCCAACATTTTTAATATAGCGAGAATACCTTAATTAAAAATTAAATTGCAAAATAGAAAAACACCCCCCTCCCTCCGTCTCTCCTTATCTCTCCATACTCTCTTCTGGTTCTTGCTAATTGTACACAGTATGGTTGCAATTGATCTTTTTCTTAATCCAAAGTCCAAACCATGTTTTTTCCCAAAATTCTATGCAAATTGAAACTTATGCAACTAATTTTAAAAAAAATTAAATTTTCCATTCACCGACGATATAGAATTCTTTTTGCACAATCAATTTTTGGAACACGATACGTGGTTAACCAAAATCTAAAAAAATCAAGATAAAAATTATAATTGGCACAAGTTATATTTCAATGACTGCTTATATAAAAAAATTATACTTGCAGCAAATGAGAATCTTACTCTTTTCAAACTCACCTCTTTAGCATGAGTTGGTAATAGTTTGTTACGAAGTTTGGATATGGACTAACGTGTGTGTGTATATTCAATTGATATAATGCTTATTTCAAGGCAATGACCACCCTCCAAAAATGCTTTGTATACCAAAGTTTATTAACAAAATTGACATCGTACAAAAAAGGCAAAATAACCCTTCCCCCTTCTCCACGTATGTGCACATCTTTTCTTCTTTTCTCTCTCCTTCCCTTGTGCACCATCCTCTCTCTCCCTCCTGTCTCATCCCTCTTCTAAGCCAATTCCAAAAACAAAACAAAAAAAGATAATGTTATGGTCACTCTAATAGCACTCAATTTTGGATATCAAATTATGTGATATCTTATATGTCATATTGTTAACATAACTTTTTAACCTAAAATCTTAAGATCACCTTCCATCATCTCATTACTTTTTTCTTTCCTTCTTTCACCTTCCATCATCTCATTACTTGTGCGCCATCTTTTTCCTTTTTCCCTCGTATCCCCCCCTCTTCCTCTCCTCGCAGCGTGGTGTCTCACTTCCATTCAGCCAAGAAAAATTTCTTGATGACGTGTTTGGCCAATCAATAGATTTGATGATTTTGGGAGATGCGGGTTGAAAATGGATGAATTTTGCTTGAATTAGAGACAGAGCGCTTCCCCACTCATATTTTTTATAGGGTAACTGTGACCCCTAATATATTGTTGTAAATGGATAAGCTTATGAGTATGTTGACATATACACTTATTTACTATTTAGGCATGGAGACTTGAATGTGTGTTTAGGATTAGGTTTTGAGGTTGATCCAAAGATAAGAAAGTGAAAATCTGAAATCCAAAATTGTAAAACATTGTACTAAGAACATATCTAAAAAGTGTAAACATAAGGAGTTTGAGTTAAAATTGCAATATCATTTTTTAACGAAGACATATAACTATTAAATAGATAATTATATTATAGAGAATTAAAAGGTAAACAAGTATAAATAATGAAATATTATTAATGAATTCGAAACACGTATCTTTTTTGTTATGGTTTATTGGCATCGAATGATGTCTACAAATCTCTAAATCTTCGGAGTTCCGCCGTGTTGTTTGCTTCAGAGAAATTTGAGTGGCGTGACTATGCTGACCTAGGAAGGGGGGTCCCTATCTAAAATTTTTGTAAGGTATTAAAAAATCTTGAGTGGGGTCATGTCCGTTCGTCCGACCCCGACCCTGACTAAGATTCAATAAGACAAGACCAAATCATCCTACACACCAATTTATCACAAGTGCATCGACACAGTACTTAACGTGAACTTTTAATAATTTCTACTTACAGTTGAGAAAGATCAAGTTCTCAGACTGCCTATGTTAATTGCAAGGGCAAAGATTAAGTTCACATTTGACAAATCAAACACCATGACTGTATTTTGGAACAAACCAATGACGGAAGATGGAGTGGAGCATATATATGTGCGTAACAAAACACAAGGACAAATTCATCCACCACTAAAAACTACGCGTGGTGCAGTCATGTTGATCGTCCGACTGAAATTTTTACACAGTGATTAATTGGTAGTTGTCTTTGAACCAAAAAGAGAATCCTATCCTAAGCACAAAAATAGGACATATTCCACAATACAGAAACCATTCACATGAAGGTCAACGGTTCTCAGCACCTCAGTCATACAAAAAGGAATAAATTTTACATGAAGATGTACAGTTCTCGCCTTCTCGGCTCGCGTCTCATAGTAAAGAACATAATCAAACCCTACTTCAAAATTCTTCGGGAGTAACATGTAGCAAAAACCCACTGCTACTTCAGAATTCATGGAGTAACTGGAAGCAAAATTTTGACTCTGCAACTCCTACATCTAGTTGTTTGGCGGCGCTTCTATGAACTGACAAGCAAAAGAAATCTTTCAGGCAAGCTAGAAGCAAAAACAAACGTTATCCTTTGAGGATGTCACGAGGAGAAATTGCAACATTATGCACGAGTTATGAGCTCATCATAAAGAATAATAAATTAGTAAGAAAATTATCTGCTTTTTTATAAGTTCAAAATTGGGACTATCTGCTCAAATATAAAAATATTGAACAAACTCCATAATTATATTAACAAAGTAGAAAGGTCAAAAAAAGGGGGGGATGTTCTTTGAAAAACAGACCTAAACACCTAATTATCAAGCAACATCACGATCGTTTCTCCACAAACTCCATGGGCAAGGACAGTGAAAGTTAAAAAGGTAAAGAACCAATAAACATCACAGGCAATATGCAAAACAAATACCTCTTTCAAATTCTTCTGCAGGATGCTTCCACAGCACGGACGTGATTGAGAACAGACATAGGCTGTTGCAGCATTCAAACAAGCAATCATTTAGGGTATTCTTTAAGAAACCAAGTTAAACTGAATATCCATGTTTCACAGTAATAACAAAGAAATAAAAAAAACACATCAGCAAAAAAAAACCGCATCTCACAGAGCCTACACAGCCATTAATTCGAAATAATTCACAGCAACACATACATTTATTGTTCTCTTCAGTTGTCATCTTCAGGGATTGCAGACTTGACATCAACAGCGAAGTTATATTCCTGATCACATCCTAGGTAAGAATCACACATGAAATAGATCGTATATTCCTTCTTCCCTGCTTCTCCAGGCGCCGTAAAGTCAAGCTTGACCTTAGACCTTCTTTGTAGTGACACCCTCTTGATTGCAAGCAACTGATTACTTTTGTGATCACCAACCACAAGCCACCATCCCTCTTCTTTGATTTTCGGATATCTGGGGGAATCCACCGGTCCAACCTCTGTCCTTCCCTCAAGATCTCTTTCCAGAGTCACCTGTAAAGTGATATCATCTCCAGCCCCGACTTTGTCACCATCCAGAACTTCGTATGACAGATCAATATTTGGAAAACGGTTGCAAAACTTGGCAATATCTATCAACTGGGTATCTGACATTTGCAAGAGCTCCCGCCTCTCATCATCCTCCATCTCCACCAGGTCAAATACAGTCTCTATACTCCTCCCAGGATTTTCTTGGCATCTCTTAGCCAAATCTTTAGTGAAGTGAGGAAGTTGTAGAAGCATAGAGTCACGCTCCCACATGCCTTGTGTCACCATCTGGCTAACTTCCATGGCAAGAATAGCTAAGTTGAGCCATCCACTACTCGAAATAACATCAACCATTGCTTGAAGCAACCTACTCGCAGAAAGAAGGACTTCTTGTTGGTCAGACCCCAAATTTCCACCCACCATTTGCCTAGAGAAATGGGCTTGTAGCAGTGCATTTGCCTTGACATGTGGGTCAGTGTATTTTGGGTTCTCAAAGGAGAACCTTTGGTGATTGATCAACCTGCGTATCAACTCCTCTTCCCCGGGCCGTATCGGTAGTTGCTCATACTCTGAAGCTGAAGCTAAAATCTCCAATAGACCCTTTAACTTTGTCTTGGCAGTCAACGAAGAACTGAAACGTTCTATAGTTGTGTAACTGATGTAATAATATGATGCAATCATGCCAAGGTTCAAAGGAGAGAGATCAAAATCTTCCTCTATAGTAACACATTTACTAGCTTCCAAATCACTCAATGTGTTCTCCACAAGCTCCGACAGGTGATCCGATAGATGCCTTTGACTAACGCCTTGAAGATTGTAATAGTTTGGGTTCTGGGTAAGCCTCCGATACATAAATGTCCAAGTAAGATAATCCACCGCGTCTTGCTTGTTTGCAATGACTTCAACAACTATTTCAGCATTCAAATTATCATGTAAGAAGTGGTGCAAATGGCTTTCAACCGGGAATGCTTCGAATAAGAACTTCTTATAGTATTCTTTGCGCGGTGCATGGCAAAAGATGACACACTTCCCAGAGTTATCCACAAGAGGTCGACTTGCATGACCCATCATCTGTAGAAGATCAGTAACTGGATAGTCAGTGTGGGCGTTTTCCCGGCCATCATAGTATTGAGTTCCCATAACAACTACCAGATGGGCATGAAGAGGAACTCCCCAACACATAGAACTGCTCATTACACATACTCGAACCCAGCCAGCTTCAAAGAGTCTCCTAACTATATCTTGGTCTGTCTGAGTCAATCCCTCGTGCAAAAAGCCAACCCCATATTTCAGTGTCTCTCTCAGTGTAGGTTCCTTGGTTCCACCAATGTACGGCTCCAAGTCTTCCCCCGATTTTAGCAGGAACAAAGGCTTTCCTCCGCTTTCTGTGCTCGAATACGTCATAAGATCTACAGCAGTTAGACGGGCATGCTTCCTCGTAGGAACAAACACGATGGCTGGCTCTTTGGTCTTGGCATGTTGGACAATTGCCGTATATGTGGGCTTCGTCATTGCTTGCATTCTGGCTTCGAAATTAGATATGTCAATGCCTTGTATATGTATTTCCAAGGGCACCGGCCTAACACCTGGTGGAAAGTTAAAGAGACCATGAGAAGTGGCACCAATCCATTCACCCAAATCTTTGGCATTTGCAAGGGAAGTTGACAAAGCCACAATTCTAATGTTATGTCCACCTTGACTTGCAATATATCTCATCCTAGAGACTACAACCTCCAAGATTGGACCACCTTGACCTCCAATCAAGTGCAGCTCATCAACAATGAAGAGGCTAACTTGCTGCACATGCTTCCGCTGCTTCCAACGGCGGGATAAAGCATCCCACTTATCCGGAGTGCTGATTATTATCTGTCCTTTCTCAAGTAATTTCAAGTCCGTCGCCGTTTCACCTGTCAATTCACAAACTCTCATCCCAAGACCATCTCCAAATTTCTCCTTCCATTCGTTATATCTTTCCTTAGCGAGGGCTTCAATAGGAGCAATATACACAGCACGCATGACATTATCGGCCCCTTGCTGATGGTTCCTCAATATTGCAAATTCTGCACATATCGTTTTTCCACTTCCAGTTGGTGCAGCTACTAAAACATTGTCATCTGAGTTGTACAACACAGTGAATACTTGTGTCTGGACAGGGTTGAAGTGCTTGAATTTGTAAAGGGCCTCATAAGATGGATTTCTCAAAGCAGTCACAGGGAGTGGCTGTAAGTCAAGCAGCTCAGTTGGTGGAGGATATTTTTCTGGTAAAATTAAGTGACGGAAGGAAACAGGCAAAACGGACTGGGCCCCAAGCCATCTATCTGACACAACCTTAATGAAGTACTGAGGAGGTAGTGGTTCATAGATCGGGACGGTAAAATTCAAAGTATGGTCCTCGTCAACATACTGCTTCTTGAGCAAGAAATATTCATGATGAAGTATGTATTCGCCATCATTGTCCTCCACAAGAACCCAAAATGGTTCCACATACCCATGAAGCTTGTCCTCCCACTGAAAGTCTGGTGTAACTGTGAGTTCAACCCTCAAAATGGTCCGAGTAATTGGCTGCACATGTGCTGCAAGGTTGAGCTTGGGGAACTGGTGAATGCACTTGTGAAGAGTTCTTCCTATTTTAGGATAGCGCACAAGCTCTCCTAGCTCTTGGGAAGAGAGATCATAATATCTATCCCAAGCCAAATCCTTCTTCTCCAACTTCATTAACATATCATTTGGGATCCCATGGAACTGGCGTAGTGGGGTTTGGACACTCCACATCCTCTTGTTGATCATTTTGCACAAATTCAATGCTTTTTCAGCTAGCTGCGCCCATCCTCGCTTTAGGACAATCTCAAAGAGAGCACGCATAAGTCGTCCAGCACTCTGCAAAAAGAAATCACATATGAAATCAAAATGAACACCCAACTACTGAGTTCTATAACTTCCCACTAAATCAAACAGAAAACTTAACTCAATCACTCCCTCTCTGAGAATGAATCCCATTTGAAAAGTCAAACTGTTTAATAGTGTACTTTCACGGCTATAATCATTTATTTTTTTATAAGTACACTCACTTCTATATATTTCTTTCAAATTGCATTAACATGATATTCTTTTTGCACCAAAGAGAAAAATCATGTTTTCGAAGAAAAATGTTAAAAATACATGGAAAAAATTGCTAAATTTTTAGGACGGGACTCCTTTTTTGGACAACCCAACTTGGAAAGTTACGCAGGACTGTTTACTTTTTTTTCTTTTTCAACTTTTTCTTTCTTTGAGGGGAGTTGTTGGGGAAGGGAAGACGGAGGGAGTAGTTTCAAACTTGCATTAGAGATATCAAACTTGTAAGAAACAAAACTCCATCCCCCATTACTCGCAAGAGTAAGAACAGGTTGACTAATGAACTAACCTGAGTGATAAACACCATATCAGATGTCAATGAAAGTCCCTCGAGCTTTAGCTGAGAAATATATGCTTGGAGTAAGACGTTAATCTTGGCACTGGGCTCTTCCAGACTTTCCTTGACGGGAATAGGAACACGATCCAAAAGCTTTGCGAGTTCCATCTTCTCGTCTTGTCTTACACTCACATATTTGAATTCCTCACTGAGAGAAAACAACCGGCAAAGCTCAATATCACCCATTGTTGGCTTCAAATGCTCATTGTAAGTGGAAATGGTTCCATGCGTTATATAGTAGTAGCTCGCAATTCGACCCAAGTCGGTGACCTGAAAATACCCACTTTTTCGATCATATTTCACCAGATTATTCTTGTCCAATACAGTGGCAGCAGAATGGATCTGCAACAAACAAAAAGATAAATCAGGCATAATAAATTCAACGATGAAAAAGGAAACCATTTACAACGCAAAACAGAAGGTTTGTTTTAGCATTAAAATCAGAAAAAAGAAAAAGAAAGCTGTCACATAGAGAACCATATCAATTCCCATAGCAGAAAGCATAACAACTAAAGAAAGCATCTGAAAAAAAAATTGATAAGGAAAGCATCTTAAATTAGAGATACATTTTGCCAGAGCAATTTAGCACACACAATGCAATACCGCTCTGGAAAACTTGATAAGTGTTTGACCATACTTATTTACCCTAAAAAGATTAAAAGACATTTACAGCTGACATGGGCAAAAAGAGTTTTTGAATATAGCTGCCTAAACTCACCACTAAAGGACCAAAAAAGTAATGTGCTAGGCCAAGCACCAAGGAATTCTCTATTTTAAAACACATCCCTGGATGCAAAGCACCTTCAGTCATGTTTTTAATAGACTGCTAAATGTTTAACCTGAAATCACATTTCTGAGGTATTTCATGTTCATATTTTAGACAGTCCCCCCCGGGGCATCTCAAAGGTTTTTTCACAATTTTCTGTGTGCCACATCAGCTTCAACATCAAAAAGCAAAAAACTCATCTCTTCACAAACCTTTCTCTTTTTTTATACAAGTAAAGAGTATATATAAAGAGGGCGCCAAAAAAGTGACGCATCCGGTAGCCGGTAGGAAAAAACCATAAACTCGAGCAACCCTACATAACTTTTATCCACAAGCTCTACAAAGGGGCTTAGCCCTTGTGAGACCAGTAGACCACATTGTGGCACCAAAAGTACAAAAGTTGGATTGTTTGCTCTTCAAGGTTCTTGCAGCTCCTCTCTGAAACACCCTGGAATTCCGTTCTGTCCAAATAGTCCAGCAAATTGCTGCGCAGCCATCCAAAAACTACAAGGTTTCTTCTTTCGTTTGTAGAAAGCCCAGCTCATCAACATCTCTTTGACAGAGAGAGGATTCACCCTGGCCACCTGGACTAAACAGAGAACGAAATTTCAAATTTCCTTGGCCATTGAGTGTGTAACAAAAGGTGATTAACACTTTCTCCCTCCCTTTTGCACATGAAACACCTATTGACATAGATCATCCTTCTCCTTAAATTGTCTCCCGTAAGAATGGCTTCATTTGCGGCTTCCCACAAAAAAAAAACCCCACCCTAGAAGGAGCTTTAGTCTTCCAAACACTACCCCAAGGAAAGTAGTCCTCCCAGTCAATAAACTGTGATAGAAGGACTTGACAGAGAATTTCCTACACTTTTCTCCTGCCAGACCACAGAATCTTCAACATTCCTGTTCACCTTTTGTTTATACAAAAAATCAAAAAATTGCCCCAGAGTGTCAACTTCCCGATCTTGCGCATTCCTTCTAAAAGTGGGAGTACATACCACAGTATCCCCAGCGAAGTGCAAAACAGAGCTGACAGTCTCTTCCTTATCAACGGCTATGCTGTACATAGCAGAGCAAGGAAAACTCTCTGCAGTTCTCTCTCGCCACACCACTTATCATTCCAAAAACTGACCGAGTCCCCCTTACCGATGTCAAAGGAAAAAAATCTCTTCAGCACTTCCCACCGTTTCCTAATGCCTTTCCAAACTCCCACACCATAAGAAGAGTGAATCTTATTTGGGAACCACCTATGGCTGTCGTCCCCATAGTTACGAAAGGCGAGCGCCTCTTCGCCTGAGGCGAGAAGCAAGGCGAGGACGTTACGCCCCTTGTAGGTCCAAGTGAGGCGATTACATAGAAGCGAGACTAGGCGATCACCTTTCTCACCTTTTGAAGAGTCGTGGGGCGGACAAAGGCGAACATTCTAGAAAAAACTTAATATGACGTATTTTTTAATTTTTTAGGGTTTTAACTTAAAAGAACCGCACTTACCATCTTACCCCCATGTGCGACTTAGACTTTTAGACTTCCAATTAGACTCTTCAACTTCGAGGAGAGATACAAATACCTTCCAGTCGCTAAACAGAGACAGACGCACAGTTCGTTTGTGACTGTCGACCCTGTTTGGGATTTGCAGAGCAGCCTTCGGTCTTTCACCCTCGAGTCCTCGACTCTGTCAGTCTGTCGTCTTCAACAATCAGACAACCAGGTAACTCTCTCTTCTTTTTTTGTGGCTAAATTGCATTTTTTACTAGAACAAGCCTCCCCCCTTTGGACAAGCATTGTCTCTTCCATCCCGCTAGCCAACGTTCAAACCTTACGATCACCTCGTTCCACACTGCTTTGCTTTTAAAAGGGGCCCCAATGGGTAAGCCGGGATAAGAAGCAGGGAGTCTCGCTTCCTTACACCCAAAGAAAGAAGCCAAATCCCCCACATTCTCAACATCTCCTACAGGAATGATTTCGCTCTTAGAGATATTGATCTTTAAGACCCAAAGCCACCTCCTGAAAGAATAAAAGCACCAAACGGATAAAACCAAGTTGAGACTTTTCCGCCCCACAGAAAACAGGGTGTCATCCGCAAACAAGAGATGAGACACTATGGTTGCTGACCCACCTGCCCTATCCACTCTGAATCCTTCAAAAAAACCTCCCAGCATTGCTTTTTCCACCAAGCAACTCAAGGCCTCCATAACTATGACGAAAAGAAAAGGAGAAAGAGGATCACCTTGACGCAAGCCCCTCGTACTCCCAAAAAATCCAGAAGATTCCTCGTTGACTAAAGACTTTTAAAATCGTTATTCATTTTTAAACAATGTGGGAAATCATTATTCATTTTTAAACAATATGGGATACTTGTTTTTTTTACTTATCAAAAAAAATATGGGATACTTGTTTTTTATTTCTATTGGTAATAAAAATTTAAGTCTTTATCTAAAAACTTTTAAAACCAACATCACTTTCTAACCATGTGGTATACATATTTTCTATTATTAATAATAGTATTTTTAAAATCAACACAAATTTCTAACAAATGTGGGATATATCTTTTCTATTAGTAATAATAGTAGTCCTTTATCTAAAGACTTTTAAACCAACATCCCATGCTAGACAATATGGGATACATCTTTTCTATTGGTAATCACATAAAAATTCATTTATCTAATGACTTTTATAATCAATACTCATTTCTAAACAATGTGGGATACATCTCTTTGTAACCAATGTAAATGCATCATCTAAAATCTTTTCAAATCAATATCACTTTTCTAACCAATGTGAAATACTTCTCTTCTATTGGTAATATTAATAGACTTTTAAAACCAACATCACTCTCTAACCAATGGGGGATACATCTCCTCATTTGGTAATAATAGTAGAAATCTTTTATCTTAAAAATTTAAAACCAACATCTCTTTCTAAACAATGTGGGATACATCTCTTCTCTTATATGGATGATAAAAGTAGAAGTCTTTTATCTAAAGACTAAAAAAAACCATCAATTTCTAACAAATATAGAATATATCTCTTTTATTGGTAATCATAATATTTTAAAACCAACATCTATTTCTAACAAATGTGATATACATCTCTTTTATTGGTAATAAAAAAAAATTGATAGGTAAGCGTGACCCCTTGTTGGTATAGGGATTGGAACCAAGGACCTCAAGCTCTTTGCTTGAGTGCCATTGCCATATCTCTCCCACCCCTTGGGGTCAATTCTCCCTTCTTCTTTTTTAAAAGAGGATTAGTAGTAGTTCCTCACTTGTCCCCTTGGTGACTCGAACCCACGACCTATTAGGTATGGGTGAAGTGTCTTATCACTAAACTGCGCTTCGTTGTCAAAACCAATCCATTGAGCCAGACAATAGTTTATATAAAGAAACTTTCCAGTTCTACAACCATTGGGCAGACAAGCTATTGGTAATAATGGTAGAAATCTTTTATCTAAAATTAAAATCAACATCATTTTTTAACAAACGTGAGATATACATCTTATATTAATAATAATGGTAAAAATCTTCTAACTAAAGACTTTAAAAACCAACATCACTTTCTAATCAATGTATGATTCTATTGGAAATAATAGTATTTTTAAAACTGACATCAATTTATAAGAAGTCTTTAATCGAAAGACGTTTTAAACCAACATTTCTTGTTAAACAATGTGAGATACATATTTTATTGGTAATAAGAGTAGAAGTCTTTAATATAAGACTTTTAAAACTAACATCTCTTTCTAGACAATGTAAGATATCTCCTCTATGGTGATAAAAGTAGAAGTCTTTTTATCAAAAGACTTTCAAAACTAATATCAATTTATATCCAATGTAAGATACATCTCTTTTATTGGAAATATTAGTAGCGATGTATTTCACATTGGTTATAAATATTGGTAACAAGAGTAGAAGTCTTTAATATAACTCTTAAAACTAACATCTCTTTTTAAACAATATGGTGATAGAAGTAAAAGTTTTTTATCAAAATTAACATCAATTTATAACCAATGTAACATCTATTGGTAATATTAGTAGAGATATATTTCATATGGGTTATAAATATTGGTAATAAGAGTAGACGTCTTTAATATAAGACTTTCAAAACTAATATATCTTTCTAATCTCTTATATGGTCTATGATGATAACAGTAGAAGTCTTTTATCAAACTAACATAAATTTATAACCAATGTAAGATAATATCTACCGGTAATATTAGTATAGACATATTTCATATTGGTTATAAATTGATTTTGGTTTTAAAAGTCATTAGATTAAAAATCTCACATTTTATTACCAATAGAAGAGTTGTATCCCACATTGGTTTGAAAGTAATGTTGGTTGTAAAAATTTATATATAAGACTTCTACTATTAACAATAGAAGAGATTAATAGTAGAGATTAATACCCCATTATCATAATAATTAATAAAAGGTATTATAAGTAGGTAATTGCCAAGAAAAACAAAGAGTCGCGTATAAATGCTTGACAATGAAGATTTATCAACCATAGTGTTCCTCACCAACTTTAAATATCTATCTATCTATATATAGATATAGATAGATAGATTTACAACTCCACAAGACCACAAAACTTGAAACCCCCTCACAATGTCTTCATTCATGTTCCCGTTTTCATGCCTTTTAGCCTTCTTTGAAGGATAGATACTACTTTCTCTGAAGAATGAAATTTTTCTCTCTTTTTCCAACAAAGCCTAGCGGGATGGGGTCTTTTTTGTTTTTGTTTTTTTTTGTTTTTGTTTTTGGCCTTCTTGTTTACTTGGCCTAATTCTACTCAGTTTTAAGAAGTTTGTTGATAAACCAATTCACAACCCAAAATATAAGAAGAAAAAAAATATTTTACAATCTGAGAACCAAGCTTAGCTTAAACAAATAACAATATAAGAAACGAGATAAAAGTGATAATAGAAGACTAATATTCTTAACAAACAATAGGACAGCAAATTTCATAAACAATATATCATCTTTCAATCACAAAAGGATATACACAGCAAAAAGATACTTAAATTAGGAAAAGTTCAGATAAAAGATGATTTAAAAACAATGGAAGTAAAACTTACCAGATCAGCTCTCCTCTCCTCCAATGTAATATCTCTGTCAAGAGCATCAGGAGTTAGACCATAAAGTGTAGGATTTCTCACCATGCGAATGTACAGGTACGTGTAACTCAGCCAATGGCAAGCTTCTCTAGCATTTTGGACAGTTCCAAGTACAATTTCTGCATTCATTTGATCAGCCAATTTGGATATGAATTGACTTTCAATAGGAAGCTGCTGATTCATCAATGAGAGATAATATTGTAGCTCACTATGTCCTGTTATAATTATTCCTTCCCCATATGTGTCATATTGTGGCCTCCCCGCACGGCCCAACATTTGCATAACATCCAAAGGACTCAGCTCAGTCCATGCTCCTTTTTCAGGATTATAAATCTGGGTACCCTTTATAATCACAGTGTGGGCAGGTAAATTAACACCCCAAGCAAGAGTAGCTGTGGAAACCAGCACTTGAACGTGTCCATCAGCAAAGAGGTCCTCAACAAGTTGACGATCAGTCCTAGCCATACCCGCATGGTGAATTGCAAAACCGTATGGCAAGAGGTCCTTCAGATCATTGCTCTTTACCAGCTCCGTATGATTATGAAGAATCTCGCGACTCGCACTATCCTCTTTCAAGAATATTCCAATGGTATCGTTAGCAAAAGCAGTATCTCTAATTGAACGAGCAGTTTTTGCAGTCTCTTTCCTGGAGTGGACAAAAATAAGCACCTGATGCTTTCCAGCAACACCTATCACCTTCTCATAACAAACATCATTCATCAATTGGAATCTCTGCAAGGGCTTCTTCACAGTAATTCCAATATACTGCTGAGCCAGAGGGCAAGGTCTGTAACTATTGTCAAAATAGAAGAGACCTTCCTCTTCTTCTTTTCCTTTTCCTTTGTCGTCCTTCAGATTAACTCGCAAAAACAAAGCAACATCTTCATAATTCGGAAGTGTAGCTGATAACCCAACCAGACGAATATGCTCCCTCGTGGTCTCAATTTGCCTAACAGTTCTTGCAACAATACTTTCCAATACAGGTCCTCTGTTATCATGTAGAAGATGAATTTCATCAATGATTAGAAGTTTCACAAGCTGAGTATACGTGCGATCTCCCGACTTTCTTGTAATAATATCCCACTTCTCTGGAGTTGTGACAATAATCTGTGTTTCATCAATTTGTTGTCGGGTGAGAGATTGATCTCCACTCAACTCCTTCACACTGACACCATACGCCTGTAAACGATTAGACAAATTACCGACCACTTCTGCGACAAGGGCTTTCATTGGTGCCACATAGACAATCTTGTAGTCGCTGTGATTATATGACCCGTCTTCGTTCCTATGCAACGCAAGCTGCTGAAGAATTGCGAGCATAGCAACATTAGTCTTTCCAGCACCTGTGGGAGCACACAGTAAAATATTATTTGCTTTGAACAGGGCAGTCTCGTAGACTTTACTCTGGACCCTGTTCAACTGGGTCATCCCTTTGAAAGCTGGTTGCGCCCAACTAGGCATGTCAGAAATCTTCATAAGCTTTTCATTGGGAGCAACAGGTTTTGGCTTCAAAGCTGGCACGTGAACTTCTTCATACCCTTTGTTGTGATTTCTATAAGACCCCAATGGAAGCTCACACTTTTTATTCGCCATCAACAGACCACCTTGCTGAAATGAGAGGTTTTCAAGGTCAAGTAACTGCCGCTGCCCTTGCAACCAACCGCTGTCAGCATCTCTATCAACAGGCTCCCTTCGACTCCGTTCACCATATTCACCACCACCAACACTGTCATCCTTCAGCTTACGAGCCTCTTCTCGTATGCTTTTCTCCAAGTTCTTCTGCCTCTCTTTTGCTGTTGCCCTGGTGGCATGAAGCTGCTCCAAAATCGCAGCCGAACTGGGTCCCAATCCCATCATTTCCTCTTCAATCTTCTTCCTCTTTTCTTGGTCTTCAGCCCTAGCAAGACGAGTACACCACACAATCTTCAGCCGGTTTCGCAATAGGTACTTTATGAGGCTGAACTTATCAAACTGTAAATGCACTAGTAACTTGGTTTCAACTTCACGATCATCCCCTTCAGCAAGGATTTTTAGTACCTCTTCAGCAAGCTTCTGACTCTGCTGCGGATCAATCTGTTGCTCGTAGGCCTGGGAAATCTTCCTCTGAAGCCAATAAGCATCAATATCCTGTACGTTAAGTGTCATGCCCTCATTAGCTTCCTGTGCATCATCATCATCAATCCCACCCATTTGCATAGCCCCAGTACCATCTCGATCCAATACATCATCATCATCCTCTTCATCATCTTCCTGTACCATATCAAGATCACTTTCTTCTTCCTCCTCTTCGTTCTCTTCGAACTCAACAGCCACCCCAACATCATCATCTAGTGCATCCCCGTCATTGGCCACACTAGATCCAGGTGCATCACCGCCACCATCTTGAAAATCCGTAATAAGCCTCCCAATCGAAACCAACTGATCGAAAACTTGCCCTGGTATCGGGTTCAACAACTTCTCAATCTCCTTCTTCTTATCAGGATTCTTAACAGTCTCATTCTTAAGCACAGCCAAAATCTCATCTGCTGCACCACTAACAATATTCAGAGGCTGCCCACCCAACTGCTGCTGAATCACACTGAGCATAGCCTCATAAGCTGCCCTAGTCTCCTTAGTCTTAGGCTGATAAACCCCCTCATCAGTTGAACTCAAAACACTCTCCTCTTGCAACCTCCGTCTCTTGCTCTGTCTAACAGGCTCAGCTGCACCAAGCGGTGGTTCCCTCTCTTTCTTCTTCTTAGACTTCTGTAATTTTTCATCCAATTCCGCCGGTCTCCCTCGGTAAGCACGGTCACCAAAAGATTTAGGGTCAATCTTCCCATATAGCGACTCAGGCTCACCGGTAGGCTCGTGGGTATCACGAGGCCGAGAATCCGTAGTCAAAACAAGACTCGAATTAGCCCGGTACTCATACTGCTTGAATCTGGCGTGTGCCTCGGCACCACCACCCAGATGCGCCATCTTCTTCAACCAAACAACCAATAAAACCTCAAAATCAGTAACAACAACAAAAAGAAACAAGCAAACGTCTAGGCGTTGCTTAGTTTACTTCAAATTGGGAAAAAAAATACCCAGAATAATGATAACAAACTAGAATTACTTATGCCCTAGATAAACCCAACAGGCAACATAAACCCAAGAAGAAAGATTACAAATAAACGGAAAAATTTTAACTTACAATCGATAGGTGAGGTTTTGATAGAAAGACTTCAGGACATGCTGAGAGCTTAAGGCGCGACGGGAGAAAACTAGCAACTGTAACCCTGCGAAGTGTGTTTATAAAAAGAGAGACCTGAAGACGACTCCACCCCAAGCCCTAACTTTTTTTTCAATAGTATTTCTTTGGAATAATTACAAGCCGGTACATTTTTTAAAACATGTTTTCAAATAAATCCACTTATTTTTTAGACATATCTTTTAAATACAATTTTAGAGAAAAAGTACATCAATGCCCTTTCCACCCCACCTTCCCAACAGTAGCCCTTTCGACACCTCCATGCTCACTATCTTAGTCCTCCTCACTGCTCTCTTCTTCATGAGCTTCTTCTCCTTCTACATCCATGGAAATCTGATCTGCTATATGTTGTGCCCTTGGGAAAAAAGAACTCAAGTACATGATCACGATTACTGGCGATACTCTTCAAGCCAAAAAACAACCGGTGAGTCCAAGGGTACAGTTTGGTCACATCTGCATAAGTATGGTTTCCGCGCCCACTCTCATGGCTTGAAGATAAGCGCTTGGTGGTATTCGACATACCATCCACCATATCATGATCAACATCGACTATCGTATTGGACATTGAGACCACTAATTCTTCCGCGCCTTAAATTGCCACAATCACCCATCGGTGCTACGCATGCATCTAACCCAAGCACATGCAAGAAGTAAACCAAGTGTTTTATGCGCATGATACAGTGCGTCAAAGATTTCGTCCGTCATATGGTCTACTTCCTCTTGTATCTGATTTGCAAGCAACGTTAATTAAATACTTCTTCATCTCCTTCATCGCATTTCTTCTTGATTTTCTGCTATTTAACAACATTAGATTGTCCTTTTGTTACTGAGGCACATAAGGTTGACATTTGGTAAGAGTTCGAAGTTCGAAAGTTGGGTTTGACTCCGTTAGTTTCCGTTAAGCACTAGGAGAGCACCTAACGGCCTTTTAACAGCATAACTTTCGCGTCCGGATGAATTACGGGACCCACATATCAAATCGAAGCTCTCGACGAACAAGATTCACGGGTTTACCCCGTGAACTATTCATTTTAGCCCAAAAACGCTGTTTAAGTAATTATGGGCCTTTGAAGTTTTCGAGCTTTTCGCTTTTTTGTTTAAGACTTTTCCTTTTAGGGTTTGGATTGTTAGGGCATATAAATACCCTATTAAACATTATTTGGGTAGTTTTTAATAAAATTTGATTTTTTTGCTTTTTGCTTGAAGAACCCTAAAGGCTTGTTCTAAGGAATTTCTCGTTGAAAGAGTTTCTATTTGATTGTTTTTCAAAATAAATCCATCGATGCCGGGCTTGGCATCGAGTTTTTGGATTAATTTGTACCGCATAATACTTGTCAAATGCATCCCGATGCCGTGGCTTGGCATCGAGTTTCTGATTGATTTTTGTCTTCCAAAATCAAGTCAATGCATCCCGATGCCAACTTGGCATCGAGTTTCGGATTGATTTTCGTCAAATGCATCCCGATGCCACTTGGCATCGAGTTTCTAGATTGATTTGGTCCTCCAAAATACTATCAATGTGTATCCCGATGCCAAAGACTTGGCATCGAGTTTTTGATTGATTGATTTTGTCTTCCAAAATCAAGTCAAATGCATCCCGATGCGTGGCTTGGCATCGAGGTTCTTGATTAATTTGGTTCTCCAAAATACTATCAATGCATCCCGATGCCGACTTGGCATCGAGTTTCGATTGATTTTGGTCATGCATAATCTTTGTCATGCATCCCGATGCCAGCATCGAAGTTTCGATTGATTTTCGTCAAATGCATCCCGATGCCAATGATTGGCATCGAGTTTCTGATTGATTTGGTCCCGCATAATGTCAAATGCATCGATGCCCACTTGGCATCGAGTTTCGGATTAATTTGGTCCTCCAAAATACTATCAATGCATCCCGATGCCGTAACTTGGCATCGAGTTTTATTGATTTTGGTCCTCCAAAATAAATGCATCCCGATGCATCGAGTTTCGAATTGATTTTAAATGCATCCCGATGTCGGGGCTTGGCATCGAAGTTTCGATTGATTTTCGTCAAATGCATCCCGATGCCGTGGCTTGGCATCGAGTTTCGATTGATTTTCTGTCAAATGCATCCTGATGCCAGGGCTTGGCATCAGAGTTTCTGGATTGATTTTGGTCTTGCATTAATGCTGTCAAATGCATCCTGATGCCAGAACTTGGCATCAGAGTTTCTGGATTGATTTGGTACTCCAAAATACTATCAATGCATCCCGATGCCATCACTTGGCATCGAAGTTTCGATTGATTTTGGTCATGCATAATCTAAATGCATCGATGCCGTGGCTTGCATCGAGTTTCGGATTGATTTTCAAATGCATCCCGATGCCAATGATTGGCATCGAGTTTCGGATTGATTTGGTCCCGCATAATGCGTAAAATGCATCCCGATGCCTTGGCATCGAGTTTCGGATTGATTTGGTCTTAATGCATGCATCCCGATGCCAAAGGGCATCGAGTTTCGGATTGATTTGGTCCCCGCATTAATGCAAATGCATCCCGATGTCGACTCACGAGTTTCTAGCTTGATTTGGTCCTGCATAATGCCGGATCAGTTTTGTCTTCATTAATGGCATTTTTGTCATTTGGCAAGCAATTTGTAGTTAAATGAAATGTCCAAAAAATTGATGGTTCTATATGAAAACATGTTTTCAAAATTGTACCCACTTGAAATTCTCCCTATTTCTTTTTTCCTTTTTTTTTTTTTTTTTTGGGAAAAATTTGGGTCCATCACCTTAAATGGATTTTCAACTGCTTTAGTACTTTATAATACCACCCAATCACTTTAAGTGCACTTTTGAGGAGTATAAATAATACAATAGATCGTGATGACAAATGTATGCATCGTTTTATATCAAACGATATATTTATTTTATCAAATGATGCCTCGCGACTAATAAAAATAGTATTTAGCAGTTTGATAATATAATCGTTGACTAAAACGGTAAAAATCCACCAAAGTATACCGGCCCCAATTTTTGTTGCAAATAGATAGAATTTGGAATGTTGCAAATAGATATAGATGTTAATAGGGTGAACCCAATTTTAAACTAGAAAAATACAAGGTCGGGACTTAAAATCCTAGGCCATTAAGACTATGACTTTTGGCCCACATCGCTTAGCATGCGGGTTTCATTCGGCAACACCAATTATTGAGTACCAGCGGGATTAATTGAGTCTTCGCTTTCCAAGCATTCCCTATGAGATCTGGGCTTACTCTTGAAAAGCAACTTTTGATTGAATGCGTGGGGGATGATGCGGAAGGTAGCATTTCTAATTCATCAACTTTTGATTGCATTTTTAATCATAGTATCATCTTTCTTTGTGGTTAGATACATCGTGAAAGGCTTCATCGTCTCCCATATGATATGCCCATCTCCATCTTTGTCACACCAGTCTCTCTCTCTCTCTCTCTTTCTAACATCGCTTCTATCACTTCCGTTGGTCTAGATCTGCTTTGTCGCATGTAAGTTTTGTCATTCTTTTTTTCTTCTTACCCCCTGTCTCCATCTCTCTAACTTCGAATTTCAATCTCGATGCATTGATTTAGAATCGCAATCGTCGATTTTGGAATCCCGATGCATTGATTTGGAACCACGATCGACGATTTTGGAATCCCGATGCATCAATTTTGAATTTCGATGCATCAGGATTTCAAAACGTTACAAATGGGGGGATTTCTAGATTTGGCTCTCGGTTTGTTATTTCTTGTTGATAGAAACCTACTTTTTGTTTCCTTCTTTTTCATTACTGAAGTATATATCTTATCCAAAGCTTGATTCATTAAGGTTGGTTTATGAAGTATACACATTTCCACGGATAACCATAAATATCTATGGAACTAAAACTCTTTCATATAAACTAGAAAGTTGTTACAAGATCTAACCTGCATGCCACACAAAATAGTTCTCTAATAATTTGTTATGATGCTGAGAATTATGGTGATCTTCCAAGTGTAGAAGAATGACATAATGTTTTCAGCATGAAGAGAGAAGCAGAATCATTGGAATTTCACATTTAAATTAGAAACTTCAGTAGGCAAATTGTGTGTTGTGTGTGTTTGTGTTTGTGCATCACGTTGTTTAAATTATGCATACTACATGCCTTGTGATGCTTGGAATTTTGCATGCATCTTTATTCATTAAGGATATACTCGTTCTTTTGCACAAAAAGTGACTTTTATCAGTTAAAAATAAAAAGGCGAACACCGGAACGATTATATATTCACTATAGGGGACCGACCAGGTTATCACCCAACAAACAACTATGACAACCGAACATGTAATCATTGCTTATAGTTTTCCATAAATTTGTATATTAATTGGTTTTGTTATCGTTGGTGTTTGTTACGGATCTCATATATTACTAAGTCCAACCATATCTTCCAATATACTTGGAGTGTTGTATATGGGAACTATTTTCAAGGCCATCGATGTCGTGAACCTTGTTGGATCATATTTATTCTTAGCAAGTGATTGGTTATTTTTATGACAAGGAAACAACACCAAGTAAAGAGAACTTCTTTTCAAATTGCATATGTTACCTTTATAAGTTTATAATTTCTCTGAATTTATTTGTAAGAACGAAAAGATTATATGCCAAGACAATTGAAGCATTTTGTCATTTAATAAAGCATTATAAAAAGGGTAAAAACCGGGTCGGTTCCTTTTCCAACATTTTCAACTACTACAATACTCAATACTTTTTTTAACTTGTAAATGACACATTTTACGGTGAAAGGACAAGTATCCCCTTAATGAAGTTCGACCAGGAACGCACGCATCGCAATTCCAAGTCGATGCATCGTAATTCCAGTTTATGCGTCAGGAATCCAGTTTGTGCCTCGCAAATCTAAATTGTGCATTGAGATTTTCTGCATCGGGAATCCAGTTTGTGCACGAATCCAATTTGTGCATCGCAAATCAAAATTATGCATTGGGATTTACTTTTGTATTATAATTTTAAATTGGTGAATCACAATTCTAATTGTTGCATCGTAATTTCAAATTGTGCATCGGGATTTACTTATGTATTTAAAAATTATTACTAACATGAATTGCAATGCATGATTTTGATGAAAAAATATATTTACTAAATCCAAATCGATGCATCACGATTCACAAATTGATGCACCACGATTCATAAATGAGCGATTCCACGTCTATGCATAGTGATTTCAAATCGATGTTTCATACTTTGAAATTGATGCATCGTGATTCAAAAAGGCATCCAAGAACCAACAATTTTTTATTTAGGTATTTCATCAAACAGTTTACATGCGTAGCAACTCTTGATTACTTGAAATATATGAGAATTAATAATTCTAATCACATGTAAGCTTGATGCCACATATAACTTAAAGAGAAAAAAGGAAAGTTATATGCGTAACACATTCAATACTTCTCTTTTAGCAATTATGTAGGACTTTTGAAAAGTTCCTGAAAAAAAACACCAAACAATGGGCATTTGGATCAGGAATGACTATGACTATATATAGTCGAAAAAGGGAACTAACATTACTCTTTACTTTTTGGCTTTAGTAGAATGCGTGAACTACTGAGATAGATTTTGAGCACTTCCTATAATTAACGGTCTCCCTCCCATATATACCTGCCTTAAGATACTGAAGACCAAAGAAGGAAGAACAAGCGTGGGATTGACTTACCACAAAATATGCAATGTTAGGGCATTACGATTAGGGGAGGGCATACGGAATAAAAGGCGAACAAACTTGACGAAAAGGCAGAAGAAGAAGACGACATTTCCATCAATTTTGTGATTGGGCATTATTGAAACGAATTTATGAAAGTGATCTTATGCGGTTAAAAAATGGTACTATAGTGGTTATAAATCTCTAAAAAGGGACCGACCTGTAATTTTTCCTATAATAAAACCAATATGCACGGCATAAACATTAATTTAGACCTAGCGGCGTGATGTGTGTGTTTTGGCATTGTTGTTTTGAGGTTGATTTTTGGGTTAAAATTTTTTGTTTTGCAATGATTAAATAAAAAGTAAGAAAGTAAAAAGAAATTGTTGGGGCCGAAGAGAGAAATGGGTTAGAATTAACTTAACAAGTGTAAAAAATGTATAAGGGATTGTGAGTTAAAACTGTAAAAACATGTCCAACAATGACATGTAACTATCATATAGATAATTGTATAGAATTACACAACAACGCGGTGTAAATATATGAAATATTATTGAATTTAAAACTTTTGTTGTTGTTGTTTATTGGCATTGTGCAAGGTTTATAAATTTCTAAATTTTGGGTTTGTATGATTTGTAATGAAGCACTATGTCGTCAACATGGTTAATTGTGAGCCAGACTTGATTTGGTGTCTCGACGAAGTAATTTGGACTATGATTCAATGTGAGGATTTGTTTGTTACTGCCTAGTGAGGTACGTGGTTTTTTGGCTTGTTAATTTTTCTTATGGATGTTGTTTGATAAATTGTTTGGTGGTGATACCCGTACGCATATAGAAGAAAGTTTTGCCGCCACTGAATGTTTAAAATTTCTAAAAATACTATCTCATAACTAGTAGCGTTGATGCTTCACTTGACAAATCAAAGCCACTATGACATTTTAGTTTCTTTTAATTTTTCTGATTTTCCTTAGGTATGGTTTGTCTGATTTGCCTCACTCGTTTTACTAGTTGGCGAAGTAAGTTGATTATATGAAGTTTTTGTTTGCCTTTTTGACGATGCATGTTGTGTAACACTAGTTTGTTGACACGTGGGTTTTAAATTTAAGGTGAACAAACAACTTCGTTGATTGATGTCTGGTAATCCATTTCGAGAATACTATATGAATGTGTATGGCCTGGTAGATGGAAACCTTACTTGATTTAGGCCTCCAAACTTTGGTTAATATGGTATAAGCTTGTTTTTATGTTGGTGTGTGTCAAGTTTGCTAGATTGTAGTCATGAGCTTTTTGTTTATTGGCTTTCCCTTCTGATTTTAGTTATGGTTTATGTAGTTAGTGATTTATGTTTATATTGTTTATTGGGTACTCGTTGCCTTTTGTTTAAAGGGATTATTACAATTTGGTCCACTTTTTATTAATTTATAACTGCTCAAGTACCCCTTTTTCTTTTAAACTGCAAAAGTCTCTATTTGTTTCTTTCGTCCTAAAATACCCATCACCTACATCACTGCGTACTTCATCTTTAACGCAAACCATTCCTCGCTATCTATTAGACCAGCTTGAAATCACTTTATATATATAAAAAAGGAGGTGAGAACAACAATCTTGAATTATTTGGCAATACATATGCTTTATGATTAAGCATCGCTCTACTTAAAATGTTCAGAATCTATGTATCGCGTTGTTTAGTATCCATTATCTCTGATCCTTTAGAAAATTTTGCACTTCTTCTTCCAGTCTATCCTAGTTCCACCACAACATTAGCCTTTTCGGATGAATTTGATTCTTTTCCATCCTATTATTTCTCGCTAAAATTGGAGCAGTCTTTCATCTTCCAGCCTGCAAATTGTGGTTTTGATTACGATGCAGAATTGGAAATATATTAGAGTTATGAACTTCTTGAGCTTTTCATCATATAAGTTGTTAGGTCAAATTGGTAAGAATTAAGCTAAAGGGGTGGTGTGAATAGCTTATTATGTTTTTTTTAACTTTTAGCAAATTAACCCAGTCTAACCATATTACATACTCATGAAATAGTAAGAGCAACATTATAAAATAAGTGAGTTTATTTATAAGCCTAAAGCGGCAGTTTTACCACAATGAGATTTTTCATAAATGTGGTTTTCAAAATGACGATGCACAAAGGAATATCAAAAAGTTGTTGTTCAAATAAAATATTCTATTCGTTCCTAAATTATTGTTCTGACTTAACTTTCAAAGTAGAGTTTTCAAATGAAAATTTGACATATATACTTTGAATAAAAAGCAAAAACAAATGTTAATACTTCCACTACCAAAGCGGCCAACCCTAGATTATAAACGCACATTATTTTTCTACTTGATCGCACTCTCCTTGCTCTTGTAAGAAGATCCAAGTGAAACTTTAACTTTGAACTGTCTGGCCTAAAAGGCCTAAGCTCTGGTCACGTGCCCAACACGCCTTATTCATGGTCACAAGCAAATCATGTGCATTCCTCGTGATCCAAGCTCAAGTCATAAGCGAGCAGAGACAAATCCATGGTCACCTAAGCATAATAAGCGAACAGCCATCTACCTGAAGCCTAGGGGCCAAGAGCACAGCGAGCAGACAGAGAAGTCAAAGCGAGCATACTTTCCTTGCTCGGTAACATGGTAACTAGTTGTCTTGAACGTGGGGAGTTATTGTCGGGTAACCCGCCCCCACATTTCGAACGTGGCCATAAACGTGCCCGCTTTTCACTCCACTGCATTGAATGCGCAGTTATTGGTCTTTATGGTTGGCTATATAAGCCCCTCGAAATGGAGAGGGAAGGTACGTTCATATATACACAGGCTAAAACTCTATCAAATTGCTATCTCAACTGTGAGTTTGCTAATTATCACGCCGGAGTGCATTTGCAGGGTAAGCCCCTGCCCAATTCACGGTTGTTGTTGGTCTCTTGACTGGATTGGGCCTCGAAGACACGAATAGAATTGAAAGCATATATCCGGATAATCAAGCACATCATATCTCTTCATTTTGGATACATCAGTTGGTTCTGTTCCCGAGAAACGTTTTTGAAGTTCATACGTTAATTTCCGACAACTTTCAAGTGATAATTACGGCTGCCAATGGTGTTAATGGTGGTAATGTACTAGAAGATGGGCACACAGCCACCCCTAGCGTGGAGGTTCAGGATGATAACATCCTACCTCCTCCTCCTCCTCCCCTACATGATGTCCGTCACCAGATCAATCAAAGGGAGGGTTTAGATTCTTCGGCCCAAAGTGCTATGGTCGTTGTTGGGTTGGCTAACGAGTTCCGCGATGAGGCACTACGTCAGAGGGCAGTGTATCTGGGGTAGATACACATGGGTGTAAATTGGAACCACCGAACCACATAACCGAACCGAACCAAACCAAACCAAACCAGTCAGTTTTTGGTTCGGTTTTGGTCGAAGATGGTTCGGTTTCGGTTTCAAAAATTGGAAAACCACGTGGTTCGGTTCGGTTCACAGTTTTTGGTATCGAACTGAACCAAACCACCCTATATATTTTTATTTATTTATTATATAATATATATTATATTACATTTATTAACTATTTTGAACCTTTGATTTATATATATATATATATGGATACTAAATCAAACAAAATCTTGATTGTTGGAGAACTATTATTTCTTCCATTGTTTGTGTTTATTTTAGAATTTGTTATGATAATTTGTTGTTAGTAGGTTATTTCCTAATTTTGATGTTAATTCCAAATTAAAATCTTATTTTCATTGTTATTTTTAATGTTGGTTAATTTCATTAAAAATAATTTATATAAACCATAAAACCGAATCAAACCAAACCAAACCGAGTGGTTCGATTCGGTTCGGTTCCAAGTCTTACTCGGTTCGGTTCGGTTCGGTTCGGTTTGAGATTTTTGGAACCACTAGGAGGCGGTTCGGTTTGTGGTGTTGGCATAAACCAAACCGAACCGAACCACTTACACCCCTATCAGCACCAGCTTAACCAGCAGTCGATTGTCATGGGCAAACCCTTATTGCCCATCGAACCGAAACCGCTTCCAGCTATGCCTATACCGAGTCAGGCTCCATCTCATCCTCGAGAACATGAATCGAACAGGGGACGTAGCCAACATGAGGGGCGGGCTAGTCACAAAGTTGTTCCTAGTGTACATTCTCGTATCGGCCCTCGAGTAGGAGGGATTCGGCTCAGTCTCCTCGCCACCAGAGGACACCTTCCCCACGAAGGTCGCATGCCCGCAGACCCCGCTCACCATCTCCGCACAGGTTGCATGCTCTTCGACACCATTCCCCATCACCTGGAAGGTCGCATGCTTGCCAGCACCGTTCCCCCTGGAAGGTCGCATGCCCACCGGCACCGTACCCCATCATCTGGAAGGTCACAGGCTCGTAGACATGGGTCTCCTTCACGACACTCCAGGGGCAGGCATGAATTCCCCCCCCCTAACAGCCAACAAAACGGGGTAGAAGCAGCCCCAGACCAAGCACGTAAGGGCGCGGGAGGTGCACAAGCACAAATGGCGCAGGCCATGGGCATAACCCAGCCTATGGTTTGCCTGCTACAATAAACATGCAGGAATTTGAAGAGATGAAGCGCCACATGGAGGCGTGGGAGTAAGGCAATGCCTTAGATGGAAATTTTTTTAGGCACTGTTGCCAGCTCTTTGGCCCCGTGGATTGAAAATGCCCCTCTAGCTAAGGGTCTCATCTTCCCTAACATAAAGGAGTACACAGGGAAGACCAAAGCAAGGGACTTACTGATGTCCTTTAAATCTCATATTGGCTTGGTGACCTCGGACGAGGCATTGAAGATTCGAGCTTTTGTAGGCTCGTTGCAAGGAAAAACACTGGCTTGGATGGGAGCACTTCCTCACAGATCGATCAATAGTTGGGCAAATTTACGGGCAAAATTCATGGCTGACTTTGGGACTTCGGGGGCGATCGTAAAGATAAGGGCAGACTTGTCTAAGATTAAGCAAGGGGCCCATGAATCGATATCCAGCTATTTGGAAAGATTCACGAAGATGCTCGAGCAGGTGCCTGGTCTGTCTGAGCAAGAGGTCACCTTGTTTTTTGAAACGGTCCTGCTCAAGGGAGAAGAAAGCATGAGGTCAGAGTTGAGTATGAGGGAGCCCAAGATGCAGGCAAAAATGTTAATATGGGCTCAAAAATGATGTGCGGGAGAGACCGCGAAGAAGGAGAAGAAGAAAGAGAGCACAAAGGTCGGGGGCAATGGAAACACTCGCAAGAGTAGCGGTCAGGGTGCTGGGGGCGGCTACAATAGGAACAAGTCGTGGTATGATCGTCTTAGAGAGTTCCTTCGTAAAAGTGACCTCACCCCACTCAACAAACTGCGAGAGGATATTATGTACGAAATCTGGGATGAGCTTCCTCGGGCACCGCACATGAATGCAGAGACTACAGACACTAGGGACCGAACAAAAAGGTGTGCTTATCATGATGACTATGGGTACACCACAAAGGAATGCTGGTCGTTGAAGAAGGCCATTCAGAAGTTGATCAATGAGGGTAGGTTGGATCGGTTCACCAATTCGGGGCATAATAAATGTGATTTTGGATGAGGAGCTTACTCTCACGCAGCTAGGCAAACAAATTTATTCCTTGTCAATAGTTGTGGATTGTCCTACAACCTTGCAGGCAGGGGAGAAGTCTATTCAGTTTACTCGCAGCGAGTTGGCGTGTAGCATGGCCGGTGAACAGTCCCTGATTGTTTCAGCTCTGGTCGATGGATGGGTGGTGCGATCGGATATTGGTGGACATAGGGGCATGCAGAGATGTTATGTACTACTCATGTTTTCAGGGTTTGGAGTTGAAGGATGATCGTCTCAAGCCATATGTCGGGACTCTGGAGGGTTTCAATAACCACTAGGTGCCCGTTAAAGGCATAGTCGAGCTAGAGGTTTTCATTGGTGAAGGCAATCGCTGCAGAGCAAAGAAAATCACCTTCATGGTATTTGACTTAAAATCCCATAACAACATCATTCTAGGGGTGCCCAACATGACCAAGTTCCAGATGGTATCTTCCGTTCCCCACCAGCGAGCAAAGTTTTACACCGATTATGAGGTTGGGGTCCTGAAGAGCCAGCCGCGAGCAGTGTTGAAGTATGTTAGAGACAACCAGAGGAAGAAACAGAAGCTGACTCTAGAAAATGAAGAGCAAAAAATCACCATCAGCCACAAGGAAAAGTCTCACGTAACTGTGGGGCCACTTCCAATTGCCATGATTGGTGAGAGTTCAGCTTAGGACGAGCAGCAGTTACAAGTGGATGACATTTGTTCTTTGCCGACGATGAGGTCAGGGGGACAAGTCGAGCAGGCTGAGAGCATGGATGTGGATCAGCTTGACAAGGTGGAGACTTAGACTGAAAAAGATTAAAAAAAAAAAAGTGGAATATGACACACTACAAGTACGAGATGAGCCTAAGTTCACTACGCAAGACGAGCTCGAGGAGATTGTGATCAACCCTGCTTATCCTGAGCAAATAATAAAGATAGGTAGGGCTTTGTCTGTTTGGATGTGTTCGCATGGCGACCAGGGGACATGCAAGGAGTCAGCGAGGAGGTGGTAGTACATTTTGCCTTAGCGTGGATCCAGCTTTTAGGTCAGTCTAGCAGCGGCCTAGACAGTTCTTTACGGAGAAAGATAATGCGATTAAGGAAGAGGTGGAAAAACTGTTCATTGTGGATATTATTGAAAAAATTCATTATCCAACCTGGTTGGCCAATGTGGTCATGGTAAAGAAATTGAATGGCAAGTGGAGAATGTGCATGGACTTCACTAACCTCAATAAAGCCTGTCCGAAAGATTGTTATCCTCTTCCTCGCATCGACAAACTGGTGGATGCTATAGCGGGCTTTGAGTTTCTGAGCTTCATCGATGCATATTCTGGATACCATCAGGTGAAGATGAATGAGGAGGACAAGGCATTGACCGCGTTTCGAGCAGCGAGCGGACTTTATTGCTACAAGATGATGCCGTTTGACCTGAAGAATATATGAGCTACTTATCAACGAATGGTGAACAACGTCTTCAGCTCGCAAATTGGCAGAAATGTCGAATCTTAAATTGACGACATGGTCGTGAAGTCAAAAGGACACAACCATACCATTGATTTGGAGGAGACCTTCAGCAACCTCAGGAAGCACAACGTGAAGCTCAATCCGAGCAAGTGCATATTCAGTGTGAAGGCAGGCAAATTATTGGGTTTCATGGTGAATGAGAGGGGGGTGTTGAGTGATTTTCAATTGATCGCTAAATTTTACTGCAAGCGCACATCTATTCGTGTAGTATTTAGGATGTCGATCCCACAGGGACTTTGAATCAAGTACCGAAGAACTCATAATTAAGATAATCTAGACGGATTAATTTCAAGATTTTTGTTGTGATGAGTAAATTAAATTAACAAGACTAAATTAACTAAATTAGAATGAAATTTTGTTTTTTGATTAAAAACAATAATTAAAAAGCTTCTAGGATTTCGGTTCACCACAACAATGAATTTATAAGTTCCGTAACAATCTTCCCGTTCGCGATGAATGTCAAATTTTGAAGGCGAATTGCATAAAAATAGTTAATTGCATTCTTTCGAACTACTCTCAACCGTGCCTAGATTAATTCAAATTCGATGTCTCGCTCAATGAATTAAACTAAACTCATTATGTCCTACAATTCTATAAGCCTCTAGAAATTTAATCAACTGTCGTTCTCATGAATTTCTAGTTCAATTTTAGAGTTCTGTTACCTACGCTTCACCTTTAAGTCCTTCACTTTAGTAACTAAGATTATTGCATAAACGTAGTAGTTTCACCTTTCGGTCCCTCGCTAGCACAATATTATACAATTATTGACAAAGCTAAAATCGAATCAAAACGGGTGACATTCAAATGAACGGAAAGATAAAAACTTTATTTATAAATCCATTATGGGCTACACCTAATCCTATAATTAGAAAACTACTCACACATAATTAAAGTAACTAGAATAAACATGTTAGGAATAATCATGGAAATAAAAATAAAAGTAAAGAGAAGGGAAGAAGAAGAACTTGCAATAACAAAATACTTCCGAATGAATTCACGAACTAGAGTCTTCAAATAAAACTACTTTAAAATGTTTATCTAACTATTTGAGAGGAGAATATGGAACTAAAATTCTATCTATCTAAGGAGGGGAAGAATGAGAGAGAGAGAGATATATATATATATATATATATATATATATATATATATATATATATATATATATATATATATATATATATATATATATATGGGAAAAACTAAGAATTTTTTCTCCCCTTGTCTCACCAAGAGACAACCAAAATAAATTGGAGTAAATTGGAAGTAAATGAGAAATAAATGATAATAAATGAGAAATAAAGGAGAGATAATTGAAAGACTAAAAGCTCTCCAACTAAGGAGGGGAAGAAGGAGATATATATATATATATATATATATAGGAAAAACTAAGCATTTCTTCTCCCCATGTCTCACCAAAAGACAACCAAAATAAATTGGAAGTAAATGAGAAATAAACGAGAGATAAATGAGAGACTAAAAGCTCTCCAATCCCCCTTTAGAAGTCATTTAGTCTAGATGCACAAAAAGGTCCAAATTGGAAAATGTTGGAAGTGACTCTTGAGTTGCCTCGATTGAAGGTTGCGAAATATTTCGCACCTAGGGTGCGATTGTTGCTGGAAATCTTCAATTTAATACTTGACATCAGCTTTCTACCCACGAAAATAACCGCAGTCTGCCCACGAAAAATGTTGTAATTCAACTCATCTTTTTACCTTTACTTCATCATTAAAGTTTGTCTTTAATTCACCAATAAAGCATGACTTTAATGCACAATATTGTAAAACTGACCAATTAAGATAAATAAAGGTAAGGGAGCCAAAAAAATTAAATTAGCAATGATAAAGGCAATATTGACTAAGAAAATAAGCCTAAAGTATCCAAAAATATAGACAATATGTATATTTATCAGGGGGATTGAAGAAAATCCCGAGAAATTTGTAGCGTTAATCACAATGAAGCCTCCAAGATGCATAAAGGACATACAACGGTTCAATGGTAGGGTCATCGCTCTTGGCCACTTCATCTCTAGGTCGGTAGAGAGATGTCTGTCCTTCTTCAAAGTTCTCCAGGGAAACAAGGGGTTCGAGTGGACAGTAGATTATGAGGAAGCTTTCAAGCAGATGAAGAAGTACTTGGGATAGCCTCCATTATTGAGTAGCCCAGTCATGTGTGAGAGTCTGTATGTTTACCTCGCGGCCACAGATCAGGCTGTGGCCGCTGTCTTAGTTGGGGAGGAATGTAGTATCCAAAAGCCTATCTATTATGTCTCCAAGGCCCTCACTGCAGTTGAGGGACGTTATTTTAATGCAGAAAAGTTGGCTTATTTGCTTGTTATTGCTGCTTGAAAACTTCGAGCTTACTTTTCTGCACATGCGATCATTGTATACACAGACACTCCTCTCAGGAAAATCTTGCATAAACTAGACTCTTCTGGTCGTCTGCTCACTTGGTCGATCGAGCCGACTGAGTTCTAGATAGACTACCAACCTCGGCGAGCTATAAAGGCATAGGCTATGGCAGACTTTATGGCAGAGACAAGTTTCAACAGTCCTAGTGAGGAGGAAGTCCTTTCTCAGGCCAACCCAACACCTACCCCCTTAGCGACCTCGTCCAGACTTTTGTTGGGAACTTCGTGTGGACAGAGCGGCTAGCAGGCTAGGGAGTGGTGCAGGCCTTTTATTGGTGCCACCCAAGCAGGATATGGAGTTCGAGAAAGCTTTACGCTTTAAGTTTCCAGCATCTAACAATCAGGTAGAATATGAAGCTCTGATCGCGAGACTTGGCTCGTACAAGACATTGGTGTTCGGGAGATCGTGAACTACAGTGATTCACAGCTTGTAGTGAATCAGGTCAAAGGAGACTATGCAGTACACCACCTAGTTTTGGTTCGATACTGTAGGCTGGTGAATGATATTTTGAAAGATTTTGATTACCATGAACTAATCAGAATTGACCGTGATGACAACATGCGCGCAGACTATCTTTCCAAGATGACAGAGGACAAAATTCAATTCTTGCACCCATGTGTTATGATTGAGTATCTGGAGGTACCTGCAATAGAGAAGGAAGTCATCATGGACATTGAGCCTGCTACAAAGTGTTAGATGCGTATGGCCAGAGATGACCGAAGGCATACTCGGGGAAATTCATGAGGGAAAATGTGGTGGACACCTGGGTCAACGGTTACTGGCAGAAAAGGTTCTGACTGCAAGTTTATATTGGATCACTTTGAGGCGTGATGCGAAAGTGTATGTTAAGCAATGTGTCAAGTGTCAGCGTTACCCTGATATTCCTCGCTTACCTTGTACCGAGTAGACTCCAGTGGTGACGTCACGGTCGTTTAATATGTGGGGAATAGACTTAATTGGTCCTTTCCCATTAGCTCGCTTTAAGTTCAATTATGTAGTGGTGGTAGTGGACTACTTCACAAAATGGGTAGAGGCTAAGCCATTGGCAACTATCAGCGAGGTGAATGTGATTGATTTCATCCATGAGCACATTTGGTGTCGTTTTGGTGTCCCACGGGCTATAGTGTCTGACCATGGAACTCAGTTTTCAGAAAATTTTACAAAGGCATGCGAGCAGATGCGTGTAAAGCACTGGCAGTCATCTGTGGCATACCCTCATGGAAATGGTCAGGCATAGGCAGTGAACAAACATGTTTTGCATGCTCTCAAAAGAAGCCTGGAGGATAAGGCTGGAAAATGGGTGGATGAATTGTCGTCAGCCTTATAGGCAGTCAGAACATCGGTCAATGGGCCTACGGGTGAAACACATTTTCCTTCGCTTACGGTTCAGAGGCCATGGCACCAGTGAGATGTACTTACCAAACCACAGAGTGTCTCACTATGATACATAGAACAACAGTATAGCTCGGGCAGCTAATCTAGATCTTTTTTAGGAAAAGCGAGTAGAATCTAAAATAAGGATGACTAATTATAAGCAGTGAGCAAAATCCCACCACGACAAGAGAGTTCGAGGTCGGTCATTTGCTCTGGGCGATTGGGTCCTTTAGAAAATTGAGGCAACGAGCCATCGAACAGAGTGGGGAAAACTTTCTCCTAATTGGGAAGGTCCATTTCAAGTTGTCAGAGTGGTCAGGGAAGGGACCTATATGTTGCGAACAGAGGGGGGTAGCGAGCTGAAACATCCATGGCACGCTGATCATTTGAAGAAGTATTACCGTTGATTGAGAATCATGCAAGCTGTATGTTTTCATTCTTCTCGTTTGTAAGTTTGGGTGAATAAATGAGTTCATTTTGGTCTTTATATTGACATCTCATCTATTGTGTCCAATCTTTATCTCGATTATGCCTTTTCATCGAGCATGATATGTCTCTGCTCGATTGAAAAGGTTGGTGTTCGAGTGATGTGTTCAATTTCTATTTCGATTATGCCTTTTCATTGAGCACGATATGTCATTATTCGATGGAAAAGGTTGGTTTTCGAAAAGTTTTATACAAAGTGAAAGTGACCGTGGATCTTAGCATGTGCCTAAGGTCTGAGCAGTTAGCGAGTTGAGATTTTAGCTTGTGCCTAAAGTCTAAAAATGTAGCAATGTGCAAGCTCGTTGAACCGAACTAATGATCAAGAGTTGAGAAATTATTCAACAGAAACATAGTGATATAAAAAAAGACATCAATATTACATGTCAAATGAAAAATTATTTTACAGGAAAAGTATCAAAATTACAAATGTTATGGCACGCATGCCGAGAAATAAGGTCTAGTTGTCTGAGGGAATCTCTAGAGGTGCAGTCTCAGAGGCGTTTTTCCCATCCTCGTATACCGTCTACCCATCCTCAATCACGACCACCTCCCGTCATCTCCAATGGCGTGAGCAGCGAAGGTTGTAGCCTCCTGAGTCTGGGCCATCCAGATCTGTGTCATCAGATCTGTCACCGTGAATTCAATGGCTTCAGGGGGAGTCCAGGCAGGCAACCCTTTTTGAGTGTCAGATAGCGCAAGCGAAGCCAGTTCATCCTCGGTAAAAGGCACCAGCGCGTGATCAGAGCGAGCAGAAGGGCAAAAGGGTGTGTTGGTACCCCACTCGGCAAGAAGCTCGGGCTTAACCTCCATCCCACTACATGCTATTTGCCTGAGAACGTAGTTTATCCCTTGGAGATAAAACGGGTAGGTTTCGTTCTCGACACAAGCGACAAAATCAAAGGAGTTCTTGTAATCATTGATGATAGCTTCCCCTCTGCTCCTCGTTCGATTGAGAAAGCTCCTGGATTTTACTTTTTCTGTTCGGAAGCTTCAACATTGGCCTGCTCCAGCTGGCTCACCGCTGCTCGGAGCTCCTTCCTTACCGTCGAGATATTTTTTATGGCAGCCTCTTCGGACTTGGAGAAATTAATATGAGATTCCAAGATCCTCTTCTCCTCTTTGATTTTGGAGAGTTCTGTCACTTTTGCGGTGATAGCTTCCTCGCTTTGTTTAAGCTCAGATCGAAGGGAGTTGATTTGTTCCTCCAACTTGTTCTTCTCACTGGTCAAGATGGCGCCGACATTGATATTCTCCATCATCCGTTCATAGACCAGCTCGGTTTTTGTGGCCATCTGGAAATGAAACAACAAAGTTAAAAGCAAAACTCAAAGCTCAATCGCATTATGAGTAAAGGAGTTAATCTTTACCTCGGCCATGCACATGCAAATTTCTCTAATCAGAACGGAGCTTGAATGTTTAACACTCCTTTTCCAAACCCCACTGTGGTGAATCCTTTTCATCATTCCAAGCCCCACTGTTGCAGGATAGCCGCTGCGTTTATATATGTTAAGTTTTTCCAGGTCAGGCACGTCGGCTATCTCGATAATAAGTTTGCCAACTTTCTCCCGAGACTCGGGCATATGGAAATCTTCTTTGTGCCACGAGGGCACCCGAGAGTCAGACGCCATTTGCTCGGTTTTTTCTGTCTACTACCTGGTTACCCTTTCAAGGGGAGGATCAACAGCAGGCCTCTTACTCGGAGTGTGGGTGATGGGCTGTACCACTGGGGCTAAAGTGGTAGTTGGAACAGCTGGTCAACAGAGGCAGGAGCACGAGGAACAATAGAAACTGCAGGAGTAGCCCTGCTCGTCTTAATACGGCTTCGGCTAGCCCCTCGCCCAGAAGAAGTAGCAGGAATTGTGGGAAAGAGAGCATGCTTTTAAGCAGCGAGCTGGGTATTCCTTCTTGCTGACCCCTTCTTCGCGGCCAGAAAGAACTTGGTGGCGTCGTTGAGTTGCCTGATATCTGCAATATCAACAGCAAAAGTCAAATAAAATTTAAACAAGATCAATGTACAAGGAAATGATAGAAAGAAGGAAAAATGCAAGGCAGCCAAACCACTTAACGAGAATGCAAGAGTGTAATGTGTTCCAGTCCGTGCACAATCAGGACGCTCACTGGGGGAATCTTCCCCCGTGACAATTACCCTAGTAAGGGTGGGGCATCTCGATGTCAATGGTGACCCTAGGCTTTACTCCTTCTACATGCCAACTCAGTACGCCGGCCAGATGGAGAAGGGAGGGGTAAGATGTAAGGGCTGCCCAATCAAGTACCCAGTCCTGCCCAGCTTTGCCTTCTTTCACTCCGAGCAGAGTTGTAGCGCCCGATAATTTCCATGCATTTATTATGATATTTATTTGTTAATTACAAGTTGATTAATGTTAAACTTGCAATGTTAGCATGTTAGTCAAATAATATTTTGACTTGAGTTTTGAGTTTTAATGAGAACTTGGTTATATCGTGAGTTGGATTTGTGCAATAGCACGTTTAGAGTCCGATTGTGTTATTTATGTGTTTTGCATTATTTATGTGTTTTAGGTTGTGGACTTAGGTAATTGCTTTATGAAAGTCCATTTTAGCTCAAAATATATTGGGTTTGATGTGTGTTGTATTTAAAATCCATATTGGACTTTGGTTATGTTAGTTATGATTTATAACATTGGAATAGAATAAGTCACGTTAAAGCTAGAAAATTATATATTTTCGACTAGATTGACCCGAAGTGTATCGTACGTTACGTGTTTCTTTTTATATTATTAATATATTTTTATTATAAACTTGACTAATTAATAATGATTAAGTAGTGTTTAATTGAGTTTAATTGGTGATTAAATGGTTGACTTTTAACCCACCAATAAGATTTACACCTCAAAATGACTAACCATTTATTTAATTATTTTATTGTTTCTCCAAGTGACTATTAACTTGGATTTTGGATTTGGGCCAGTTGAAATTACGAAGTGAAACAAACTACAATTATTTTTTTCATTTTCCTTGGTGGGACCCGTACCACCCCTTTAATCCATTTAAACAGCAATTGAGCAGCAAGTAGCTTAATTTTCTTTCTTCCTTCATGCCTTTCGCCATATTTGTGATAGTTATTAAGGGTTTTGAGCTAAACGCTTAATTTACGAATGATTTACTCGCTCGTTTTTAATTCCGACTCCACAGGGAGGTTGTACGTGTTGAGGGCTATATTTATACCTGAATATTTTATGTTTTCACCGATATTTTTCAATAGAGGTAAGTTAATATCCCTTCTCTTTGTATGTAGGATTGACATACATGTACTGTGGGCTACCCCCACGTGATTTGTTTTGAATTTAGAGTAAAAATACTCTCGTTATTAATTATTGAATATTTGAACTGATATGCATATTTAAATGCTTGAGACTATTATTTGGGCCGAATTAATTATCGATGAGATTGTGTTGGGACGAATCCTGCAAATCACTGTGATGTTCATAATTTAAAAATAATAAATAAATGACTCAATGAAGTCAATTTAGGCACAATAAAATATAAAGAGTGTTGTATTGAGTTCCTACGATATTGGGAATATTTTGGATTTGACATTTTATATGAAATATCATATATGTGTTAATTGTGTTTAAGCAAATAAATGCTTCCGTGTTATTTTCAAGCAAACAAGCATGCTTGTATGTGCGTCAAGCCCCCGTACTTTAGACTCGATGGTTATGTTTAATTACAAGTAAACAATTACTTCTGCATTGCATTGAGTCCAACTGGCATGTGTGGTTGTGTCGACAATGAGACGGCATTAGTCTTTACGAGAGTTAAATCTTGTAATCACTACGGGTCGTTGCATGAGTCTCTCCCTTGTTATTGGTCGTAATAAAGATGTAGCCTTTGTTAGAGCAATTCGCATGACAAACAGAAGGCTAGACTTTTGGGTAAAACTCGGGGTAATGAGATTCCTAGTTAAGTCCCAAGGTCATTAGTTCTGGATACTATTGGGTTCAAACATGATTTCAGCATGTGTACAGCAACAGCAACATAACTACGACTCTTGGGTAAAACTCGGGGTAATGAGACTCCTGGTTAAGTCCCAAGGTTGGTGTTTTTTTGATAGTATTGGGTTCAGACATTGTAACACCCGGAATTGCATATTTTATTAATTGTGCATTAGGGTGCTTTATCATAATTAATTACGTGCTACGTGTTATGTTTAATGTGTTTATGTGTTTTGTGTTGTGGACTTGAGTAATTGCCCTACGAGAGTCCATTTGAGTTTAAGATATTTCGGGCTTGATGTATGACATATTTAAAATTCATATTGGACTTTGTTTATGTTAGTTATGATTTATAACGTTGGAATAGAAAAGACATGTTACAGCTATAAAATAATTATTTTCGGCTAGATTGATCCGACGTGTATTATATGTTATGTGTTTCTTTTTATATTGTCAAAATATATTTTTATTTTAACATTTAGCTAATTAATAATGATTAATTAGTGTCAAATTGAGTTAAATTGATGATTAATTGGTTTAACATTGTTGACTTTTGACCAAGCATAGAATTGATACTTTAATGATTAACTATATATACATATAGAATATTTAATTAGTTCCAAGTGAATGATCACTTGGAAATATCCACAATTTCGGCTGAAAACTAGTTTAACATTTGTTTCCTTCCTTTTCCTTTGTTTTGCCGTGTTCGGTCAGTCAGTGGAGATCACTTTCTTTCCTATTTCCTTCTTTCTTCAGCCGAGCTCTTCGACGCGAGCTTATTGAGGGTTTTCATCTTCGGTTTGATTTATTAACAAAAATTACTCGTTTTTAATTTCGACTCCGCATGGGTGTTCTATGTGTTGAGGGCTACATTTACACCAGAATATTTTGTGTTTTCATCGATATTTTTCGATAGAGGTAAGTTACTATCCTTTTCCCTTTGTATGTAATAATTACATACATGAACTGTGGGCTACTCCCATATGATTTGTTTTGAATATGAAGTATAAATAATTTAGTTACGAATTATTATTAATTTTAACTGGTTAATGTATTAAATGGTTTTAAACCATTATTATGTCGAGTAATACGTCGGTGAGATTGTGTTGGGATGAATCCTGCAAGTCGCGGTGATGCCCAAAATTTATAAATATTAAACGAATGACTCAACGGAGTCGATTTAGGGACAATAAAATATAACGAGTGATGGGCTCAATTCCTACGATAATAGGGAATACTTTGGTACTGTAGTTTATTATATGTAAAAGATTACATACCTTGGTATTTGTGTTTAAGCAATTAAACGCTTAAGTGTTTATTTACATGCAATTAAGCATGCTTATATGTGCGTCGAGCCCCTGTACTTGAGACTTGATGGTTGTGTTTAATTACAAGTAAACAACTACTTGTGCATTGCATTGAGTCCAACTGGACGACAGTAGTCTTTACGATAGTTAAATCTCGTGATCGCTACGGGTCGTTGCATGGGTCTCTCCCTTGTTATTGGTCGTGACAAAGATGTATCCTTGTTAGAACAATTCGCATGACAAACAGGGGCTAGACTCTTGGGTAAAACTCGGGGTAATGAAACTCATGGTTAAGTCCCAAGGTCATTGGTTCTGGATACTATTAGGTTCAGACATGGTTCAACATGTGATCAGACATATATCAGCGCGTGTACTGCGGCAGCAACATAGCTATGGTATTTGAGATACAAGCCGAGATGGAAAGCTCACCTACAGATGTATATCCTAATTATGTGTTTAATTACGTTGAGTAAATGTGCATTATAACATGATCAACGTGATATGTGCAAGTATATGTACAACTATACTTTATTTACATATGTGTTTATAACATGTGCATAACAGCATGCCATGTAGTTGCATATAGTAACTTACTGATTTATCACTCATCCCGTTCCTTTTATTTGTTTTCCTTAGATCCCAGCCAGGCAGGGAGTTCGAGGTGAGGCCGGTCAGGCACTCGTGTACAGCAGGTTGTCTTTTGTTATGCAGCTCCATAGGAGTTTGTATTTGTATATTGTGAGGATGGGTTGTTGTTATTTATAGTTATTTAAGCTCTACTTTGGGTACTTTGACGTTATTGGAAAAGACCCGAGACACACCTATGACTTCTTTGACACAGAAGAAGACACCGTTTGTATGGAATGACAGATGTGAGAACAATTTAGAAGAATTGAAGCGGCGATTGACTACGGCTCTAGTTCTTGCTCTACCCAGTGGTGGTGATAACTTTATTATGTATACTGATGTGTCAAAGGAAGGTTTGGGTTGTGTGTTGATGCAGAATGGGAAAGTTATTGCATATGCTTCGAGGAAGTTGACTCCTTACGAGCAGAACTATCCTACCAATGACTTGGAATTGGCTGCGATTATTTTTGCTTTGCATAAGTGGAAGCATTATCTTTATGGTGCCAAGTTTGAAGTCTATACTGATCATAAGAGTTTGAAGTATCTATTCTCGCAAAATGAACTAAATATGGGACAACGTAAATGGATGGAAAAGCTTAAAGACCACGATTGTTCTATCTTGTACCATCTTGGTAAAGCCAATGTGGTAGCAGATGCATTGAGCAGGAAGACTTACCTATCTTGCTTGTTGGTTCGAGAATGGAAGATGCTTGAAGACTTGAGAGATTGGGATCCTTGTGAGTCTGTACATGGGGTATTGTTTACTAGTGTTCGAGCTACGCCTTTGTTATTTCAGCAGATAAAGGAAGCTCAAAAGAATGATTCAGAACTGCTAAAGATAGTGGATGACCTGAAAGAAGTCAAGACACCTGACTTCGTAATTAATAGCGATGGAATCTTAACCTTCAGAGGTAGATTGTGTGTGCCTTCTTGTGATGGAGTGAAACAACAGGTACTTGAAGAAGCCCACAAGGCTAAGTACACTATTCACCCAGGGAATACAAAGATGTATAGGGATCTGAAGCAGCATTTCTGGTGGAATAATATGAAGCAAGAGATTGCTGAGTTTGTTGTGAAGTGTCTAACTTGTCAACAAGTGAAGGCCGAGCATCAACGACCTGCAGGCTTGTTGCAGCCACTTGAGATACCTGAGTGGAAATGGGAGCATGTGACTATGGATTTTATGTAAAAGAGCCATTATAATGGCCAAATATTTTTTAAATTCATTTGTAATTATTATAAGGAAATGGCTGCAAGTCCGTAAATAATGTAGCCACGGATGTGTTTGTTTTATTTTCCTGTCTTTTAATGCTTTATTTATTTGCTAAATAAATATAACAATAAGCATACTTTAGCCAAAAACTATTTTGAGACCGAAAGGACGAGTTGGGTGCCTAACACCTTCCCAACTCGTAACTTAGCCTCCGAATCCGTTTGTTTTATCTCTTGTTTTCCTTTTTTTTGGTTTTGCTTTATTTTTGCCTTAAAATAAAGATGGCGACTCTAAACTTTTTGGATCCAGTGGGGCCTCGCAACACTCCTTCTTTGCACTTTTTCGTTCTCCCCTAAACAAGGGAGAATGAGAATGGAAGGGTGATGTATTCCCATATCATGATATCCCCTAAAAAATGGATAACTTGATGCGGGAAACCCAAAGCTCCCATAGTGATTCGAAATGGGCCATAAGGCTATTTTTAATAAAATCCATAGTGGGGGCGTCGCAATATCCTTTTTTGCACTTTTTCGTTTTCCCCTAAAAAAAGGAAAATGAGAATGAAAGGGTAATGCATTCCCATATCCTGGTATCCCCTAAAAAAGGGATAACTTGATGCGGGAAACCATAAGTTCCCATATTGGATAAAAAATCCACTAAAGGCAACCGAGACGCATTCCAACGTGCTATCATAGACAACACTCCTCTCGCACTTTTGATTTCGTCTTCCCCTAAACAAGGGAGGGTGGAACGAGAGCAGTGGTGTCCTGCATCCGCACGTACGCGCACCCATAACCAAGGGCGCGCGGGGCGCGGGCGCATCCCGGGAACCTCACAGTGGCGACTCTGCTGGGGAGTTGTTTTATTTTAAATAAATGGAGGGCTAGACTCATAAAATAAAACTTTTTTGTTTTTATTTGTTTCTGGCTGAAGTATGCTTGTTATATTAATTTATGCATTTGAATATTGCGTTCCTATACATCCGTGCCTATATTTGTTGATATGATCCTCCATCTTGCAGGAGTTTCGTTCCGATAACTGTTACAGGTGTATTTAAAAATATTCTTTAAAAAAAATCGAGAAAAAAAAATCGAGAAATCGAAATAATAATAATATATATTATATATATGTCAAAAAAATTTCGGGCAGCACAATAAAAGAGCCGGGGCTTTATTTTAATTATTGTTTTATTTCCGGCCCTGTATTATTATTTCTTTATGTTCATTTTTCCTTTTTTCTATTATTCTTGTACATTTGCACATATCTGCATTCATTATGTCATTTTATTTCGGGGATATAGGACAAAAATTTGTAATTAATAGGGATAGATAGTTTCCCCACTTTTCTTTCTATTTCTTAAAGTATGGTGTGCTTGCTTGCTTGCGCTCAAATTAAAAAGCCGAGAAAATCCACACATAACAGCAAGACAGACCATATCTGTATTATTTTCTGTTTATATATCTGTAAATAAATAAAGATTTTACTGCTTTCTAGATACCGCACACACGCACACGCATATAGGTATATTCCGAACTGTTACCCTACATCATGGCCAGCCTACCCCTGCATGAGCCAACGCTAGAATGCATATAGCTTCTCAGGACACTTCATAGACCGATAGGTTTACATCTCAATTGTGAGTCGTCAAAAAAAAAAAAATATATATATATATATATATAAATGCGCAAGTTTTAAAAAATGATGAAAATAGAATGCGCACAAAAAAATAAAATTAATAATAAATAATAAACATGGGCTGATTTATTATTCTCTGATGCTCGACCTAGACCATTTCGAATGGTGGATCCTGGAAAGAGTATAGGCCCTTTGCCTGGAACCAGTCCAGTCCTGGGGAGTCGAAAGGCAGGTGGAATACGTTGGTCCTATACTCTGGAGAAAGAATCCATTGTTGTAAGGGTAAAATAGGCATAACATATTTTAGTCTTGTTTTCACCTTTCTTGGTCATAAAGTTTTGGTGAATATATTTGGAAATAAAATCTTTATGAGTCATTTTTGGAAACAAAATATTCCTAAAGATTTTTGGTTTCATTTTTGGAAACAAAATATTCCTAAAGATTTGTGGTTTCTTGGACCTACATTCTAGGAGTTGTTTTTGGTAATAAAATCTTGGTCAAATCTTTCACCAAAACCATGCCTTAATCCTAGTCTAACCATGATTGTTGACCACTTTCATATTTGGTAACAAAATCTCATTAGTTTGGTAAGTTGTTGATTTTTTCCTTAAGTTCTAATCCTTTTCCTTGTAGTAGACGGACTGTTTTTGGGTGTGTGTAGGAGACGCATAACTATATATTTAGGAACAAGGATTCGTGGTTCTGGTAGAGCTCCAGAAAGAGAACAAAAACCATAGAGGCTGTGAGCAGATCCAAGGAGTTTCAAGCGCTTTTACACAGTTCAAGATCGAATGTTGCGATCAATGCAACATTTGCGCACACATCGAAGTTCTCGAACCGCTTTTGTGCTTCCTGTTTTGTTTAAAGGAAGCTGTTTTTGTTTCTTCCCACGTTTTGTTTAACCTATTTATGTGGGGTTTTTGTTCTCCAAGATTCATTATCTTGTGAGAATATTTTGTGTGTGATTTCACATAGTTTTTGTAAAACAATTCATCATTTTTAGTGAAATCTTTTTGGCCATGAGGCTAGGTCTACAAGTATAAGCTTGTAGATTGTTTGGTAAACTTTTGTGATTTATTTCGTGCTTTATTATTAAGTCTTCCGCTGTTTTGTTATTTTTCTGCCTATTGTGACTTCCATTGTAACTGTTTCCAAGCTACATTATTTTTTTTTTAGAATCCTAGCTACTTTCGTTCTTTCAATTGGTATCAGAGCCTTCTCTTGACATCACTAAGAGTTGATTCTGGTAGTAGCCGTGATGGATTCTCAGTATGAGAATGTCGTTCATCCTCTTATTTTGACTAGTGCAAATTATTCTATTTGGAAAGTCAAGATGCGTATCTTCATCAAATCAATTGATGAGAGAGCATGGCTTGTTGTTCTAAATGGTTGGACCCTCCCAAAACTACTGATGATGATGGTGATGTAAAGATCACCAAAGAAGCAGATTGGTCTAATAATGATAGAAACATTGCCTCTTTTAATTCTAAAGCCTTGTCTGCCATATACAAAGCTCTTGATGCTAACACCTTTAGGGTTATAGCCAACTATGAGTCTGCTAAAGATGTATGGGAGGCCCTTCAAACCTTGTGTAAAGGACCTTCCAGTGTTCATGCTTCTAAATTAAGATTGCTTACCACTCAATTTGAAAACACAAGGATGAATGAAGATGAAGATATTATGTCTTACTATGCTAGATTACTTGATATGTCTAACTCTACTCTTGCTTTGGGTGATCCTATCATCAATGATCGTCTTGTTAGCAAGATGATGTGAACTTTGTCTGAAAGGTTTAATGTGAAAATTTGTGCTATTGAGGAAGTTCATGACATTGACAAAATTGGTTTTGAAAGACTTGCTGGCATTCTACAAAATTTTGAGTTAAACCTCAATGAGCAAATTAAGAACAAAGGCAAAGGTGCATCATCTTCTACTCCTTCTGATGATAGTATTGCTTTTCCTTCGTTGTTGATATCTCTTCTTGAATTTCTTGAATTGCATAAGGAGATTGAGGAATCTGATTTTGGTGAAGAGTCAATGGATTTTTTAACAACAAAGTTTAAAAATATTTTGAAAGCAAAGGGGCAAAACAGATCTCCATCTTCTATCACCAAAACAATTTTCAAAACTGAGCCTAGCAAATTTCCTCCCAAAGAAAGTTCTTTTCAAAACCCTGAAAAATCTTTTACCAATCCTTTTGCTAAGCAGTCTACATCTAGAAGTAAAAATATTGATTCTATTCAATGTAGGGCTTGCCAAGGGTTTGGGCATTATGCTAATCAATGTGCTAATACTTTGAGAAAGAAGGGTTTGAATTTTTCTGCGACTTTGAGTGATAGTGATGATGAAGATCCAGGTGACCTCATCACTCTCACTGCTGTACACAACTCTCAATCTGATTTTGCAGGATTTTCGCCAAATGTGACTCCCAATGCAGCTACATCGGAAGTCACATCAGAAGAAGCAATGGACAGAAACAGTGATGATCTTTGCTGTTTTAACTCCTCTGTCATAGAAGACCATGGAGAACCTAAATCGACTGCTAGAAGGTTACAAAGAGTCGTACAAAGATTGGGAAAAGAGAGCTCATCAAGTTATAGTGCTTGGAAAGGCAAACGAATCGAAAAAGGCTAATGAAGAACAAAAGGAGTGTCTTACAAGGTTGGAGAGTCTGTTGAGTAAGAAAGATGTGGAGATTGAAGATCTGAAAGAAAAGCTCATCCTAGCCAATGAAACCATGGCTAAATGGAACTCAAGCCAACAAAAAATGGATGAGATGTTGAATTCTGATAATTCTGGTAAGTCTGGTATTGGATTCAGACCCAAGATGTTTGTGAAAGAATGTGAAGGTATGTCTACTGAACCAAAACATCCCACACAAAATTTTCAAAATCTAAACTTCTTTGAAAAACCCAAAACAAGAAAGAAGAATTTTGTGTGTCATTTTTGTCACAAGCCTGGTCATATACAGCCATTCTGCTTTCTTAAAAAGGTTGTATATGAAGAAGAAGTAAGGCATGCCTTTTTGGTTAAAAATCAGATGCAGCATCGAATGCAACATCCAATGAAGCAACATTGGAAGTCACATTCGAAGCAGCATCAGAACTCACGTTCACATAAACAGCAACCAAAGGTTTTTAAACAGATGTGGGTTCCTAAGGGTAGTAATGACAAAGGCAAGTCCAAATACTGTGAACCCTTTGATATATGTCTTGGTGCTAAGCGGTTCTATGATGAATCTCCTCCAAAATCTTCGTAACCAAAGATTCGAAACCAAGAATCAAGCACATGATCGACGTAACCCCGCATATTCGAAAGTTCACCAATGTGATTCACAATGTGTCACCCAATGTAGCTACATCGGCACATTGACGTAAACTTGGCGTATTCGAAACAGTGTCCTCGAACTTTCAAAACAAGTCCCGAACATTCGAAATTCACCAATTTGAATTATTGCAGCCATGACATTCCCAGCTGCATACAAAAAAACCATCCAATTTCTCAAGTGATAGGTAATATTCATGATGGCATATACACAAGGAGAAGAGGTAAGGTTGATTCTCAAAAATTAGCATGTTTATCAAAATATTTTTGAGAGAAGCCTTAAATCTTTTATGGATGCTCCAAATGATCAAAGGTTATGGACTTCACATTGATGTGTTAACCTTGTTTTTTGATAACACCTATGCATTTTGCTTAGCACAAAAATCCAGTTCATCATTCTCGAACAAAACACATTAATTTAAGACACCACTTTATTAGAGACTTGATTAAATATGGAAATTGTTTGCATTGTACATGTTGGGACTGAAAATCATCTTGCTGATATATTTGCCAAGTGTCTTGTTTTTGAGAGATTTTTCAATCTTTGGAAATCTCTTGTGTTTTTGTGTGCCATATGATTTTACACTTAGTTATAAAAAAAATTTAAAAAAAATTTAGGCTTGCTTGCATTTTGTCTTTAGAGGACACTCTAGATCATTGTTTCACATGTATGTGCCTCTTGTGGTTGCTTGGGAATTTCATTCAAAATCTGTTGTGATTTCATTGTTATGATTCTCTCTCTCTCTCCCAGTTATTGAGTATGTTTAAAGTCCACAAAGGAAAGAGCTATCTTTTGAAAATTTTGGGATGCTGCAATTTGTCAAGGTACTATGGAACTTAGGTTCTCATGGGTTGATTTTGAGAAAATTGACTCCCCTTAATTGAAAAAGTATGAAAGCTACCTAACGGAAAAGAGCTACCTATAAACAAGGTTTGTGGCACCTTTCTTTTGGGACTATGGATCCTTGGATTTCATGGGTTGATCAAAAGCAAAGTGGCTTCCCTTGGTAAATAGTGTGAAAGGTTCCAAGTGGCATGTTTTTATAGCTTGAAATAAAGTAGAGCTATATTCCTAGGGAAATAAAGTACCTATGGATTTTTGTTGTGAAAAATTTATGATCTTGGGAGAGAAGTTTGGTTGAGAAAACAAAAAAAAAATGCAAAATTGAAAATAAAATCACAATTTTGGCGAATGTATCTCCCAATGCAACTACATTAGGAACTACATCCTTTGATCTGGTCTTTATCACTTGTGTGTGATTGCATTTTTTTTAAATTCTTTTGCCTAGCTTTTAGTTATCATGTTTTTAGGCATAAAATTTTAGGACATGCATTGTTGGCAAGGATATCAGCTTGGTGAAATTTTGTCCTAATATAAACTGTGCAAATCAATTTCAAAAATCTACATGTTGAAAAATATTTAGTGGTTGTCTAATTTTTGTATGGATCTAAGAGGTTTTGAATTTGAATATGATGTGCTCAATTTTTGCTAGGGGTGTGATCAAATCTTGGTGAACACTTCATTGTGTTTTTCAAAATCTTAGATTTTTTAGAGTTCCAAAAAGATTGTTTATCCCTCTTCCTTTTCCGGTCAAATAGGGGGAGAGAGATCAAGTGTTTCTTGTGATGGTGATGATTTCTGATTTGTGCACTTTGTACAAATTCAGGGGGAGATGAGATTTTCTAACCTATGTAGGTTAGATGGTTTGATTGGTGTGAATAAACACTTGTTTTTTGATTTGACCAAAGGTTCAACAAAGGGGAGATTGTAAGGGGTGCAAATAGGCATGACCTATTTTAGTCTTGTTTTCACCTTTCTTGGTCATAAAGTTTTGGTGAATATATTTGGAAATAAAATCTTATGAGTCATTTTGGAAACAAAATATTCCTAAAGATTTTTGTTTCATTTTGGAAACAAAATATTCCTAAAGATTTGTGGTTTCTTGGACCTAAATTCTAGGAATTGTTTTTGGTAATAAAATCTTGGTCAAATATTTCACCAAAACCGTGCCTTAATCCTAGTCTAACCATGATTGTTGACCACTTTCATATTTGGTAACAAAAATCCCATTAGTTTGGTAAGTTGTTGATTTTTTCCTTAAGTTCTAATCCTTTCCTTGTAGTAGACTCGACCGCTTTTGGGTGTGTGTAGGAGACGCATAACTATATATTTAGGAGCAAGGATTCGTGGTTCTGTAGAGCTCCGAAAGAGAACAAAACCATAGAGAATGTGGAGCGAATCCGAGGAGTTTTCAAGCGCTTTTATGACTGTTCACATCCGAATGTTGCCAATGCAAAGAACATTGGCACACATCGAAGTTCCAAACTGTTTTGTGCTTCCTCGCTTTTGTTTAAAGGAAGCTTTTGTTTCTTCCCACGCTTTGTTTAACTTGTTTATGTGGGGTTTTTGTTCTCCAAGATTCATTATCTTGTGAGAATATTTTTGTGTGATTTCACATAGTTTTTGTAAAACAATTCATCGCTTTAGTGAAATCTTTTGGCCATGAGGCTAGATCTACAAGTATAAGCTAGATTGTTTGGTAAACTTTTGTGATTAATTTCTGCTTTATTATTAAGTCTTCCGTTGTTTTGTTATTTTTCTCCTATTGTGACTTCCATTGTAAGCAGCTTCCAAGCTACATTTTTTTGAGAATCCTAGCTACTCTGCTCTTTCAATCGTCTCCAAGGAAAGTCCCGAGATCGCTAAAATAAAGGTGTGCTTATCCTGGCCAAC
>CM028378.1:139547730-139654595 GCA_013146195.2 Codonopsis lanceolata | reverse complement strand
TAGCGGGATAACCATGGCTAAATGGAACTCGAGCCAAAAAAATGGATGAGATGTTGAATTCGATAATTACGGTAAGTACGGTATTGGATTCGGACCCAAGATGTTTGTGAAAGAATGAAAGGTATGTCTCTTGAACCAAAACATCCCACACAAAATTTTCAAAATCTAAACTTCTTTGAAAAACCCAAAACAAGAAGAAGAATTTTGTGTGTATTTTGTCACGAAGCTTGATCATATCTGACCATTACTTCTTAAAAAGGTTGTATATGAAGAAGAAGAAGTAAGCATACCTTTTGGTTAAAAATCGAGATGCGACATCGAACAACATCGATGAAGCAACATTGGAAGTCACATTCGACATCGAACTCACGTTCACATGCTTGTGACGAAAGGTTTTAAGCGAGATGTGGGTTCACAGGGGTTAGCAATAACTGAGGAGCAAGTCAAATCTTGTGAACCCTTTGATATATGTCTTGGTGCTAAGGTTCTATGATGAATCTCTCCCAAAATCTTGAGAACCCGACATAAAACCGATAAATACGCACATGATCGACAGAACACCGCATGTCGAAAAAGTTGACCAATGTGATTCACGATGGTAAGCCTTATGTAGCTCGTCGAACTTGATTGGGCGAAGCTTCCGGTGAAAGGTCTGAACTTTCAAAAACGAGGTCCACGAACATTGAAATCAGTCAATTTGAATTATTGCGGCCATGACATTCCCATTTGCATACAAAAAAACCATCAATTTCTCAAGTGATAGGTAATATTCATGATGGCATATACTGAGGAGAAGAGGTAAGGTTGATTCTCAAAAATTAGCATGCTTATCAAAATATTTTTTGAGAGAAGCCTTAAATCTTTTATGGATGCTCCAAATGATCAAAGTTATGGACTTCACATTGATGTGTTAACCTTGTTTTTGATAACACCTATGCATTTTGCTTAGCACAAAATCCAGGTTCATCATTCTCGAACAAAACACATTAATTTAAGACACCACTTTATTAGAGACTTGATTAAATATGGAAATTGTTTGCATTGTACATGTTGGGATGAAAATCATCTTGCTGATATATTTGCCAAGTGTCTTGTTTTTGAGATTTTTCAATCTTTGGAAATCTCTTGTGTTTTTGTGTGCCATATGATTTTACACTTAGTTATAAAAAAAATTTAAAAAAATTTGAGCTTGCTTGCATTTTGTCTTTAGAGGACACTTTCTAGATCATTGTTTCACATGTATGTGCCTCTTGTGGTTGCTTGGGAATTTCATTCAAAATCTGCATTGTGATTTCATTGTTATGATTCTCTCTCTCTCCGGTTATTGAGTATGTTTAAAGTCACTGAAAGGAAAGAGCTATCTTTTGAAAATTTTGGGATCTTTGTTTGTCAGGTAAGTACTATGGAACTTAGGTTCTCATGGGTTGATTTTGAAAATTGACTCCCCTTAATTGAAAAAAGTATGAAAGCTACCTAACGGAAAAGAGCTACCTATAAACAAGGTTTGTGGCACCTTTCTTTTGGGACTATGGATCCTTGGATTTCATGGGTTGATCAAAAGCAAAGTGGCTTCCCTTGGTAAATAGTGTGAAAGGTTCCAAGTGGCATGTTTTTATAGCTTGAAATAAAGTAGAGCTATATTCCTAGGGAAATAAAGTACCTATGGATTTTTGTTGTGAAAATTTATGATCTTGGGAGAGAAGTTTGGTTGAGAAAACAAAAAAAATGCAAAATTGAAAATAAAATCACAATTTTGGCGAATGTCTCCCAATGCAACTACATTAGGAACTACATCCTTTGATCACGGTCTTTATCACTTGTGTGTGATTGCATTTTTTAAATTCTTTTGCCTAGCTTTTAGTTATCATGTTTTTAGGCATAAAATTTTAGGACATGCATTGTTGGCAAGGATATCAGCTTGGTGAAATTTTGTCCTAATATAAACTGTGCAAATCAATTTCAAAAATCTACATGTTGAAAAATATTTAGTGGTTGTCTAATTTTTGTATGGATCTAAGAGGTTTTGAATTTGAATATGATGTGCTCAATTTTTGCTAGGGGTGTGATCAAATCTTGGTGAACACTTCATTGTGTTTTTCAAAATCTTAGATTTTTTAGAGTTCCAAAAAGATTGTTTATCCCTCTTCCTTTTCCGGTCAAATAGGGGGAGAGAGATCAAGTGTTTCTTGTGATGGTGATGATTTCTGATTTGTGCACTTTGTACAAATTCAGGGGGAGATGAGATTTTCTAACCTATGTAGGTTAGATGGTTTGATTGGTGTTGAATAAACACTTGTCTCTTGATTTGACCAGAAAGGTTCAACAAAGGGGGAGATTGTAAGGGTAAAATAGGCATAACCTATTTTAGTCTTGTTTTCACCTTTCTTGGTCATAAAGTTTTGGTGAATATATTTGGAAATAAAATCTTTATGAGTCATTTTTGGAAACAAAATATTCCTAAAGATTTTTTGTTTCATTTTTGGAAACAAAATATTCCTAAAGATTTGTGGTTTCTTGGACCTAAATTCTAGGAATTGTTTTTGGTAATAAAATCTTGGTCAAATATTTCACCAAAACCGTGCCTTAATCCTAGTCTAACCATGATTGTTGACCACTTTCATATTTGGTAACAAAATCCTATTAGTTTGGTAAGTTGTTGATTTTTTCCTTAAGTTCTAATCCTTTTCCTTGTAGTAGACAATTGTTTGGGTGTGTGTAGGAGGCAGCATAACTATATATTTAGGAGCAAGGATTCGTGGTTCGGTAGAGCTCCGAAAGAAAACAAAACCATAGAGGCGTGAGCGGATCCGGAGTTTCGAGCGGTTCTGAGACAGGTTCGCGGTCAGAATGTTGCGATCAATGCGGCAACATTGGCGAGACACATCGAAGTTCTCAATTGTTTTGCTTCTGTTTTTGTTTAAAGGAAGCTGTTTTTGTTTCTTCCCACGTTTTGTTTAACCTATTTATGTGGGGGTTTTTGTTCTCCAATATTCATTATCTTGTGAGAATATTTTGTGTGTGATTTCACATAGTTTTTGTAAAACAATTCATCCGTTTTAGTGAAATCTTTTTGGCCATGAGGCTAGGTCTACAAGTATAAGCATGTAGATTGTTTGGTAAACTTTGTGATTTATTTCGTGCTTTATTATTAAGTCTTCATTTGTTTTTTATTTTACGCCTATTGTGACTTCCATTGTAACTGTTTCCAAGCTACATTTTTTTTTGAGAATCCTAGCTACTCTCGTTCTTTCAACTGTTCCAAGGAAAGTCCTGAGACTGTCAAAATAAAGCAGGTGCTTATCCGGTCAACTGTAGGGAACAAATAAGTAATAATAAAAAATACTAATAAAGGCCTGTACTCAAACCGAAAGCCTTGACCGACCTTCGACTACCTCATAACCACTTTCCTCGAAACGGCCGAACTTGGAAAAGCGAGAGATAGTCTTGGCGATTGATCACGAAAGTAGTGCATAAATCAAATCGAGTATCGGTTCGAGATCGACAATAAGCGAGAATCGATTCGAAGGAGCAGATCCGAGCGATATGGCAAGATGAAGCGGTCCGATATATGGTCATAGGCTCCGGGATATGCTCCGACTCCCGGCAATGCAGCCAGCTGGCTAGACCGTGACGGATGCACGACATGATCGCTTACTAAGCCAAATAGCAAGTCTTATACAAGGTTCGAAGCCCAGTGGTGAGGTGAACTCTTCCCCTGTAGTCCCCCACGAAACATCAACATTTCATGTGCCTCCAAACCCAACGCCTCAGCCAAACACTAACCCACCAAATATGACCACTACCCCAAATCCCAATCCCCCACTAAGTTCCTACTACCCAAATATAAGCCCTTACCCGTCCGATCCTTAATATCCTTCCCCAAGCACCAAAATTCCCCAAGTTATAACCCGCCAGGCCAAGTTACCACTTATTTACCTTATAATGATCCTGGCCGCCCAACCGAAACCATCCAGAGCCCACCAACCCAAAATCCACCAACCCAAAATCCTTATCCAACCCAAAATCCACCACCCAAAATCTATATCCTACCCAGTTCACACGGCCCGAGAATCCTTATCTAGCCAATCCTTATCCAAAATCCGTATCCGACCCAAAATCCATATCCGGCCAAAACCCCACTGACACCACGGAGAGAAATTAACCAAGCCTTCCAATCCGGCCGGTATATACTAAAAGCTGACTCCCCCAGCCACCAAAATAGAGGCCGACGTGGAAAATATAAAGGCCATGGTACTTAAGCTTCTCAATAAATGGGAATTTTCTACGCGGGCACTGACATTACAACATGCGGCAGTATTGCCTTTCAAATTCAAAATGCCCGACATAGAAAAATTTGATGGGACTAGATGCCCTCTATCCCACTTAAAATCTTATTCCACTGGCATGCAGTCGAGGGGAGCTAGCTTTGAGGCTATGGCTTCCAATTTTCACCTCACCCTAATAGGGGCTGCCAAACAATGGCTAATGTTGTCTGATAGCAGCACCATGAATACGTGGGACCGATAGTTGAAGTGTTCTGGAAAGGTACAAAGACAACACCGATCCCGAAAATAGAAAGGACCTTGAGTCGTGCACCAGAGGAAAAAAAAACTTGTCTTTGAGTTCGCGGTCGTGGAAAAAAAAGTTGGCTCGGACCTTTGACAGACTGATCCAGTAAATTGAGTCATCTTAGAATGTTCATCAAAAACTTCCAGCCCATTTACCTGGAACACATGCGGTATCTCCCCTACACCAATTTTAAAGAAATAGTGGAGGTAGGAGCCCGTATTGATGAAGATATACGGACGAGGCAATTACAAGTCAATACGTCTCCTAGCTCTTTCCGTTACTCTAAAGGGGAGACAACCGCAGCCACACCCGCACCAACCGTCAATGTGGTAGGAAATGCATCAGCCACTTTTCCTACCCAAAATTATGGCACTGTTCCATGGTCTTATGGAGCGGACAGGTCTGTCAACATAGTCGGAGGAAATAATGGCCCGAACAAAAATTTCAGAAATCAGAACCGGCATTATGATGAACTGCAAGCCTCCCAGTCTGTGATCCTGCAGGGGCTAATGGCATAAGGAATGTTAAAGCCTATGGAAAATTATAAGCCACCAAACCCCCTGCCCATAACATGGAATCATGCCCAATACTGTGAATATCATCGCTGTAGTGGTCACCTCACCGATAAATGTTATATACTCAGAGATGCTATCCATGATCTTATAGACGATAAGGTTATTGAAAAGCCTCATCCCATACCAAATATAGTCAATAACCCTCTACCTCAAATCAACATGATTGAGGTTGATGAAAACTTCCTGGGTATGATAGGCAGAGGTACTAATTACGAGAAGCTCCCTGCTGAGTTTGAGTCTATTCCTAATAAGCCTCTGCAGAACTAGTATACTACGACCGGTCCGCTTTTGACGCCCGCAGATCTGGTGGACCGTTTCGGATATATTATCTCTATTCCTTTTCCTAGCTTTACGGATTGGTCATCTACCAATCCGCTCCCTAAAGTTGAGGATCTCAAACCCCAGGTCCTCAATAATGTAATAAACCCTGTACGGTTTGCTTTTAATAATAACCTAAATGTCTTTGCTTATTTCTTAGTTGCACCCACATTAAAAGACTCATTAAATAATTATAATGATGAGTCATTTAATAGGACCCAAAAAGATAAAAAAAAATTATTTGCTTGAGCCTGTAAAGTCAGTAGAGCACCAGGGACATCATCATTCATCAACAGCAACTGAAGACTTACCCACTATCAATATGGGGCTGGACAATGAAATTAAAGGAATCAAAATCGGCAACTACCTGCAAAGCTCAGAAAAGGATAACACTCATGGATCTCCTCAAAGAGTTCGTGGACATGTTTACTTGGTCCTATGAAGATGTGTCGGGGCTAGCCATAGTCGAGCACCAGATCTCCATATGTCCGAATGCTCGGCAGATCAAGCAAAAGCTCCGCCGGATTAAGCCGGAATGGTCACTACAAGTTCAAAAAAAAAAAAATCATGAAACAACTGCACATCAACTTCATTCGGGTAGTAAAAAGAAAAAAAAAGAAAATAGTAAAAAGAAAAAAAAAGGAGTAAAAAGAAAAAAAGAAGGAAAATACCCGATCTGACTGTCCAATGTAGTGACCATTCCCAAGCCCAACAGTTTTTTATCAACGGCATGCTGGGCTATAGTCAAAGCAAAGGCAGCAGGAGACCAAGAAAAGACCTTATTCACCACCCCGTGGGGGACCTACTGCTATCATGTCATGCCGTCTGAGCTAAAAAAAATGCTGGGGCTACTTATCAAAAGGCTGCTACCACTCTCTTCCACGATGTGCCGTATATTGTCAAAGAGATCCGGTCAGGAGATGTCGTACTCCTCACAAGCCAGGAAAGAGAAGACCTTGTTCAGCCCTCCAATCTCAACGAGCTTAAAAGGTATTATGCTTGAGCCACCCTATCTGGCAAGTGCTTCCCTCTCTAGCTCGCTAGGCTGAAAACCTGAGAGGGCGGCCTAGACAAAAATTAGAGCAAGTAAAAAAATTAGAGCAAGTAAATAAAAAAAAATAAATAAAATAATAAAAAATATATATAATAAAAAGGAGAAATAAGGGCTCGCTAGGTTGAAAACCCGAAAGGGCAGCCTAGGCAAAAGTTAGAGCCAAATAAAAATATATATATCAGGAGAAAAAAAAGGGAGGGAAGGCACTCTTTGAAACCTCGGCATCCTACCTCCAGTCTTCAGCATGCAAGGGAGCTCGACTGACAGAAGAAAAATAAAAACCACGACAGAGGCTCACATTAAAACTCTAAAATATAAAATTTTCAGGTCCTAAGGTGCAACTTATGAATAATTGCTAAAGAAATTTAGGTTATGCATTAATTGCATGTACATATCTATTATTACCTCTACCCCCTTTGTTTCCCCCAAAACTATCTTTCATTTGCAACTTAAGCCCCGGAGTGGTCCATCAGTGTCTGCGGCATCCGCCCGACCGGGCCCATGTACTTCTTCTGCAAGGCACAGAAAAGGCTCAGTCTCATCAAAATGAGAAGCGCCAGAAATGTCCTCGTCCTATTCATCATCTGCGTTGCCATTGTCCTGAAACAACCAAACGACTTGGATTCTGATCATTCAATGCTGCCTTGTCTGATTGCGAAGAAAAATGCAGGGGTTATGAGAATAGCCTTATACCAAGTGTAGCCCTGCAACAATTATACGGCCAAGAACAGGAGAAGGTATCTGCCTTTTCCCCTCCCTGCATATCAAAAAAAAAAAAAAAAAAAAACATGTTCGAGCCCGAAGGTATATTCCTTTAAAATCCGTTTTGGGGATACAGCGTGCCATTACCTATTAGACATCAGTATAGATTTGCTTTGTGCGTGTGTTTTGAGTCTGCATTTATTTTATTTATTTTGCATCATATAAAATTATATTGCATTGTAAATGTTTGTACATGTTTTAACAAAAAAAAAACACAACAACACAAAAAAAAAAACAAAACAAAACAAAAAAAAAAAACAAAAACAAAAAAAGAACAAAATTTTTTTTATGTATTATTTTGCATCTAAATAAACGTTTTTGCATTCTAGGCATCATAAAAGTGTGTTTTGCATTTTAAAGATATGTATTACATTTTGCATTATTGCATGCATGATAGAATAAAGAATGCCCATGCATCATGTTAATAGGCATCCAATAATTTTTATACATTGCATTTGCATTAAATAAAGTAGTACATGCATCCAACATCTGCATTTATTATCCAATAAGCTGCATTAGGGGTGTGCTAAAAAGAAAATAAAATGCCACCAATCATGAAAATAAACATTCTGATGACATTTACTATGTCCCTGCAGCATAAGCATGCATGAAAAATAAATTTTAGGGCATAAAATATACCTGTTTTGTCTCATATTTATCCAAAAATGTGTTCAGAAAAAAATTGAATTGTATTCCGAAAAGTCTGTTTCGTGAACACATAGCATGCAAAATATGTTTTAGCCTAGAACATGCATCATATAGCTCCATTTGCATTTACAGTATAAATCATGCATAGTAGGGTCAAATAGTGACCACTAGTTTAACCATGCATCATAAGAATAAATTGCATAAATTTCATGCACCATTACTTAATTGCATCATTTAGGCATAAATAGGACATGCATAAGCATTATTAATAAAGTCAGGAATGCTTCAAAAGTGCCAAACAGTGCCAAAATCCAAAAGATCTGAAGTATATCCAGGCAGATCAAAAAAAAAAAGAGGAATAAAGAAAAAAAAGATAATAAACATATAATAAGCATGCAAATAAAGAAAAATGGCAAGCATGCAGAATAAAGAAAAAAAAGAGAGAAAGGAAAAAAAACAAAAAAAAAATCGGGAGAGGGGAAAATGCATGTACAAGAAAAGAAAAGAATTTTTTTTTAAGTGCATGCAACAAAAGGAAAATGCGGCGGCTGAAGAAGAAATTTTCGGCTGAAGCTAGAAAATGGAGCGAAAAGAAAATAGTAGTAAAGAAAAGATGATTTCAGCTGATACCAAGAGATGTTGTAGCAAGAAAAAAAGAAGTTTCTAACCAAGGTTAGATGGAGCAGTAAAGAAAATGCAGCAGCATCAAGAAAGATTTTTCAGCTAAAGCCGAAAACATAGCGGTACAGGGGAAAAGATTTTCCAGCAAAGGTTGGAACGGTGACAAAAGAAAAATCCCCAGCAAAGTGCAGCGAAGAAGCAGTAAGCGGCAAGAAGCGACAAAGCAACGATGCGACAATTTCTTTGCATGGACACGACAACGGTAAAGGAAAGGAAGGTATTTTCCTTTTTTTTTGCAGTGCATTTGTATAATGTTTGGAAACTTTCCTTTAAAGGGCACGCAACCCCGGATTAAGAGGGAAATGTCTTGTTCTCCGGTGAAGACTGAGTTCCTAAGGAGGCAATACATTCCATGCATTTTTGGCTGTGTTGGAAACTTTCCTTTAAGGGGCACGCAACCCCGGATTAATAGGGAAAGGTCTTGTTCTCTGGTGAAGGCTGAGTTCCTGAGGAGACAATTCATTCCGCCCAGATGCGTGGCGAACTACGATTGGTCTGATTCCTTGGCTAAGGATACGTAGGCAGTCTATCATGGTAGATGCGACCATCATAGCACGTTATTTACCCTTGCCGTACTTATTTGATAAAGCTTTGCATGCACTTGCTCATTTAGTATCGCCGCACTTGCACCGCATCATTTAGTCCCCAGCTGAGTGAACCACGTCTCTGTCTGATTCCTTGTTTAAGGATACGTAGGCAGCCTATTTCGGTAGGCCGACCGTTGTACGAGTGATAGTTTAGGTTTTGGCCTAAACTACGTTTTGGTCTAAGTTCCATTATTAAGGGATACGTAGGCAGCCTACACTAGTAGGTCCGACCATTAGAGCATTTAATTTTCATATCTGCTTAAAAATTACGATAACTTGCTATAACCGACTAAATATGTCTAGGTTATGGAGTTTGGATATCATTATTAATTTGTGCATTATAACTACTACATGTTGCATCTCATCCCCATTTTATAATTGAACGAAATTGGAGAGTCTATTGTTTATCAACGATGTTCGTCTACTTTGTAAGCCTTCGGTTACCCGTAGACTCCATCGTTGAGGGACTCTGTAGACACCCCAATTTCGTACCCCTAATATGTAACTCTGGCATGTGATATCAAGAACTGTTTAAACTTAACAAAATGTCAAGTTACAGGGCTGAAAATGCAAAAGGAAAAGTAGGATGCATGAATAGTGAACTGCAGGGGGGAAAATGTCAAAAATCAAACATGGAATAGTGGATTGGTGCCACGCCACGTGTCCCTGGCGCCGCGCCCAAGTTGTTGTATACTTGTATGTCCGCGCCAAGGTCTTCAACAGTGCCCGCTTCGTTAACGCATTGTACAAATTGTTGAGCGCGCGGTACAAGCCGATGAAGCATGGATCCAACTATAAATAGAGGTGCCCGGCTCCTCATTTCGACACACCTTTTCGACGAAGAGTTACTCTGCGTAATTTTTACGCCAAGAGCGATCGTCCGATCCCCCTCTCCCAAAGCCTCAAAACCCTATCCAAACTCCGCCAAAACACAAATCCAACCGGTTAAAGTGATCCCTAGCCCTTTAGTTAGGTATCCACTATATTTCCCCGGCCCAAAAACCATAAAGTAAGCCGTTACTCTGCCCCAGCAAATAGGCTGAAATCACCTCAAATAAGCGTTATTCCGCCCAACAGGCCAAAACCACCAAAACTAAGCCGTCATTCTGCCCGAGTGAGTGAGACAAAACCACCATATATAAGCCGTCACTCTGCCCAAATCACATCAGCAACAGCAATAAAAGTCTCCCTCTCCCGAGAAGGACAGAGCGAGCACACCCCGCTCTAAAAGGTAATAGCCTTTAAGGGCGTTTTTATTTATTTATTTATTTATCTGTTTATTTATTTTTTATTAAAGTTGTTATTTAAATCCGACCCAATGTAGTCAATATAAGTTGTTGTGCTGCCCGGATTAGATTATGAAATATTATGTAAAAGAGCCATTATAATGGCCAAATATTTTTTAAATACATTTGTAATTATTGTAAGAAATGACTGCAAGTCCGTAAATAATGTAGCCACGGATGTGTTTGTTTTATTTTCATGTCTTTTAATGCTTTATTTATTTGCTAAATAAATATAACAATAAGCATACTTTAGCCAAAAACTATTTTGAGACCGAAAGGGCGAGTTGGGTGCCTAGCACCTTCCCAACTCGTAATTTAGCCTCCGAACCCTTTTTTTAATCTCTGGTTTTCCTTTTTTCTGGTTTTGCTTTATTTTTGCCTAAAAATAAAGATGGCGACTCTAAACTTTTTGGATCTAGTGGGGCCTCGCAACACTCCTTCTTTGCACTTTTCTGTTCTCCCCTAAAAAAGGGAGAATGAGAATGGAAGGGTGATGTATTCCCATATCCTGATATCCCCTAAAAAATGGATAACTTGATGCGGGAAACCCAAAGCTCTCCATAGTGATCCGAAATGGGCCATAAGGCTATTTTTAATAAAATCCATAGTGGGGGCGTCGCAATATCTTTTTTTGCACTTTTCCGTTTTCCCCTAAAAAAGGGAAAATGAGAATGAAAGGGTAATGCATTCTCATATCCTGGTATCCTCTAAAAAAGGGATAACTTGATGTGGGAAACCATAAGTTCCCATATTGGATTAAAAATCCACTAAAGGCAACCGAGGCGCATTCCAACGCGCTATCATAGACAACACTCCTCTCGCACTTTTGATTTCGTCTTCCCCTAAACAAGGGAGAGTGGAACGAGAGCAGTGGTGTCCCGCATCCGCACGTACGCGCACCCCTAACCAATGGCGTGCGGGGCGCGGGTGCATCCCAAGAACCTCACAAGTCCCCACACCAAAAATATTTTCTTTTTATTTTACTTTTATCTACAATATAATTGCTCTCATACATTTCTTTTGAGCTTGATTTGATGTAGGGGTTGAGCAATTCTCAAAGTTTTGGGGTGACTCGTGGAGATTCATGGAGTGAAGTATTCATGGCTTGGACTTCAAGTGAACCAACTTTCCGGGAGTTTTCTCTTTCCTTTCCTCCTCCTTTATATGCATTTTTATGATCATGAACGTTGAGGGCAATGTTCGGTTATAAGTTTGGGGGTAGGGTTGTGGTCCTATTTTTGCCCTTGATTTTTGGGAAAAATTTGATTTTTTTTAGAAAACTTCTAAGTAATTGGACCATGTTAATTATGTTTTGATCATTCATCTCATCACTTTGGCGCTCATTGAGTCATATGTGCATTATTTTCTTGGATTTGATCTTGAGATTATTATATGCATAGTTGATGATATTTTTTTGATTTTTATGCTAGCATTGCTTCATTCATGTTAAATAGTGCCCATGTATGTATTTCTTGATGATTTCTTGTGCTATGTTATAGCTTTGATTGTGCATGTGGTATGAGTATCTTGTTGTAAGTTTTGATGTCGTTAGATGCTCTCAAGATTGATGTATTGTTTGACTTGGGATTATGTGTATGACAAGAGCATGATACAGACCATGTTTGTCTCGTTTGTGCCATATCGACCTACCTATTTTCATATTAAATCCCTAGATTCCCCTTTGAGCCTTAATGTAAGAATGGTGTGTGCAAGAGCACATAATGACCCCCATTCGCCTTCATTTCAATCATTCACATTGACATATCCCATGAGCCTATTCACTTTATTCACCATTTGAGAGAACACTTTGTGAAATGAATATCCAAATTTATGTCTTGGAGGGAGTGTGAGCTTCATGGAAGTGTTGTTCTTCATGTATTGGTGTGGTGTGGTTTCATCTTAGTTGATGAGTTGGAGGTTGTTTATCTTGTAAAAAGGGGCCCTTGTTAACAAAAAAAAAAAAAAAAGAATCAAAAGTAAAGGGTAGCCCAAAATTATGAATCATTTGTGCTCTAAAGTCATTCAAAAGGAAAATTGTGAGATGTAAAATCATTTGTGTTGTAGTTTGATGTATTCTCAACCCCAAGTTCTAAAAAAATAAAAAAAATCTAAGTTTGGGGGTTGTTGAGAAAAATGGTGAGTTATGATGTAGTGTGTTTTTCATGAAAGCTAGACTTGAGTGTGATTTTGAAGACTTCACTTGTGCTTTCTTGTCTTGAGATCTTTACCATTTGTAGCCCAACTTTGGCCTCAAATTACAAACTTTGCAAAGTCCTATTGATATTGTCATGCAACGAGTTATTCCCTTGTGAAACATATCTTTTTAGTTTATTGACTTATGCTTGGTATCTCATTGATCGTTCAATCCTAGCTAGAGTGATGCTATTTAGTCATGGGCTTGCGTTTCATGTTTTTGAGTAAGTATCTGAGGAAAGTTAGTTAGCATTGAAATCGCACAATACCTTGATTATTCATTTTTATAATCTTGAGTTTGATTTCTTTGATGATAATACATGTGGGATCTTGATTGAGTGTCTTCTTCATTCCATCTTGTTCTCAAGCTTCTCCATACTCCATATTTCTCTTTGCTAAGGACGATTAAAGCTTAAGTTTAGGGGTGTTGATAAGCTTGTAATTTTCCTTTTATTTTCATTATTTTTGAAATTTTATTGATTATTTTGAGCTTTGGTTAATAATTAATTGTATTTGAGAGCCTATTTTTATGTATTTTGTGTCATGTAGGTATCTCAAAGATATTCAAGATTTCCAGGCTCAATGCATGCAAATCGAGACAGTTCTAGGCTTAAAAGTTGAGTTTCAAATAATTCGGTCAAAGTTCCGTTAAATCCGTTAGAGTCCCAAGGCAAAATGAGGACTAACGGAGCTAATTGAGGAATAAAAATGAGAGGTCTAGAGAGGGAAGGAAACTGGTGCTTAGGCTGAATATCCCAGGGGTACTGGAGTACATCTCAAAAGAGCAGGGGAGACCGACACTATTTCCTGGAAGCCTTGCCCTTTTACATTGTTTGCCAAGGGACGAGCCACGTGTCATCATCCTACACCTCTCACACTCCAATCAGCCCGCGTCCCTATTCATAAATCCGGATCTGCCCGGCCCAATCCAGCCCCACCTGCCCGCTTTTGCACCCATTTCCTCTCACATTTTCACCAGGGCAACCCGCAGTCCTCCCAGCCGGTTCACCCATCTTCCAGCGGTCCAGCCCTTACCCATTACACTTATATCTTCCCTTTCAACCCCTATTTTCTCCTCTGCATTTCCCAATCTACCCCTGACTGTTGGAGACTCACTCTGGCGCTTTTCCTTTTATCTCCCAGGCAGCCGATTATCAAAGGAGACCTCATTTTAAGGCAGCAACCCTAAAACTCTCTCTAAAATCATTTATCCACCTCTACACTTATATTAAAATACATTCATTTTGAAGGTTTGAAGCATCAAATCAAGGGTCAATGGAACAAGATTAAGTGAAGTCAACCAAAAATTGTAATTTTAATTGGTTTAATTATTCAACTTTGCTATTTATTTTATTGTTGTAATTTTTTGGGGAAACTTTGCATGTATCTTGATATCTTGATGAGCTAAATATATATATATATATATATATATATATATATAGATTGTGATTATTTTCTATGTTGAATGTGATGTTTTAATTTAATTTATCTCTCTATGAAATATTACTCTTTTTTTGTCATTATCATTGTGTGCTTAATGCTTTTAATGAAGTCATGAATCATTAAATGGATCATAGAATGATAGGATACAAAACGACAACCCTTCCTATTATTTTGAAAATCGTGATAATCGTTTACGTCTCTGAAGCATGTCGTTGTTGAAGCCGTAGACAGTCATGGGGTACTTAATTGATCTACCATGCAACTATTTTCTTCCCTATGTTGTGTTTGCGATGAGCCCATATCTAGGATGAGTGGTAGCTAGGTTTGCTATACGTAACAACAACTCGTAGCAAATATTAGTGTGCGCCCAACTACCAAAATTTGAGTTAAGAAAAATATACTCTTTTTTTGTGATGTTTTAATTTAATTTCCCTGTCTATGAAATATTAATCTTTTTTGTCATTATCATTGTGTGCTTAATGCTTTTAATGAAGTCATGAATCATTAAATGGATCATAGAATGATAGGATACAAAACGACAACCCTTCCTATTATTTTGAAAATCGTGATAATCCGCTCAAGCATGTCGTTGTCCCATGGGGTACTTAATTGATCTACCATGCAACTATTTTCTTCCCTATGTTGTGTTTGCGATGAGCCCATATCTAGGATGAGTGGTAGCTAGGTTTGCTATACGTAGCAACCCTACCAAAATTTGAGTTAAGAAAAATATACTTTTTTTTTTGTGATGTTTTAATTTAATTTCCCTCTCTATGAAATATTACTCTTTTTTGTCATTATCATTGTGTGCTTAATGCTTTTAATGAAGTCATGAATCATTAAATGGATCATAGAATGATAGGATACAAAACGACAACCCTTCCTATTATTTTGAAAATCGTGATAATCAAAGCATGTCGTTGTTGAAGCCGTAGACAGTCATGGGGTACTTAATTGATCTACCATGCAGCTATTTTCTTCCATATGTTGTGTTTGTGATGAGCCCATATCTAGGATGAGTGGTAGCTAGGTTTGCTATACTTAGCAACAACCCGTAGCAAATATTAGTGTGCGCCCAACTACCAAAATTTGAGTTAAGAAAAATATAGAGAATGAAATTAAATATTGGCTAGACTAGAAATATTGCAATCCTACTTTTTAACCTTGATTTGATTTTGCCGTCATTTCATTATCACATTAATTTACTTTTATTTCTTGCTTTTATTTTGTTTATTTTATTTTTGTTTTAAATCTAATTTTCGTTAGCTTAAATAAAATTTAGGTGTGTCCAATTTTACTACTTAGGATTTATTTATATCTTTATCCTCGTGGAATCGACTCTTAGGCTCCGTTTGTTTCACGGAAAATCATTTCCAGAAAATGATTTCCGGAAAATGATTTTTGGAAAATGAAAAGATTTCATTTTTAGGTGTTTGGTAAATCTTTTGAAAATATGTCAGAAAACATTTACGGGTGTTTGACAAACACACGAAAAATGTTACGGAAAACAATAAATAAATAAATACAAAAAATATGTTTTAATATTAATGCACATATTGAATATAAGATAATGCTGAACTTTAAGTAATTTTTCTTTAGTAGCCCTCAATTTATCATTAGCAGTGTTAAATCAATAAAATCCATCTTTTTTTAATCTCACAATTACAAATAAAAAATTTGATAATTGATATGAAAAAAAAAACGCTTTAAAATAAAAATGAACAATGTTTAGGATGTCTCTGAAAAATGTTACGAAAAACTATATATGAATAAATACAAAAAAAAAAAAAATTCTAAGATAGTGTTGAATTTTAAATATTTTTTCTTTAGTAACTCTCAATTTATCATTAGTGGTGTTAAATCAAGGTATATATATTTTTTCAATCTCACAATTACAGATATTTTTTTTGATAATTAATATGAAGAAAAAAGTTTTAAAATAGAAAATTGACAATATTTAGGACGTCCCTACATAATATAGTTGATACTAATTTTAGGACGTAGTGAATATTTATTAAAATTATAATTTATAAATGGTGTGCACAAACTTTATTTATATTTATAAACAATTTATTTGTTGAGTGAAATATTGTACATGTAAATAAATATGTGTAATTGTGAAAGGGGGTGGAGTGCGCCCGAACATTTGGAAAATGACTTACTGAAAATGAATCCGTAAGTCATTTTCTGTAAAAGAAGCCTTCATTTTCCGTTGGCTCAGAAAATCTTTTACGTTGACTACATTTTCCTAAGGTTGCCAAACACCGAAAAATAAGAAAAACGTTTTCTTGAAATCATTTTTTTTGAAACAAACGGAGCTTTGCTTACCAACTTTATTACTTGATAAAACCGGTAATCTTGTCTGTGTGCATTTTCGCCTATCAATCATATATGGATGTACATATATCCAATTCGTTAAGAACTCCATAAAATCCGAAAATAATTTTTATATTATTATACACATATATATAGTATACACTGATGTGTAGATGTTGTTAGCCGATCTTTCTCTTCCAATGCCTTTTCATATTCTCATTGTTCTTGATCCAATCAATCTTTATTTCTTCAAATTTATATACACGCACACACGCTTCCTATTTTTATTATTTGATTTATGCTAACCATACAAGTCGAAACTAGAACAAAATGTACAAAATTTTAGATCGGGTTAGATATTTGATCATATATATATCGATTAGTATAGAACAAAATGTACATAATTTTAGATCGGATTAGATATTTGATCATATATATATCGATTAGTATCCTATTCAAATATAAATCAATATACATCTGTCTAGTTAATTAATCAGATGGATAATATATAATTTTATGATTCAAATCAAATTAGATATACCTATGTTCGATTCATATGCGACGCGAGTCAAAATATTAAACAGAGCGAAATAACAACTACACCGAAATATAGGCTTCCTTACTGGACCGCTTTGCTCTTGATTGAAAGTGATTTAGAAAGAAGGCCCATGGTTTGTTCTAGCTGGTGGGACCAATTGGTGTCCAGTTGGTAAACTGCCTGATCTAACAAATGGCATTTTGGATCAAGTGGTCCACACAATACTTTACTGGGCCCGCCAAACTGGTTCAAATTTTTGTTAGGCCAAATTATGGCCCCACATGTATTCACCCAATCCTAATGTCCCACAACATACGAAGTTTACTTATGTGGAACTTGATGTTACTGTTTATTTCATATAGCCCCCTCTTGTTAGTGACCGTTATAAATGAGACGTTAAGTGACATGTGAGCCTATACGTACGAGACATTTTTATCATCTCTTCTCCAACTTTCATCATTTCAAACTGTAAAACATTTTCGATCAATCATCCGCTCCGCAAAAAACCAGACTCCCTATGCCCCCTTTCCTCCGCTGCCACCACTTTTTCCTTATTACCGACACCTTTATTGCCCATGTTTCGTTTTATTTTTCTCTCTTCTACTCATTCAAATAACCATTAATGCAACTAAAACACACAGTAAAACAAACCTACCAATAATCCCGACTATTATGCCGATGAGCTTTTTCCAGCTATGCTTCCTCTTTATGGTGGGGATTTGTGGGTAAGACGAACTATCGGATTGAGCCAACCCAAAACACCCCTCACATGGAATGTTAATTTGTTCGCCCTTGCATGAATGTGGATAAGAAAAAAAAATGTGATTTTGGTATTTGAGTAGCGTTGAAAGAAACAATAGGTAAATCTTAAAATCATTGAGTAACAAGAGTCAGAAGGCAAGGGACCTTTACACAATTAGACAAAACCTAGGGGGTAAAGTGAATAAACTATGCACCTACAAATATGTAGTGTACTGTATTATTGGATTACACGATCCGTTCTAAAATTATTATCTCGTTTTTTTTTATCAATTTCAAAATAATTATTTTTTTCGTTTTTTTAAACAATATTTTTACAATTTTATAATGATTTTTTCATCATATTTTAATTATGAATTATATATACATGAACTTTAAAAGAAATTACATATCAAATCAATATTAATAATTAAGTCAAATAAATTTTCTTAATCCATACGTTGAGTCAAACATGACAATTATTTTGAGACGAAGAAAATATCTTTTTATCTGTCCTCTGTCCTCACCTCATCAGAGACCAAAACGACATCACTTTGTTCATTGTACACCCACAAATTTCATCACATTCGTTCCTCCCCCCTCTCTCTTTCTTTTATATAATTTCCACCATTTTCTTTTTCTTTTTGAATCTTTTGTTTGTTTCTTTCCCACAACTGTTGACTTTTCTCTCTGTCCACAAATGCAAAGCAAACTCTGGTAAGTACATTGCATCATTAATCCATCACAGAGCAGAAACTTTGTGTGAGAGAGAGAGAGAGAGAGAGAGAGAGAGAGAGTTTGGGTGGGGTAATCCCTGTCCGGAAAAATTGGTGATCCTGATAAGGACAAATTGGTACTTACATTAGGTAGGGTACCCTGCCCCTTCCAATGGGGTCTCATTAGACCTTTTCACACGATCAGAAATTGCAAGCAATGCTCTAGTCACAAATCACAATTAAAATTTCTATCAATCTTTATTCATTTGTTTGTAAGTTTTGTTATTGAATGTTTTTGTTTTCATTTTAATTTTTATCTTGTTTTTCTGCCAAAAAAAAAAAAGAAAAACCTAAAACAATGCTCATTCGTTCTCGCCTAAAGAATTCACGTTTTAAAAATCTAATAATTAAAAAATATATTAATATTATTAAAATTTATCATAATTACAAAAATATTTATGCATAATCAATATAATTACAACACATATATGAGTAAATATGAAAGGTATATATGCAAATTGCAAACATATTTTTTTAAAGTCGAATATTTAAACAAAATATTTCAAAATAGAATAATATATCATTTGCTTGGAACAGAGCTATAATAAACTAGTATTCAACATACATTTGTTGTATCTTCGATGATGGAATTATAATTTTTAAAATAACTTTAGAAATGCTATTAATAACAATTTTTAAAATTTCGTAAGAATCAATTAAATTCTTATAGTGTGTGAGGAATTTTGAGGTTGATTTTTAAATTTATATGCTTGTAATGATCTAAGAAAACAAATAATAAAAAGATATTGAGAAGTTGGTTGACCCCAAAGAGAGAAAATAAAAATTTAAAGACCAAATTTCTAAAAGCTTAATTGCTTGGAAAACAAAGCCCGTAAATTATTGATTAAAGCATTATTAAGTTAACAAAAAAATAAAGTTAAACTATGTTTTTTAGAACGAATGAAGTAATAGTATTAAAGAACATAATTTATAGCCAATAAACATCAATGAAATGCTTACACATAAAATTTTATAACATGTCTTTTCTCCGTTTAAGATAAATAGTCTTTATTTGAAAGTCAATTATTTTTAAAAATAACACTTTTAGTAATTAATTAGTAATAAAATGATATTTTGATGTCTTAATTTTTAAAAGTAAATTTATTAAGTGAAATATCTCAAAATAAAATAATATAACGAGTAAAATATTTATTATTGTTACTTTAGTAATTTGGTTTTTGATTTTTTTATTTGTAGTTAAATAAAAAAATATGAAAGATAAAGAAGAACTACTGCAGTTGAAGATATTTTTTTTTTCAAACTACAAAATCAAATTACTAAATCGCGATACGAAACAGGATTCACTTTGTAAAGCAAGTAGGGTCTACATTTATACAGCCTCATTTGTACCAACGCAGCCAGCACTAAAATGACTAAAATACCCCTGACATTAAAAGACTTTGATCAACTATATATATGCCCTTAATGTTACTAGAAATTTTGAGTGGTAAAAGGTTCGGGATGGCTGTATTGGTAAAAAGTGTGCATTAAGTGGGTACGAAGCAAATATTAATCGAAATTTTGAGCCATTACCCTTGACTACTAAAAACCCACCCTAACCCCAATAAATTATTGTTTTCAAAAAGGGTCTTCTCCCCTTACTTTAATTCAAAAGCTCAAAATTTTCTATTCCCTTTCACTTTTGTCTTTACCCTCCCTCCTCTCCCCTTCTTCCTCTTTCCCAAAATCCTCTTCTTGATTTCAAATCTAGGGTTCCTTTTTTCCCTTCTATCTTCCTTCTTGGGTCTTCACACCAGTTAAGGAACAGTTTCATGAACCTGTTGAACTGTGATCTTACTGGTTTTACAGCTTTGTATTTTCTACATTTGTGTTGATTATCCCCTGTTCATGTTAGCCATGGTGAAAAGATTCAATCTTTAACACAAAGCTCTGTTATTTTTCCTTGTTCGGGTGGAATTTGATTCTTTTTTCTTGTTTCTTGACAAACCCATGTTAAACCTTTTCATGGAAATTAATTTCTTGTGTTTTTAACTCGTGGAAGTAATTCTGTTTCTTTTCCTTAATTCTTAATTATTGTTTGTTTAGTGGTCAATTGTAGATTTAGGTGAGATTTCCTAGGACTATATATACAAACACAAACACAGTAAAACTTCTGGGTGGTGACAGATTACTGGGTAAATGCATGGATGGAAGGGAAGGAATGGCACTATCTGGGTCAGCTTCATATTATCTCAATAGAGGGGTTAGTGGGTCGGGTCATCATGTTGGGTCAGGTGGGCAACAGCCGGGGTTACCTGCCCCACCACCTGGATACAAGCCCCAATCAAACCCTAGCATTTCTCCTCAATCCAACTTGAGGATCAATTCTGTGGGTTCATCATTCCAACAACAATTCGAAAACCCATCACCCAGTTTTCCTCCTCATGTTGGCAGCATTAGTGGTAGTATGGCTGTGGCCTCTTCCATTGTGAGTAGTAACCCTGGTGAGACTGTGAAGAAAAAGAGAGGGAGGCCTAGGAAATATGGTCCTGGTGGGGCGCAAGTGTCACTGGGGCTGTCTCCGGTGTCCCCTGGGGGGGTTTTGCCTGGCGGCGGGGCGATCACGCCGACCCCAAAAAAGAATAGAGGGAGGCCTCCTGGTAGTGGAAGGAAGCAACGGTTGGCGTCTCTTGGTAAAGTCTCAAACTAAATTGAACTTATTTCAACATTTTACATTGTGCTTGATGTGAGATAATAGTATAATTTTTAGTTGGTTTCAAATTTCTCTGTGATATCCTGATTCTGGCACGAGGAATGTTATTACTTTTTGCTCTAAAGTTATATTCTTTCCTGCATACAATGCATTTGACAGGTGAATGTAATGGATGTTCTTTTTCGTGTTACCCTTCACTGAAAAACAGTGAATAGAATAAAAATTTCTGAATCTAGTAAATCCTGCCTGCATGTAGTATTAATTCCTCAATTTTTCCGGCTCGTGCATGTTTGTGATTTATTCGTTCTGGCATTGCCTAGTGATTACTATTTCTACTTCTTCTCCTTCTTCGGACCTTGTCACATACCACTTAATTGGCTGTAAATGCAGGAGGAACTTGTTGGTATGGGGAACACACCATGTCACACAATGTTAGATGTGGCACTGTATAACACGGGACAAAATTGTATATTTGTCTAACAATTTTGTTCAGATGGAACTTAATTAACTAGAACATGAGCATTCTGGGAAAAATAACTAACGTAGAAGCTGTATATTAGTTCTTGGTCATGGTTTTCCCAAATTACTCTTTAGTACTAATGTGTAAATTACTTTCATACTCTATTATGAAATGTAGTTTGCCACGACGTTCTGTCTTTGAAACTCATTATGTTAACCATGCCAGCAACCGTCGAGCCTTTTAGAAGGCTCAATGATCAAGGTGTGCCCCTTCCTCTCCAGTACTAAATTCATTCACCTAAAAGAGTCCTATGTTTAAAGTCAAACTTTTAGTTATACATTTTAATCTTCATACATTTTCTTTAATTTGCACTTAAGTTTGGATCTTTTTTTGCATGACATGTAGGAACAGCATCATATATTTGATATGAAAGAAACAAATCGGAGAAACAATAAAAATTTATAGCTGAAATTTGCAAATGTCACTTCTTCTTGGACAAACTACAAATGAAAATAGGTTTCCTTGAATGGGACGGATGGAGTATTATGTACTCTCTTTAAGACTTTATTGGGTCTATATTCATCACTCTTCCAAGTTGTTCCTATTTCTTAGATTTGGTGATTCACAAGTCTCACCACTGTTAACCTTGCTATTGCATATACATATAAACATATATACATATACGTGTGTGTGTGTAGTTGTCAGAGCAGGATATGTACGACGGAATACACGTTGTGTGTTGTAAGATACGTTATTTATACGTACTTATATCATATAAAATGATTATTTAGCAATAAATAATAAAAATAGATTATACAACATTTGTGTGTAAACTTATATTGTAACTTGCTATTAAAAAATGCCTTAAACAACCCAAAAAGCCGAGCAACTATAGGTAATAAACTCAATTTCAAGTTCTGACAAGATTGAAAAGAGGAAGAGAAGTAAAGACTAAATATTTTGAAAGCTCAATATTAGCCCAAAAAAATTAAGATTAAAAGAAAATAGATCGAACAGAAAATAATCAAAATATACACGAGTAAACTTTTAAGCTTAAAGGCTATTAAATTCATACTTTTTTGAAAAGAAAATTTCAAGATGTAGTCCTTTTCTCTTCAATATTGTCTTCACTTTTCAGCATACATAGACTCTATTATTACTATCAACAAGGGCTTTCTTTTAGTGGAGGATCATGTAATTCGATGATAACTAATGGGCCACATATTAGATCTGAGCTTAGAAGGGGAGATAATATGCTAACAGAACTCTAGAGTGATACTTATAAGTTATAAATGCAATAAATAAAAGAAAAAAAAAGCTACACATCATGTCACCAATCTTAAAGAAGTAGAAAAAATTGTAAATTACGATATCGCACGATACGCAAAGCGTATCGTACGATACAGAGCACATTGCGATACAATCATGCGATACGTATCTAAATAGGTGATTTTCGATACGTATGGTACGATACATATCGCATAATGTACGATACTAACAATGATGCTTGTGTGTATATATTTATTTGTATATAGGCAGTCAGAAATAGCTACTAGTTGTTACATGTGAAGTCTTGGGATAAGGTTAGGTAAATGAACTACTTTGGCTATGCAAAAAATACTCCCTCCGTCCCAAAATAATAGTCCTTTTTGACTCGGCACACTGTTTAAGAAAAAATAATTATTTGGTGATATGTGTGGTTTCCTTTAATGCCCTTGTGCATGTTGTCATACATAATTAAAGTAGGTAGAAAAAATAAAGGTAAAGTGACAAGAGTTTTCCTAAAAAAGAAGGTTTTGAAGGAGGACATTTATTTTGAAATTAACAAAAAAAGAGTATGACAATCATTTAGGAACGGAGAGAGTATTAACTGTTTTTTTGACCAAAGCCCATGGTTGTTGTGCTTGTCACGAGTACTTTCTCCATCCTGCCCGATTCCTTATTATTTTAGCTTCACTTGATTAAATGGCAATAGATCCCATATTTTATGATAAATCACTCAACTTGTAATAAGCACCTTGCTATATATTACTCCCTCAATCCCGAAATGAGTATCCATTTTCACAATTTTCTTGCAACAAAATGAGTTTTCATTTTTGTTTAAGTTTACCTTTGGCACATATCATGTACTAGTGGGGACTTGCTGTTATATGTGGACATTAAGAGCATTAACATTAATGTATATGTACTACTAAAATAGCCAAAAAGTCAACTTTCTTAATTTTAGTGAAACTAAAAATGGACACTCATTTTGGGATGGAGGGAGTATTCGTTATGCAAGGTCTCATCGTTATGGTTCACAAAATTTACTCTTACATAGGATAACACTCTTTGAATGTAGGGGTACGCTAGACCTTTCCTGTGCCAGACTTGTTGGGTTTCTTTATGAACCTTTGACCCTTAGTACTTTCTAAGCTGAAGATATATACTGGATTTTTGCGTATGTACCTCCTCTCCTGCTCTTGCCAGTGGTGGAGACTATAATTTTGTATTTACACAATATTCTGCTTCTACATCTACAGGTGAATGGATGAACAATTCGGCTGGACTGGCTTTTACGCCTCACATTATCCAGGTCTCAGTAGGAGAGGTACGTGACAGTCCCAAGAAAATTTTATAATTAAAAGAATAACAGAACCGAAGGGGTGGGAGAGATGGCGAGGGCACTCAGGCAAAAGTCCTTGAGGTCCTTGGTTCCAATCTCCATACCAATAAGGGTTCATACTTACCTATAAAAAAAAGAATAACAATAACAAATGAATAAGGTATGATTAAAGAAAATCAAATGCCCTTGATACCTGCATAAATATTTACTTCTGATTTACTTTTGGTGCCTTGTCTTTCTGGTGGTGATACGAGTTGCATCAAACTGGTTGGCATTCTTGATCAAGTGCTTATGGAAAGTAAAAGGTAATATAGTGATTTATCTTCTGTAGGACGTCGCAGCAAAGATATTGTCATTTGCACAACAGAGGCCAAGAGCTCTATGTATCTTGTCAGGCAATGGTGCTGTTTCTGCATTAACCTTACGCCAGCCTACAAGTTCCGGGGGCAATGTGACATATGAGGTTGAAGCTCTTAACCATTCTCTCTCTCTCTCTCTCTCACACACACACACACACACGCAAACAAACACAAGAGTTGCAGAAGAGATTACCTAATGATCCTTGCCTATTTTGCCCTGTAATTTTTGAGCCTCTTCAAAATAAGCCCTAGAACAGTTAAACGAAGGCTTCATTTACCTTTAAGATATTACAAAAGATGCACTTCCTATAAGGCTTTAACTTTAATATTAGCTTAGGTTTGTTAACTTTTTAAAGCCTTTGTCTTGTAGCTGGAAACATCAGCCAAAAACATCGCATTGTGATTTGGATGATTCAATAGTTCTTGCATTTGATTATATTTAGCAACAGAATACCCTTTTTTGAGGGAGGACAATGAAGTTTGATTTGGTGGTCATTTCACGTTGGAGAAGTAGAATTCCTCAAAAGAAAGGTGTCATCTACTTCTGATGAGATCAACGCTATACTCTTGAATTATAAGCTTAAGCTGTTAGTAGAGGAGCAACTAATTCCTTCTAAGTGAAAGGGAAAAGGCCCTCACTGAGTGGCAGTGGTGGGCATTATTGGGGGCAGGGGGGTTGGCCCACTTAGGGATTACTCCAAGGGAGTTGCTGGCCAAAGAAGCAAAGACCCAGCGATCTCTTCACAACTACTTCCATGGGAGACTTCAAATATGAAACCTTGCACTAATACCACATTTAAGGTGCTACCGTGTGAACTAATAGCTTAATCAGTAGAAGCACAAGTAATTCTCTTAAAATGATAGCCCAAATCCCCGAACCAAGTTGCAAGTGGTGTCAACAGGTTTGGCAGTTAGTGCCATTATGAGTCTGTGAGTTGGTGCAATGAACCAAGGCTCCAAACTTAAATATTAATTTTAGTTGTGAGATTGTATAGCCTTAGTCCTCGAATTAGGTACGCGACACATCTTGTTATAACATAACTTGGACGCTTTTACTTCGCTTGCCCTACAAGTGTTCACTTTCTGAAAGTGGAAGTATTATTTTCCTTTGCTTTTAATGCGTCCCAATTCAACTAAAGGCAACATGTAAAAAAGTTGAACAAAAGGTAGGTAATACTGGAAAATTTGAACAAATGTTTCAAGTACTTTGTTGCAACATATTGCTGCACCTTTCTCTTTTCTCCCACCAGTCATTTGAAACTTATGTGGCTCATCAACTTTTCTTTAGGGCCGTTTCGAGATACTATGCTTGTCAGGTTCTTATTTGCTTGCTGATACGGGGGGCCCTCGCAATCGAACAGGTGGTATAAGTATTTCTGTCTGTAGTCGCGATGGGCATGTCCTTGGAGGTGCAATTGGTGGTCGGCTCATTGCAGCGAGCTTAGTTCAGGTATTTTATTTATTGGCTTTTCTTTTTTATCTTTTATTTTCCCCCATCATGTTTGTTGCGCTTTTGACTCCTGTAAGAGGGCATGAGATTCATCAAAGTCGGATGCATTTTTGTAGTCTTATTAAACTCCCCTTGCTCTACTCAAAGAGCATACGTTTGAAAGTCAATTTTTTGAAAACTACTTTTTTATGCAACGTACAATTTGGAGGAAACCAATTTAGCCTCGTACTATCAATATTCCAAATATGGCCAATGTATTAATGTTGGTGGCAAAATGTTTCTTTTTTGATAGGTAAGTATGATCCCTTGTTGTTATTGTACAAATAATTTGGATAAAATGTCACAAATTTCGTTAAGTTTCCATCCAAATTCGTGAACTGACATCTAATTTCGTTAACAGAACGATGACCAAACTTTTCACAAGGGTATTTTTGTCCATGAACATTTTATTTGTTGTTGAGACGACGTGTGACACGTGTCAATGAAAAATCAAAACTCTTTGAAAATATTTTTACATTGTTTAATATCTATGAATGGATTCGAAAACTCAAGTTAGCATAGTAATCAGTTCAAAATTTACAGTATATTGAGCCTTCACAAGAAAGGTGAGGGAATAAAATGAAGTTAATTCAGTAATGGATGAAAATTCCCTTTTAAAAAGTCTATCTAATCTTTTTGTTAACAAGATTGGATGTTCGTTAGCGAATTTGGACGGGGATTTAACGGAATTGGTGACATTTTGTCCAAATTATTTGTACAATGTTAACATTTTACCCCCAACATTAGTACATTGGCAATATTTGGAATATTGAAAGTACGATGTTCAATTGGTTTCCTCCAAATTGTACGTTACATAAAAAAGTAGTTTTCCCTTATAAGTAATAAATATAGGCGTCAAAACAGGTGGGGCATCTCATTTACAAAGAGTCGACTAATATTGACAGCTATGTTATTCACAAAATCCACAAAAGTATTGTCTTTAACCGCCTCCGTCTTCGAGCCCCAAAAAGAAAAGGGTCTGCCAAACCAGCTCCTTTAGTTTTTCCACTCGTAGCTCCTCATTTTCAAAAGCCCTTTGATTTCTTTCTTTCCAAACAATCCAACATACAGCTAGAGGAGACATGTCCCAAACCGTCCTTCTATTATACAGAGACCAACAGATGAGAGGCTCCTTCAGGGAGTTCGGCATACCCCGGGAAATATTAAAAAGATTCAACATGAAATCCCAGACCTCTAGCAACTGGGCAATGGTGAAAGAGTCTCGGGAGCCAGGATGCATGCCAGTTTCATACGACCAGGTGGAGTGGCACCTGGTAGATCTTTTTAGAGTTTTCTGGGCTTCTAAAGCGACTTTCCAGAAGAAAAAGAGGATGGAATTCACCTCTACCAGTCCTTCTTTGCATTGCTGCGTGAAGAAGCGAATTCACACTATCCCCATTGCCTCATAACACAAGTTGATGTGGATTTTCCCTCTAGCCCGTAGGTTATCCCCCGTCAAGATAGCCTCTCTAACAGCTTCCCAAATGAAGAAAGCAACCTTTTTTGGCGCCTTAGATTTCCAGACCATCTTCCAAGGGAAAGAACCTTCAGTTCTCACCATCTGCTTGTAGTACGACTTCACTAAGAAAATGCCATTCTTATCCCCTTCCCAAAACACTTTATCAGGGCCACTGCCAATCCCTTTCTGTGCATAGAAGTGTTCAAAGAACTGGCCCACCTCCTCAATTTCCCAGTCTTGAGGATTTCTTCTCAAAGCAGGGTTCCAAAAAACAATACCTACATTAGACTGGAATACCGAATTAACCATCTCATCTTTGTTAGCTGTGATATTGAAAGTCAAATATTTAAGGATTGTAATAGGTTTCCATAATACTAACTATAAGAACTAAAATAGTTGTTTAAGTTTGAGTATAGTGTAACAAGGCTAAATTTGAAAACACTGTAATTTTAATTAGCTTAAATTTTTTATATAGGAGTGGTACATCCCAAAAAAGAAAGTAAGGATTCTTAGTGGAATGGAGGGAGTATTTCATGATCAATATTTGCTTTCTGCAGGTGGTTGTGTGCAGTTTTGTATATGGTGGTAATGGTTCTAAGCCGAAGGACAAAGCAGAGGCGGGCTCCAAAGAGGAGAAGAGTTTGGCATCTCAACCAGAGGAGAAGTTGTCTATATCAACTAGTGCTGCTCATAGCCAAAATTTTACTCAACATTCCGGGGCAGTTGCTTGGCCTCTAGAGTCACGGTCAGATATGAGAAACTCCCATACCGAGATTGACCTAACGCGTGGATGATACAAGTCAGTGAAGTAGAGAGAGATAAAGAGACATGGGGGGGGGGTGTTTCTGTATAGGTGTGTTGTTGTAAATGAACTGCGCAAAAGGCGAGTCACCGACCCTTGAGCTTTAGCCTTGTTGCTTGTCATTAGATGACGGGTTGTGCTAACGTATTTGTAACAAAAGTCAAAGCCAAATATGGTCCTTGAGTAGCTTAGGAAGTTTATTTTTACTGATAGTTTGGGAGTTTGATGAACTAGCGGTGGTTTGTAGCAGCTGGTAGAGAATGTTCTTGGTCTCATTTGATCCACCCATTGATGGAAAGAAGTGCTCTTCGTTGGGTTTTATTCTCTTGTAAGTGGCATATTCTATTTTTTTAGTTTGTGAAAATTATTGAAATTGCAACTAATTAAAGATTCTGTCATAAATTTCTTCTTGGTTTTCTGTTTGTGCAAGAAAAAAAGAGAGGCCTTTTGGCATACCTTCCAGAGTGAGGGAAGGTGAGTTGAGAACTTGAGATGAATTTTTCCATGCGTTTAATTTATGAATGTCAGTGTCCAATGCTGTGCCATAAAAGGTCCAGCCAAACGAAGTCAACGCTATTGCATTCAGAACCGTGGTGCTTTTATTTATATTATATTAAACTCCTTCTGTTCTGCGCAAAAAAATTATTATTTTAATTTAAGATGTTTTATTTAAGTTTATTTTAAAAATTAAGATATAAAAATGTCATTTTACTATTATGAGTTAATTAAATGTGTTTTTTTTAATAAATTGACTTTTAAATAAGATTTTTTGCACAGGAATAATTATATTATTGTTTCCTTGTTTTGTGATAATAAATTAATAATACTAATAATAACACCAATAACAATAATAAAAATAAAGATAAAGATTCAACCATTTAGATCTAAAAATGAATTCAACACTTACTTTTAAGTTTTCTAAAAAAAATTAATTTCTAAAAGTAAATTTATAAGTTTTTTTTTACAACATACACAATTTCTTAAAGTACTAATTTCTAATTTTTTTGGTGCCAATCATGAGTTTTTTTCTAAAAATAAAAAATAATTCAGAATTAATTTTCTTGAAATAAACTTATTTCTAATAACTATTTATAAGATTTATTTAGAATATACTTACCAATTTCTTAAATTACTGATTCATATATAATAATAAAGGTGAAATTCACAAGTATTTTTCGGAAAAAAATATTTATTTTAGATAAATAATAAAAATTTGTAATTAATTTTCTAAAATTAAAATTCATATTAACGAGTTTTATTTACAATATACATACCAAAATCAACATAAGATGTGGCAATGGTAGTTGAGCTTCGTCTCCGTTGTTTACAGTTAACTTTCCAAGTGTTGAAAAAGATGAATTAATAACGATTTTCCAGAAAAGATGATAAATTACACACAAACGATGATAATACAATTGGTGTATCAAAACAAATACAAGATTTTCCAGAAAAGATGATAAATTACACACAAACGATATACTCGAGTTGATGAATTTATTACCATCACATCACTGTAGATATACTAGAGTTGATGAATTTATTACCATCACATCACTGGTATATAACACTATCCATTTCACCTTTCTTTAACACGAATGGCGAATGGCGCAAGCCTTTGAATTACACTACCTTATATGACTCCCAACAACTTCTGTACATCCCTCTGCAAATGCAATGAGCCAGAAAACAAGAAAAATTAAACAACTACTCAACTTGATTAAAATTTTGAATTCAAGCTTGCAATTTCCTACCTCGATAGTTAGAGGGGAAGTTGTGGGGTAATAGCGTTCAACAGCTTGTCCATCCTTGTTAACGATGAATTTGGAGAAGTTCCATTGGATGTCATCCTTGAAAAATCCCCACCTGCCTGCTTTCAAGAACTTGTACAAGGGAGCAGCATTCTCACCGTTCACTTCAATCTAATACATGCAGCAAGTGGATGCGTTTATTGTCCCCCTCATTCCAAATGAAAATAATTGCATCCAGGAAAAAAAAGAAGGAATCTTCCTATATGAATATGAAATATCATGTATGTTACGTACATCTCAAGATTCCTATAAATCAAAGTATTATTGGTATTTCCTTCTAATAGTTGCTCAGTGCTGCTGCTACAATTGACATCTGATTAAAGGTGAAAAGAGACCAAAGAAAGTAGGCCTCCATGACGTTGAACTACTTGTGAAGAAGTCAAGAAACAACCATTGACCAGCTGATGTGAACTCAAATGGAAGCCAAACCACAAACTCACAATTCAAATTGAATGAAAGCCTAAGATCATACAAAAATGTGGAAGCAACGAGTTTAAATTTTACCTTATCGAAGATGGGAAATTCAGATTTGAAACGAGTGCAGACAAAATCCACAATTTCGTCATTGCTTCCTGGCTCCTGCCCACCAAACTGATTGCACGGGAATGCTAATATCTCCAAACCTATAATTCTTACAGAAAGCAATCTTAGATAACATTATGAATGCTCTGCCATAATGCTCTGCCCAACAAGTGTTCAAACAATGTCAATGCTAATATAGAGCAGATTCAATAACTGTACTCCTTTTAAAAAGCTAACTAGTTTTACACCCGTGCATTAAACGCACGTGTATATATATCTTTTAATTAAATTATACACAAATAAAATGAAGATAATAAACCAAATTAAAAAATAAAGAAAAAACATGATGAAGGGAACAAATTATATCACTATAATTGATATCATTTAATCAAATATTTTATGAATTGTTTAAATCATTTTCCCGTTCATAATTTTATAGAGTTTAATAGTTAATATTTTTGTTATTAAAATTTAGGATCTTAAGTAGTATAAATAGTAATTCAGATGTATATTATTCTCTATATAACATATAGATTTATTAAATATTTAAAATTTGTGGTTGGTATCTACTATTATAATTTAATCGTATATATTCATATGATTTGCCAATAAGTTATAATTAAATGTGGTTACTTGCAAAAATAAATTTTGTTTTGATATTATAATTTCGGATACGATGAAAGAGACACAAAAGTTTCAAATACAGATAAGTCATATATGAAGATTTTCATAGCAGACTTTTTATAATTAATTGTGGTTATATTTTATTTTGTAATCACATGTATTAAATGAATATGTTTTTTATCGCACATTTGTTCTTATTCCACTGTTATATTTGCTCATTTTAATTAATCAATAAATTAAGTATACACCAAAAGAGATTTGTATTTACAGATTTTCACATGAGTGGCTACTCATATTAAATACTATTACATAGAAACTTGATTTTTTCTACAACATGTGCATATTTGCACATTTTCAATAAATCTTGAGAATTGTGTAATCAATTAATCAGATTTGTGTTCCCAATGCATGCTAACTACTATATAATAATACTCAAAGATGACTTTCTTTTTTTAGCAAGTGCATTTTGGCGGGATTTTACCTCTTTTAGACTACCTAGCTTTTATATATATATAGATATAGATGTTTCTGATACAAAGAAGATATGGTCAAGGCAGGAACTGCATACAAACATGAAATAAGCTATCCATGACAATATGACATATAACTGAAAGCCATCTACAATAGTGTGCTTGGTGGCGTACACGAGGACTGTTGGAAATGCAACAACATTTGTTACAACTTAGTGTGCATGAAAAATAAAATTATCCAGACTACAAACCTTGATCTTTGTACTTTTCATACAAGTGGTTCAGTTCATCATAATTTGAGTTTGTCAATCCACTGCAATGATAAAACGGAGTCAATAAAAAGATTTAGGCAACTGTCCCTGAAAAAGGTCCAGCATCCTGAGTCAACTCCTAAAAATGACTTACAATGGAAAAGAGAGCAGTCTGCAATCTCCAGAAAAATAAAAGCAACATAAATGGAGAAAAAATTATTATATTTAATGAGCTGCGAGTCTGAAAAAAGTAAAATAGGTTCACCATTTTGAGGCAACATTGATGATCAGTAAAACCTTTCCCTTGAAAACGCTAAGATCTACATCATTTCCCTTGGCGTCCTGCATTTGAAAGCATAATAACAAAATCAAGATGGTGGACAATTTTATACAACATAAGAAGAAACTCATCTCAAACATTCATGCATTAATAGCTAACGCCCTAGACAAAAAATCAAACTCTATAAAACAACCGTTCATACTGTGCCCGTGGGAAGCTATGACAGATGAGTCAGTGGCATTAAGGGATTGACATTTGAAAGAACCCTGTACCTGTGAACAGAGGAGTATTTCCTTTAGCCGAAAGGAAAAAAGAAAAAAAAGAGAGAACCACCGAGCAATTTTTCTTCCGTCCCCAACCCCAAATATCTCTCTTATCCCTGTCTCTCACTACTGCCCTACGGCTTACGCAGCTACTCTCTCCTCACCTTCCTTCCTCTCTTTGCCACTAGTTATCCTTGTGTATCAATGTAAAAACATTTAGAATCATCATACAAGATTAGTAAATCTGCAAAAACAATATTGTCTGATACACTGCCTAACAGTAGTCTGGTTAAATAATTAAAATAAATCCTGTTTTCCATTTTTTAAAAGCTTTTCAGGCGAAATTGATTCATATGGTCTGTGTTTGCCATTCTCTTCAAGGCAACACACCTTTGAAGTTCTGGTATTTCATTATTGGCCTACACTGTTCTCTAACCTTCCATTACTGCTCCACCTCTTACAATTCAATTTGGTGCAGTTCTTTCACCAGGCACTTGACTGTCAGTGCAATCACGCCGAACTTATGTATCTACAATTTCTACCTTAACTCTAACAATTATTTGTTCTCAAATCTCCAGTAACTTCTATAACATAGAGATGTAAGCTCACTAAATGAAAGCTAATTGATGGTGGCCAATCCTTTACTAAACCAGACTAGGACGCATTATTTTGAAGAGTGAAAGAGCTTTGCATCCACAAATATCATTTGCCGCTATTATTTTAATGCTCTCAAACATAACTTAAATAAAACATCCAATAAATCCTCATCCACGACAACTGTATCAAAAGAAAGAATATAAATTATGAGCATAATCAGCACTCCCTCAAGCCGAGCTAGAGCCATATGCATCCCGACTAGTCGAGACTCAGGATTAACATATTTTCTAAGCAACAGCTATATCAACTTTCCCGTTTTTATTAATCAGGGTACTGTAAACTAAGCAAAGAATCCCTCTAACAGCTACCACAGTGCTAATGTCACAGATCTCTAGTGCCCTGACTTAAAGCCAAAAGCAAATATGTATTTCGCCTGCATATGTAAAGCATCTATTCACAAAATGTTTTGATGATACTTACTTTAATCCAAGAATAGAAGTCACATGTGACATGTTAACCAAACCGGAATCAAATAGTGAAAATTGCACTTTACCAAAATTGGTTTTGATGATCCAGGTTTTCTGGGTTTAGATCTGTGTGGTTTTGGATAAAAAACTTGCATTAATTCAAGAATAGAAGACAACAGCCAAACCTATTAATGACTGCCTTGTTCTTGAAAAGTTCAACCTAATAAAGTCAAAGTAAACTAGACCCGAGTTCAGAGAAACAGACCTTGACAGTGAAATCGAAGACTGATTCTGGGCTGTTCTTAGGCTGGCTTGCCATATCCTGAATTCCTGATTCCTGAGCCTAAACTGGACTCTTGCGGCTGCTTTCCTTCCACTTTTCAAGTTTGAAACTACAGTATACTGAACTTCCAAGTAATGACAAGAAACAAGCTTTTAACTTGTTTGTTGTTTTGCGTCCAAGAATCATTCGCTATTGTATTTTCAGGAATCTTGCTGAGTTTGTCGGAGGGGCCTAATGCCGATGATATCCAACGGCTCTTCCTTTGGAATTTTTTTAAAAATATTTTTGGAATAAGTAAAGAAACAAATCAAACAATCAAACAAACATAAAAAATAATACTTACTCCGTCCCTAAATAATCGTTCTGATTTAATTTAATGTATAGTTTCTTTTAATGTTCATGTATATGTGACCCATAATTAAAGTAGAGTGAAAAAATAAGGGTAAAGTGGTAAGAGTGATGTTCTAAAAAGATAAGTTTCAAAGTGGATAATTATTTTGGGACGGACGAAAAAAGGAAAGGAGGACGATAATTTAGGGACGGATGGAGTAAAAAAAAAACAATTCATTTCACTCAAAAAATAAACAAACAACTTTTCATGTACAATTTCTCTCTTTTGGTATATAATTATATTAGATGTACAATTTTTCATTAACATAAATTAATGATTAATCTCAAATTTTCTATTTTAGAATTATAGTATATGTTCAAATAATCAAATTTCAATTAGAATACCACCAATTACCAACAAGTCACTCATTCACATACTTAAATGCCAAAAAAATTCAATTAGATTATCAAAATACCAATAATTCAAAAACGAAAAAACCATAAATTGAGGCAAACCACAAATGATTCACTGATCACTAAATATTATAATCTGATTAAAAATTAAAAATTAATTAGTAAGCTATTAGCTAAAAATATTAACTATAAGCTAGGACAAATGAAAAAAATAAAAAAAAAGTGAAATTGTGAAATAAAATAATAATAATTTAATCATAGGTAGAGTTTTTTACGGATATTTAGAGCCCAAAAAATTGGAGTTTTTTTGGGGGGGCCTAAGGCCATGGCCTCATTAGGCTTATGGCAGGGCCGCTCCGGTGGAACTCATGGCAGAGCCTTTCGCTGATTGGATTTTGAGTATGTTTTTTTTCCTTAATTTTTTTCAAGCAAAGAGTAAGAAACGGTTTCTTAACTTACCCTTCGCATAGTAAAATTTTCATCCACCGCGAGGGTATAATTTTTCAAGCAAGGGACGTTTGAAACATGACATGGCTCCATCGTAATCTTTGTGAAAAAATAATTAATTTTGTCACTATATTTGATGAATCTTAACATTTTACCATTGTGTTGTTTTTCATTTTTTCGAACCAAATTACCATTGTATTTTTAAGGATAAATGCAATTTTTCACTACATTAACTGTCATTTAATTTTAACGAAATTAATTTCAGTTGTCTCCCCTAAATTTTTTTAAAATATTAGAAGATCCTTAATAATTGTTTATGTCAAAAGGTAGGTTGTTTTTTGGTTCATAAATTATAAGCCAAGTCCTTTTTTCTTTTCTTTTTTGCTTTTAAGTGTTAAAAAAATGATTCTATAAAAAAGGAAAAAGAAAGAATGAATAAAATATACAAATACAAATAAGAAGAAAAAGATATATTGTTTGAATAAAGAATAAGAGAAAAATATTTAAATTAATTAATATACACATTTTGTCGTAATGAATCATATAATAAAAATATAATAATAATAAAAATAAAAATAAAAATAAAAATAATAATAATAATAATAATAATAATAATAAAACATAATAAGTTTAAAGGATCTAATCGATTAATAAACTTAAAAAAGTTAATTCATTAAATATAGTTGTTAACACCCATTCATTGAATGTAATTTAATTCGTAAAGAGAATTGACTAAAATTTTAAAGGGTTAATTGAAAAAAAAAACCTGAACTATTTTAGTTTTTTCATTTTGAACCATGTGTTTTTTTTTGCATGAAAAGCCTCAACCTAAGGTTTTTTTTTTCCAAATAAAAGTTTCCGTTCAAAACTCGTTAGTTTTGTGACGGGAAGGTGACTGGACATCCGATGTGGCCGCCAATGTGGACGGGGTGGGAGTCTTTATGTCCACGTCATTTTCCCGTCAAAAAACAATTTTATTTTAAACCATGTCCTATTTTAAACCTTGTCCTATTTTGAACTGGTAGGGTTCATTATGAAATTTTAGAAATTGTACGAGGTTTGTATTGCAATTAAATTTGAAAAAAAATGGTTGGTTTTGAAATTTCAAAATAGGACATGGTTTAAAATAAATTTTTTTGGTGGGAAAATGACGTGAAGACTCCCATCCAGTCCACGTAGGTGGCCATGTTCGACGTCCAGTCACCTTCCCGTTACAAAACGAACGAATTTTGGACAAAATGTTTTATTTGGAAAAAAAACTTGAGTTGAGGTTTTTCATGCAAAAAAAAAAAACAACACATGGTTCAAAACGAAAAAACTAAAATAGGTCAGAGTTTTTTTTTTTTGCAATTAACCCAATTATAAATTATTTTTGTATTAATGTTTTTCAAAATCCGTTATAATCGAGAATTATAAAGATATGATCATAAAAAATTAACTTTTAATTCAACCTATAATATCACCATGAAAATTGTGATGTGCTAATTTTTTTAATAATACCCTTTTTTGTTATAAGAATATTTTTTTTACATGTTTTAATTTTATTTGATGATTTATGTCTTATATGTTTTATTTAATATTTATTTATTAATTTAGTAGATATTTTATAAATAATTTATTCAAAAATAAATATTTGTTTAAATAATTTATTAATTTATTAATTTATTAAAATTAATTAAATATTTTTTATTAATTTATTTTTAAATAATTATTAAGTAATTTTAAATAATTTAGTAAATAACTTATTAATAAAAAGGATAACCACCTCCACACATATGATAAATCCCAACCGTTAAATATTTTAAAACAATTTAATCTCAGCCGATAAATAGTTTTTGTCAATTGTACGTGAGCTATTGAGCGCTATTGTATTATTGATATTATTCTCTTAATTTTTTATTTAGGCAAAATATATCTTTCCTTCTTATTTGCATTTTTATATTTCATTCATTCATTCCTTTTTTTAAGTTCATAAAATATATTTTTTAAACATCTAGATCAAAAAGAAAAAAATGGTGATAATTTAAGAACCATAAATCATTTAATTTTTAAAAATCCTTAAGGGAGGCAACTGGAATTAATTCCGTTAAAAATTGAATGACTGTTAGTGATAATAACGAAATTGCATCTCCCTTTGCAAGTACAATGGCTATTTTGTTCGAAAAATAATACAACAGCAAAATTTAATGATTGATCAAAATACAATGACAAAATTGACAATTTCTCCCGATCTTTGTATTGATCATTTGCCATTTTAATTGATCAGGTATCCCCGTTGACGGCCTGTTAATGAAAATTTAAGTCCAACTACCGTAAACAAAACAACAAATATGAAAAATGCAAAAGTAGATCATATTCACTCTAGATGTTCTGACAAGGAAAATAAAACTATCAACTGGATCGCTAAGAGGAAAACATGCCATCCATGATCATATCAGAATCCATGCAAATGAAAGCTATATGGTGGTTGTTGCCTGTTGCTGAGTGCCGTTCAACTACACGTTGCTGATCATGCTAAATCAAGAAACTCATAGATTTTGATTTCAGTATATTACTATCATATCGGACATTGGTTGCACCTGTTAGGTTACAAGTTCAGAATTTACAAAGATTTCAAAGGGAGTAGGCTTCTTCCATGACTAGTTTGCTGTTAGAAGGACCATCTGTGATAGGAAAACCTTAAGGTGTTCACCCTACTCGAGGCACGCGGAAATGCAGATCTCTTTCAACATTTATCTCATTATCTGCATGCACGATCATGACATTACCTTGCCCTTTCATGTTAAATTGTTAACAAAACAGTATGCTAATTAAAGAACACTGTTAAACCATCTCTTAGCCGAGTTGGTTACTTGCCATGCTATTAGATTTTCATAGCTCAGGTCAGTGGATCAACTCTCCTTGGTCATTAAACTGTTTGACAATATACATATGCTAGCACAATTCCACCATACAAGGATGGATGCAAATTCAGTTTAACAATGCAAATTTCCAATCCGTTCAAAGATTTTTTCGTTCCATCTAACATGAATGGCCAGTAGACTCCAGATGCAACCCTTGCATTGCCGTATCTTCAACGGTTCCCAAAAGCTTCTTTACATCTCTCTGTCGTTAATCCAGAAAAGAAGAAGAATTAAACATCTACATACAAGACACACACACACACACAGAGGAGAGAGGGAGAGTACTCTTTCATAACCAAGAAGACAAAAAAGCTAATTTCCAACCTCGATAGTTAGAGGGGAGGTTGTCGGGTAATAGCGATCAACAGCTTGTCCATCCTTATCAACCAGGAATTTGGCAAAGTTCCATTGGACATCATCCTTGAAAATTCCCCACTTCCCTGATTTCAAGAACTTGTACAGCGGAGCAGCATTGCTACCGTTCACTTCAATCTAATGCATGAATTGAGATAATTTCATAAAACGTTCGGCCTCAAAAACATTATTGGCTTAAAAGCATGAAAAATAATACTATATCTCTGTCTCAAGTTTCTGTAGACCAAGTATTATTTGCATCTCGTTCAAATAAAAGCCCAAACCATAAGTTTTACCTTATCAAAGATGGGAAATTCAGATTTGAAATGAGTGCAGACAAATTCTAAGATCTGATCATTGCTTCCAGGCTCCTCCTCACCAAACTGATTGCATGGGAAGGCTAAGATCTCCAAACCTATTTTGAACAGAGATTGATCCTTTGATATCATTATGATTATATTGCCCATCAACCATAAGATCGAATAGCATCAATGCTGAAATGGAGAAGAATAAAAAAATAGTACTCTTTTATGGGAAGTTACTGTTTCTGATATTACGAAGATTTAATATAAGTTACCTAGACCCTTCATTTTTGCCAAAATACCCATGTCGACATGGTGTACATGCGGGTATGGTTGTGGCAATTTTACCCTAAAGTAATGCAAAATCTTAAAATTTTGGCATTCTGACACTTGGATCCATACCTGTTTCAGATCCTCCTAGCTGAGTCTAGGTAACATAGGATTTAACCAAAGTGGAAAATGCATTCAATGAAAAGAAGTATCCGTGACGACAACATTTCCTTCAACTCACCTCCCACACACACAAAAAGACTTCCTCTCAAGCATCTCGTGAATATGCTGAACTAAGAATCACGAAAACAATTAACTAGAAGTTATCCAAACCACAAACCTTGATTTTTGTACTTTTCATACAACTGGTTCAGCTCCACGTAATTTGAATTCGTCATTCCACTGTCACAATAAAACTTCATTGAGTAAACAAAACTTCAGTTCGCAAGAGGTGAGGCTCCATCCGTCCAGAGAAAAAGGCACATCCTTTCTTTCTGGAACATCCTGTCTCAAAACTAAAAAGAAACTTAAATGGAAAAAAAGCTGTCTTCAATCTCCACAAAAGATTAAACGGAGAAAGAATCATTATGCTCCCTTCTTTCCACTCAGAGTCTTAAAGATACAATTGATTTGCATAAATACCTTTGATTTTAGAACTAGGGTATTTTTCTCAAATTTGATTTTCATGTAATAAGGATAAATTTAGAAACTCACAAAGTTAATAGGCTCTAGTTTTCCAAATAAGATTCTATAAGTGCATCATCCCAAAATAAAAAGTAGGACTCTTCAGGAACAAAGGGAGTGATGTCACAAACAGTTGAAATGAAGAAACGAAAGGGAGAAGAGGTGCACCATTTGGAGGCAACATTGATGATCAGTAAGACTTTTCCCTTGTAACTGCTAAGATCTACATCGTTTCCCTTGGCGTCCTGCAATTGACAGCAAATAACAAAACTAAGTTGATGGATGATTTTATCAACATAAGAAGTAACTCATCTCAAGCATTTATTATGATTGCATTAATAGCTTATCCTATGGACGAACGAATCTCTAAACTTCTATGTTATAGTTCATACTACAATGCCGTGGGAAGCAACGGGTCAATGCCATAAGCAAAATGTAAATTTGACAAAAACCGATAATTATTATCCAAAAAGACAAAAATGCCCCTAAAACTTCCATAAAACATCCAATGAGCTTCCTAAGACATCTCAACCTGGTGTTAGGCCCTGGGAACTGAAACCAACTACTTTCTTGACTCAGGTCAAAACCATGGAAGTGGCGGAGCTATTCTTATATGTGGTGTTATTTAGGGTAAATGGGTAATCTCACAAGTGTAGTTCTAAAAGCCTCTGCACATCATGAAGTTTTCTTGAGCTCTACTGATAAATTGTAGGAAGGATACAACTCTTTTCAATGATGGCTACAAAGAATCTTAAACTTATGGATTGAATTTTTTTTTTTGATAAGTAAAACTTATGGATTGATTAGTCGCTCCACTTAGGAGTATATAAGAGGTGACACAGGTAAAACACAATACACACAGTGTATACAACTACTCTCTTTCTCTCTCAAAAACACGATATTGTCTGGCATCATTGAGTCCTCGAATACCTTATCTGGGCACTCTTCTTGCTTTTTTTGTTCTTCTTGTTCTTGTTTTTGGTGCAGGTTTCCAGATCGGCCTTGTTAGCTCAACAAGGAAGATTGAAGCGGCAACAGCCACAACACCTCTCTTGCAACAAGTTTAGAAGTAACTGATACCAGACTGCCAGGGAATGACAAATAATTGCTACTGGATTTTCCAACCCAACTTATACAATGATTCATCCTCAAGTAACTTCCATAACATTATAATATGATACTAATTAGATTTAGTCAAACCTGATGATGAAAAAGCTAAGATAAATCAAACTACGAAGTTAAACTTTGAGGATTCAAAGAACTTCACATTCACTAACAACAAGCATAGTCTATGACTGACATCTAAATAGTCTCACGTACAACCTAAATCAAAATCCAACAAATCTTCATTTTACCACAAACGTATCAAAAGAACAAAAGATAAATCACGAGCATGACTGATTCTTCTTTGAACCAATCTAGAGGCATACGCAACCCAACAACAGGCGACAACATAGTGGTCAAAGATGATGACCAAAAATTACTGAGCACCAGATTCGTTGCCTCGAAAGTGTGAACCCCATGGTCCCACCAAACTTAAACGAGGTCAAGGTAATCACCCTTCAACAGTCCACATTACATTTTTATGATTGCAGAAGAGCGGCTGCCTCATCAACTTTCTCATTTTCATCTGTAGGCCACAGTTGAAAAAAGCAAATAAAATGACATTACTAATCTTTTAAACAAGCTAATCTAGTGCTATTATCACATTATACATTCAATCCTAGAATGTCCAGACTTAAAAGAGTAAAATTGAACTTGTCCATCCAAGTCTTATATTTCCTCCGTTCGCTGAGTTAGTTTTCTGTTTCGAGAAGTTCCACTTAAAGAATTTTCTTCAAAACCTAAACTTAGAAAATCTAATATCAAATTTACCCTTGTTGTATTTGACTCAGAATTAGCAACTTTACTTCCATCCTTGAAACAAAGGCTATTTATGGCAACTCAATTCCAAGCCTTGGATTAGGAATTAAAAGAATAAAATGATTTCCACAGAATTTAAAAGCTCATCCAATTCCAATTTCACAGCTTGCAATTGAGTTGCCAAACATAGCCTAAAGGGTATTTATGAATTTTTTTCTTAATCCCTACAATGTTTGACTTTTAACGTGGACTCTTTGAGCAGACGGAGCATTAGAGACCAAGATTTGATAGAGTCAGGGTATCCAAATCATGGGGTTTTCTAAGATGCAAGGAGTTACATTAGTCTAAATTTAAAGACATCCCCCAAAACCCATAACTCAGACCCATGTTTAAGAAAAGTCCCAACCTACTAATTCAATGTAACTTGAGCCCAATTTGTTCCAGTATGAAGAGCACAGAGTATGCTGTAGACATTTGCTAAACAAAGTTTTAGATTAGTATTTCTTTAAGTTTACACTTTTTTTTGTAATGACTTTGCAAGAAGAGAGGGAAACAATAAGATTCTTCATACGTTTAAACTTCGTCATAACAGAAAAAAAAAACAATCTTTATAAGAATCACACATTCAAGGCATCAACACACACACACACACACACAGGTGTTTAGGGTGAGAAAGTAACCTTGACAGTGAAGTCGTAGACTGATTTTGGGTTGTATTTGGGCTGGCTCGCCATCCTGATTCCTAAACTGGAATTTTTGCGGCGATTGCTTCCACTTTTCAAGTTTGAGCTACAGTCTACAGTTCAAAGAAACGGAAATGAAACGAGTGTGACTTCTTTTCAACAGTTGTTTTGCACAAACTGGAGATTAACTTATGAGGTAATCGCAGACGATCCACTTTCATCAATTTTTCGGTTAAATTCCGACAATTTTCGAAATAAATGTTTCCATATTACCCAAATTTAAATAAGGCTGTATTTTTTTTTAATTTCTTCTCCATCTTCTTCTTTTTCGTAGTTTGTTTGAAGATGCAAAATAATATGAAGTGGAAAGAAAGCGGGAAGTTGAGTGACGAAGAATAACGGTAGTTAGTATATACTGTTTCTTCGTCGAGTTGAGTGACGAAGAATAACGGTAGTTAGTATATATTGTTTCTTCGTCGCTTAACTTTCTACTTTTTAACTAATTAGTAAGGTTCACGTGTGTTACACGTGGTGTTAATGGTTTTTTAAAAGTGATTTGTTAGTTCTTTCATTTTTTTTGTTGATTTTTAATTATTAGATTTTTATGTGTTTTAATCTTTACAGTTTTTTAAACTTATAAATTATGTTGTTGTGTGTTTAACATTTCTGATACGTTATTTTTCGGTCATTTATAATGTATGCTTTTAGTCATTGTATAGCAAGGTATCCTACACATTTTTTTTTTTTGTTGGTTATTTTTAAATCTCTTTTTTTTTTAAATACCAAACATGAATTCAGTGTGTAAATTGAAAACAATTCAAACTTACTATCTTAGATAAACACATTGTTTTTGGAGACTTTGCTTATGTCGTTTCTGGAATTTATGACTCTTTTTGTAAAAAAAAATATTGTGTTGGAAAATCAAACTCTCAACCCTAAAGTATATAACTGTACTAAAAAATACAAAATTTCACCAAAGTATCTATGAAGTCTCACTTTGCCACACCCAACCTAAGTTTTGTGTCATTTTCATATCATTTTATAACTTTTTTCTAGTTTACCCCCTAGCTACGACGAAGGTTACCAATTTGACATTAAGGTACACATGAGATTTCACGTGTAGGGCATTTTGGTCATTTTTTGACAACACTTTCTATGCTTTTATTACCCAAAGAGAAACTTCTTTTTCTTCTTCTCCAACAACTCTTTCTCTGCTTCTTCTCCATTAATGATCTCTTATGTAAATTTTAATTGAGATAAAACTCAAGTGTGTATGAATCTTTTATTCAAAATTTTATATTAAAAATAAATAAAAATATAGCATAATCATATCAGATATCAGAGAGATATAACTGAAGATCAGATAATTACAATCAGGTGTCAAGACCGCCACAAATAAGAACCCATAAAAAATTAAAGCTGTCACAGCCCCCTGACATTTCTCTCTTTCTCTCTCGTACAACACAATACACAAGCATACACCACGAATTTTGAAACACATATTTGAACCAATCACAAATGTATACGACAAAGATGAGCCACACTATAGTTCAATCCGTCTTCATCGTCCCTAGCTTCAATTTTAATAAATTTCTCATCAACACCGTTGATATTGCTTATGGTTTGATTGGACCAAACTATCGATCTTAAACATTATTCGCCACCGTGTCTATTACTACGATTACCAGACATGACATCATCATCACCAAATTTGACATGAAATATGAAAATGCTACAAAATTACGTTGAGGGCCAAAGTGGATTTGGTGGATACTTAAGGGGAAAATTGTATTTTGTACTACTTTTGATGGAGCCAAAATATGATTAGCTCTCAAAATTACACAATAAATCTTACATTGCATCCCAACCTACGAAGTGTCTCACTTCCATACCTTATTTTTCTATTTGTTCCACTTTGCACCCTTCCGTCTATGGGTGTTGAAAATAGTAATGGAAAATTGTATGTACATGTCACATGAAAATTATTTTGATCATTTTTCTTGGGGTGCAAAATGGGATTTGATTATAACTTTAATATTTAGTTACCCATTTAGTATTTAAAATAGGTTTTTAAATAAAAATAATAAATAATTGTTTCAATAATCCAAAAATAATTATATGACCAATTTACAATTCCCCCTCGTAAAGTATCCACCAAATCACATAGTGCACCATAACCTAAGGTTTGTCCCATAATGGTATGCTATGCTACATTTTTGTTTTCCATTTTCCACCTTACCCTTGACGGACGTTAGAAAATTCACTTAAAATAGCACGTGATCTTTCACGTGCGGGGCAAAAATGACATTTTCCTTATCTGGTTAAAGAGTAAATGCATTAAAAGGAAAAACCCTAATTTCACATCATCTCATCTCTCATCTCCTGGTGCAATCCCATCTTCGGCTCCTTCGTAATAGCCGCCATCTCCAGCCTAAACTCTTCCCACTCCAGTCACTCCTATCACAGCTCTGACGCTTACCTCTTTCGATTTTAGCCAAATTTCATCTTCGATCTCCCTCATTCTGTCCCCTGCAAAAGTCGCACATGAAGTAGCAATCAGAGGCTATATAGTATACTTACTAAAAACCCTTATAAAAACATGAGATTAACAGAAAACCAATAACCCATATCGTCGAATTTATCAGAAAGAGAGACGTGCGTGAATTAAGAGAAATGGTAAGGAGTTTTATTGAAATACTCTTCAATTTTGTTGGAGAAAATTGGGCATACGACCGACTTGCATATGACTTAAAACAAAGTATCGAAATTGAGAGGATATTGAAGAAGTTATGGTTCTAGATGATTTCAACCTCAGAACAACTGTCCTGGTGGTTTGGTTGAATTATTTAAGAGAAAAAGTAAAGTAAAGTAAAGTCATGTAAGAGGATGAAAGAGGGGGTAAGAAATTGATTGATTTCAGTGGTGGTTGAGTTTCATCGGAGAAGGTGAGTGGATCCAATTTCATATAAGTAATCGGAGATGGGACGGGTATCTATAGGTAAAAGTTTTTCATATCTTTTGTTTGCGTACTTTGTTTTCATCATCAAGATAAAAAAAATTGATAATGAAATCAAACGCGTATCTATCTTCTGAGTTAAGAGAGAGAAATTTAAGAGATAAATTTAGATGGAGTGGATAAAACCCAGATCGGGTTTTGGGTTAATTTTTGTTTTGGGACGACTGAAGACCGGAAAACATGGTGGTTCTTTTTTCTAGATTTTCTTTCAGCTAGAAAAAAAGAAATGGTGGACCCCCATTATATATATATTTTTACATTTTAACTTTACACACACATCTATATAATTTTTTTAGAAAATTATATTTTATTTCTTAATTTTATTAGGCTAAAATACATTTAGCACCCCCAAAGTTTATACCAAATTCTTAATATTTCCCTCAAGTTAACACCCACAAAGAAATATCAAATTAACGCGACTTTTCTAACGGCTGTGGTTAGGGTAAAAAATAGGAAGAAAAAAAAATGTTGGATACTATTATGAGACAAACCTTAAGGTTGGAGTGCACAATGTGATTTGATGGATACTTTTGAGGGAAATTGTAATTTGACATAATTATAAGGAAAATGATATACAACTAATCATATTACTTTCTTTACAGCTAAGTTTTGAAAAACTGCAAAGTTGTTTTGGACAAAGACATTTTTGTTCTTTTTCAAGGCTTAGTTGTAAGGATAATTATAAAATTAGTTGTAAGGCTAGCAACGTTATTATTATAATTTTTCTAATATTTAAATTAAAAATTAAAAAATTGCATTACTCTCAAAAAATGAAATTTAGAATTAATTTAATTTATTTTGTTATCATTAGCTTTCTTCCATCAACCTCATCATTCATAGACCCACTACCATTATCACCTCAAATAACACCATTAACCCAAAAATCAAATTTTGATTTGATTTGATTTTTTTTATCTAATTATTTACTCATTCGTTCAAATTAACCTATATGTAAAACTCGTCATTTATAGACCCACCACCACCACAACCTTAAATTTCACTATTTACAAATACAAAATATTTTTTTTGAATTTTCAAATTTGAAGATTGAAACTCAAACCTATATGAAGATTTGAAAAATTGATGATTTGGAAATCTAATAATGTCATATTCCACCTAAACCACCATTGTCATACTTACAATCACTCGGGGTAATGAGACTCCTGGTTAAGTCCCAAGGCCGGTATTTTTTGGATACTATTAGATTCAGACATGGCTTTGGTTTTCAGTTCTGGATATTATCAGATTCAGACAGTATATTATGTGTATCGCGACAGCAACACATCTACATTGTTCTTCTGGATTTCTGGCGTAGTTATGTATGTGTATTACTTCAGCAACACAGCTACAGTGTTTATAGCAAGACAAGTTAAAACTCTCTTGCAGATTCAGCTCAGATACAAGTCAGATTGAGATACTGATTTATATCCGGACTATGTGTTTATATTATGTTGAGTCAATGTGCATTATAACATGATCAACGTGAATTGTGTGCAAGTATATGAATTGCTATACTTGGTGTATCGTGTATTGTGTGTTATGTATTGGTTATATTTGCATAACAACATGCCATATGAATCACGTAGCAACTTACTGAGTTTATCACTCACCCTGTTCCTTTTGTTTTCCTTAGATCCCAGCCAGGCAGAAAGTACGCGGTGAGGTCGGCGATATTTATTAGACGTCAACAGTCTTTGGTATGCAGAACTTCAGGAGGGTGTATTATGTTTTGTAAGGACAGGGATTTATAGGAGGGTTATGTAAACTCCTCATTGGGTTTGTGTTTAGTACGCCATTATTCATTTGTTGCCGACGTGTAACGTCGTGCTTGTATATGATACTGTAGTGTTGGTTGACTTTATAGCCTTGTATAGTCCGGGCATTGACTCGTTGACTTTGTTATTTTGTTTCTCGGACTTTGGTGCCGTGGTGTTTTTTAATTATCTTATTAGTGATTAATAATTTGTTAATCAGGTTTTTGTTCAGCCTACTTTTAGCAGGGGTTTTGCACATGTTTTATTTCTGACTAGTGTGTTTTGTTTTGATGTTACACGCTTGACCCAGATTTCGTATAGAGATTTGGGGTCGGGTCGTGTCAAGATCATCTTAACGATAACGAATGCAACGTTTGTAAGTATTAAACGTTCAACAACACAAGAGTAGGCCACTGGTCCTACCACAAACACCAACTATAAAAGATAAGTCTGTAAATAGTAGACTTTCTTATGACAATCTCAAGCACACCATTGAATCTATATTATTTATAAAACACATAGGTAACCGCACATTACCTTAGAATCGTAATCGTGTCCGTAGCTACTAGACACCGATATCAACACACGGGTAGTCCCCTAATCCTACCACCCAAACCAAGAAACAATTGTTGAGTCCGTAATTACTGGTTTATCAATAAACCACTTGACAAACCAGTTTCATAAACCAATTTCATAACAGAGATAAACCTATCCGTCAACATGGTTTATCAATGGTTTATTAATAAACCAGTTGCATTTTGAAAGGAAATATCATTTTTGACTTAGCAAAACCAAATTATATCATAAACTGACCTGGTTTATCAATAAACCAGTTGATAAACCATTAGATAAACCAATTTCATTAAGCAACATAATATGTAACGGAACCACTTGATAAACTGTTAACTGAAAGTAAGATGGTTTATCCATGGTTCATCAATAAACCACTTGATAAACCATTTGATAAACCAGTTTCATAATCCTGTCAAACCACACACATAAATCAAAACCAACATAATATGTACCAAAACTAGTTTGCAATTACAACAATATAACATACTTTGTACCAATGTTTAAGTACCAATTATAACAACATATGTACCAATGTTTCAGTACCAATTACAAAAAACATAACATAGTCTTTACCAATACCAAAGTATACAAATGAATGATTAGGTTTCTATGGTTTAGGACCAAGTTTCGATGCAGGCATAATGTAGGGAGAAGAGATATGTGCAGATGTTTTTCCCCCTCTTTTTGTTCGATTCCAAAATATTTTCAGCCTCAATACCAATGAGACATTTCCTTTTTCTACCCTTAACCTCATCTATTTTTCACTGCTTATCCTCAGCCTCTTAACCTGGTTCATATGCAATTGATAAATCAGATACTCTTTCCAAAATATCTTCTAACATCGCTTTCACATTTTCACTTCTTCTTCTGGTCTTCCTTTGGAAGACACTTACACTCTTCGTGGCAATAGTAATGGAGATGGGAGTAGTGGAGATAAGAGTGGTGGTGGTAGGGAGAGTAGTGGAGATGGTAGGAGTGGTGGTGGTAGGGGTAGTAGTAGAGATGGTGGGAGTGGTGGTGGTAGGGATAGTAGTAGAGATGGTGGTAGGGAGAGTAGTGGAGTTGTGAGTGGTGGTGGTAGGGACATTAGTAGAAACGGTGGGACTGGTGGTGGTAGGAAGAGTAGTTGAGGTGGGAGTGGTGGTGGTAGGGAGAGTAGGGGAGATGGTGGGAGTGGTGGTGGTCAGGGCCGGCCCTGTAAAATCGGGGGCCTAAGACGATCATATTGACCGGGGCCTTTCCTTTGTAGCAATTTTTTTTCTTCTGTTTTTTAAAAAACTAAAGAAACAACCAAAGAAATATAAAAGATAATAAAAAAAAACACTTCATTTCAAAGTTATGGGCATAACACAAGACATTTACAAATTGTTACTTAAATGCCACTCTTCTAACACATTTAGAAGCAAAATCAGTAATCAAAGTAGAATAATCAATTTTTTCAGCCATGTTTTTCTCAATAGATATCATAGCTAGCCCATTCAAGCGTTCTTGAGACATTGTGCTCGAAGATAGTTCTTTATCAACTTCAACTTCGAAAAACTTCTTTCCCAGATGCAAATCAGAATGAATAGTCAATAGAATTCGGTAAGCAATTTCCGTGTTTGGAAAACAACCATTATTCCGTTTCAAATAATTCAACACTTGGATAGGTCCTCCTATTTCTGTAGGCAAAATATGTTTAACAAGTTGCAACTCCATAAACAAATCATCCTCGTCCACATCAACTTGTCCATTATGTGTCAAAATATTTGAAAGATTTTTGCAAGAACTTTTAAACTTGAATCATCATCCACTTCTTCAAATCAAATAAGAAGCCAAATTTTTTTCGTACTCACTAAATTGCTTGAATCTTTCATTAAGTGAGGTGAGAGCTTTGTCAACAATAAACAAGAAGTACTCTAATCTGAAACTCTCTTGTGGAGAAAAAATGGTCTCTTCACTAGAAGTCTCATCAAAACGTCTTTTTCTATGAATCTGTCTTTTTTCACGAAATATCGGCTCAATATCCATTTCCTGAGCAAGTTCTTGTGCTTTTATTAAAGCATCATTGAAACCATGCTCTCTGTATTCACGAAAACGAGTAATAAGGCCCTTCAATTGATCTATCGCAACATCGATATGCATGTCTTCACTTTGAAAAGTCTTACTCACAATATTGACCGCATATAAAATTTCATACCAAATCATTGTGCTAACCAAGAACTCAAAGCTCCCAACTTCATGTACGGCTAATGATTCTGCTTCACTAGATGTTTTGGGATCTTCACTAGAACTTGCTAAATCAAACAAAGCATCTCTGATTTTTAAGGCATTATATTTGATTGGTTTAACACTTTCAATGTGGCTCTCCCAACGAGTTTGAGACAAAGGTTTAAGTGTAAGACCATTCACATGCCTTTTCAATATGTCCCACCGTTTTGTTGAAGATGAAAAAAGTGTATAAAGACGTTGAACCACTCCAAAATAATTTCTAGCCTTAGGAGATGAGTTTGCCATATCACACAATGCAAGATTCAAACTATGACAACCACAAGGTGTGTAAAATGCTCTTGGATTGATGCTAAGCAATCTACTTTGTACACCTTTCCGATGCCCTTTCATATTAGCACCATTATCATAACCCTGCCCCCGAATGTCTTCAATTTTCAATCCTAACAGAGATAAAGCATTTTCAAGTTCCGAAAAGAGCCCCATTCCAGTTGTATCATCAACTTTTATAAATCCCAAGAAATACTCTGCAACTTTAACAGGAGAATCAGTGTCATTTACACAACGAATGAGTAAAGACATTTGTTCTTCATGACTTACATCAGGTGTACAATCAAGTATAACCGAGAAGTATTTTGCCTTTTTTATCTTTTCAATGATAGTACTTTTCACCTCATTAGCTAACAACTGAATCAATTCGTTTTGAATTTTGTGGCTAAGGTAGTGATATTGAATTTCCTTACTTTGAAAACGCCGTAAGTGCTCTTGCATAACAGGATCAAACTCTGCAATCATTTCAATCATACTTAAGAAATTTCCATTGCCTTCCTCATAAATCTTCTCCTTATTTCCCCTAAAAGCCAAATTGTTTTTTGCAAGACTTTTAACAACAGCCATCACTCGTATGAAAACTTGTCTATGGTGTTCTTTCTCTCTCATAATTTGTTCTTGCACACTTTTATCAATTGTCAGATTACGCCTCAGTCTCATCTCCAAATCAATCCATTTTTGCATGCAAATTATGTGCTCATTGTTTGACTCATGTTGTTTGAGTCTGCTTCCAACATTGTGCCAATCTCTAAACCCGATACTAGTCAATTGAGAATCACCTTCTTTTTCTTTTTCTTTAAAAAGCTTACAACAAAAGCAAAACACTTTATCGGAGGATCTTGAATACACAAGCCATTTTCTATCTTGTTTCTCTCCATTGGGCAAGCGGCGAGTATAATGCACATTTGAAAAATGTCGTTTCTTATCTGAATCATCCCTTGGATATTCAGATTCTTCCATTTCAACTCTAATTGGCCCTTTTTCCACCAACAAACCTATGAGTTTATCATCAATTGACTTCCAATTATTTGGATCATAAATGTCTAATTCTGAAGGTTCTTGAATGTTTTCTTGAGCCGAAGGAATGTCACTATTGACCCTTTCTCCTTGTCCATGGTCACTATCAACGGGATCATTATGATTTACATTAACCGCTTCTTCGAGCACTGGATTTTCAATGGAAATGGTTTCACTTTCATCCAACTTAGTAGATGTGAAATACTTGTTAATAGAACCACTTAAAGCTTGTGTTAATTGTTCTTGCTTTAGCTTCTTCTTCCTTTTTTCATTTCCAGAAAGATACTTTCGTGATGACATTTTGTCTACCTACAATAATTGTCAATTTACAAGAAACAATTCAAGTTCCATTATCAATCAAAAAAAAAAAAAAAACGAAACTCATCAAAATTCAATAAAAACCCATTAAAATTAATTTCTACAGTTCTACTCATAAAAAATTAAGCAAAAAATTAAAAATCAATAATCAATAGAAAGAGAGAGAGAGAAACCCATTAATTCAAGCAATGAAGCAAAAATAATAAATTAAAACAAATAATCTGTAAAGTGCAACAATCCAACCCAATACCCATTTAATGATCTAAACATAAAAGTATAAAACATTAATGATTTATAATTTCTAAATGAATAAATAGACTAAACAAAATTACCTAAAATTGAAAACATGTTAATGATAGGCTATTAGGATTGTTTAGGAATTTAGGATGAAGAATAAGTGAAATAGTGAATGACATCATGAACGGGCTAGTGGGCTACCAAAATAGAATGCATAATATTGAACAATGAATATTAATTAATTAAAGAAAAAGTCAAAAGTGATAAGTGAGAGCATGAGAGAATGAAAGGGGTTGGCTTCTAATTTGTAATTACCTGGACCGACGGCTGAATGGAGATGAGGAGGCACAACCGCACAAGCAAGTGAGCTGTAAAGCAACTGAGCAATCAACAATTACAAGGAGTTGTCACTTGTCGAGACTTGAGACTTGAGTTGTTGACTTGTTGGTTGTTGTCGCCGACAGCGCTCCGACTCCCTTAGTCCTTTTGCCTCGTCTCCCGTGCGGCCGCCTGCCAGTAAATTATAATACTCCGTATAATTTAGGGCTTCATTAAAAAATATATATAAAAGGAAGAATACAAATTTGGGGCCTAAAAAATTAGACATTTTTTGGGGGCCTAAGGCCTGGGCCTCACCCACCTCATGCAAGGGCCGGCTCTGGTGGTGGTAGGGACAGTAGTGGAGATGTGAGTGGTGGTGGTAGGGACAATAGTAGAGATGAAAGTGGTGGTGGTAGGGATAATAGTGGAGATGGGAGTGGTAGTGGTAGGAGGAGTAGTAGAGATGGTGAGATTGGCATTCGGGATTCTGGAAAAGGGAGTAAAAGTTTGAAAAGTAGGAGAAGAGTAACGGGTAGGAGTCCATGATAAGTTGGGGGGTGATGCTTGTTCTTGAGCAAGATCTAAACATGCTTTTAGATCATCCTGTCAAATCAAGTAGGTAAGCAAGTTTAGGTAACTATAAACTAATTAATATAAAAACAAATTACTCAAAATCAAAAGTCAATCACTTCAGTCCTCAATCTTTTGGCCCATCTTCTGCAAGAAATAAAAAATTGTACTAAGAAGAGAAGTGCTGGTGCTGCTGGTCATAATGGGGAAGGGAGAGAGAGAGAGGGTGTTTTCGGGAGGGGAGGCATCGTGGGGACCAACGGCCTTCATCTTCAACACGTTCAACCTCAACATGGAAGGATGTGCTCCAATCAGCGCCAAACTGACGCTCATACTCAACAATACATCGTTTTTATTTTCGGCCTCGGTAGGGCTCAATGGAACATGCACTTCATCCTGTCAATTGAGAAAAATACCAACTTGATTAATAAACTATATTGGGCACTCAACTGTTTATAAAATAACATAGTTTGGATTAAATTACACCACAACTTTATTAATCAAACTCTACATTTACCCTTGTGTTATCCAATATCTCCATGATTTCCTCATAGCTTGGATTTTAGCATGACTTCCACTTGCACATTCTAGGTATTTTGGGTACTTCATTGTTGATGTTTGATAGATCATATAGTTTTTTAAATCCAGGAAAACCATGGAACAACTCAAATTCCCAAACCTGTATTTTCAAAATGTTACATATTAGAAGCATATCAAATTGAAAAAATCAGCTAACCATTCAATATAAAATCAGCTAACCATATAAGATATACAATTGATTACCTGTAATGCCAACGGAAAGCCGTTGCATACAGAAGTCTTAGCACTAGAACTAGCCATCTTCATCACTGAATTGAGAAGGTGGGTACATGACTTTGTTCCCCATGGATATTTATTGAACAAGTCCAAGTTCTCAACTATACTCAAAACACCCACATCAATAGCAGTATTAGGTGATGCACCCCTCAGCACATGCTCCCAAACAAGTACAAGACCAATCTTCAGCTTTTCATCAATGTCAGTTGCCTCTCTAAATATTTCTCTTAACTCTTTAGGCTTCACTGATTTCTCGTTCAATTCAAGAATATATTTCTCCACTAGTGCCTTGGTACTAGGGATTTCATGGTCATAATGTTCCAATAATTCAGGTTTTAAACATGTGATTAAGGTGTAGTTCGAAAAGGAAAATCTTACCTTTTTACCACCTATACATAACCATATTTCATTTTTATTGTTTCTAGGTGACTCAATCCTAAAAAATGCCAACACATGAATCAACACATAGCTCTTATTCAATTTTTTCTCATCCTATACAGTTTACCAAAAGCTGAATTCTTGAATAGGGTTTCGTGTGCATGATCTAATGCGTTATATACCTCATCTAACACTAACAAATTGCATATGGTAGTAACCTTGGATTTGTACCAGTCATCACGTGAAATAATATATGCCATCTGTAATAGAAATATAAATTAAACATTAAAACGAGGAACTAATAATATACAACTATTAAAACAAAGTTTACTTCCACGGTTGATTCAAGTGATCATATGAAATTACACATGGTTTACTAACATGGTTGATTCATAAACCATGTTATAAAACACATGGTTATGAAACACATGGTTTTCACAATATAAACAAAAACCCTAGTACATGGTTTACTGACATGGTTTATTGATAAATCAGATACATTCAAGAGAAAATAAAATCATTTTTGCCTTAAGAAAACAACTACACGGCAAACTGATAAACAGAAACGTAAACATGAACATGAACATAACAATACAATTCAATATAAACAAGTGTTCATGGTTGTTTCAAGTGATCATATGAAATTACACATGGTTCACTGGCTTATTGATAAACTAGATGTATTCAAGAGAAAATAAAATCATTTTTACCTTAAGAAAGCAATTACATGGCAAACTGATAAACAGAAACATGAACATGAACATAGCAATACAATTCAATATAAACAACTATTCATGTTTATTTAAAGTCATCATATGAAATTACACATGGTTTGCTGACATGGTTTATTGATAAACTAGATGCATTCAAGAGAAAATAAAATCATTTTTGCCTTAAGAAAGCAACTATATAGCAAACTGATAAACAAAAACATGAACATAGCAATACAATTCAATATAAAAAACTATTCATGTTTATTTCAAGTCATCATGTTCATTTCAAATCTATTAAAAGTGGGGTTCGACTAAAATGATCGACCATAAATACAACACTAAAACCTAAGCGAAAAAGCAATGTGAGGTTTACCTAGTTCTGAAGTGATGATCACCAACGAGTTAGGGGGTTCGTAGAATTGAGAGCTCCTGAGCTTTGAATCGAAATCAAATTAAAATCGATGGTCGTCGTTGAGAGGGGTCTAGTTCGACAAGGCTCTGTTTTAAGAAAATGGAATGAACTAAGTGTTTTTTTCAGTTTCACTTGTGTATATATGTATTTTTTTCTCAGCCTTTCGTGGTCGTCAAGTGGTTTATTAGATAAACCACTAATAAACCAAAGTATATGTAATAAAAAAATTGTCAATCAAAATTTACTCATGGTCGACTAGTCGACCAAGGTCGACCACGACATGTCGCAAGGGAGTTTTCTTTTAATCCATTTGTGCCAGTCCTTTAGTTAGTCAAAGGCTATATTTGTTTAGTCATCGGGTCAAATGGTTGTATTTGACCGATTCCTCGGGAATCAAAGAAAAAAAATGAAGGTTGGGGAATCTGAAGGGATGGATTGCAATTTGCAATTGCACCCCTACCTTAAGCCCAAAATTAGATTAATTTGTTGGGTCCCTGTACTTTTTTCAGAGTGTGGACAAAATGACTATTTTACCACGAGCCAATGCCACATAAGACACACGTGTGTTGACCTAACGAAAAAAAATTAACGAAAGTGGACTGAAGGACACTAATTGCATCAAAAGTTTTCGTACAAGGACCAATTAGGTTAGAAAAATTTAACAAGGATGAAGTTGTTAAAAGGTTTTAAGTAAAGGGACGATTTGGGTAATTCGCCTTAAATAAAAACACAGTGGACTTTTAGAGTTAAATATTGTCCAAAAGGGACCGGCACGGTTGTGTCCCTTATCCCCACCGGGGGGGGCTGGACTGGGCTGTATGATATGCTGAATATCTTTCAGGTGTATTTCGGGCCGGGTCTATGACAAAAGGATGACCAATGCAATCATGTACTTGATCTTACATGGCCGTGGATAATTAACACCCTTATTTATATTAGCAATTTTTCTATCTTCATTCATATTCAATCAATACAGGGCTGTACAATACAAATGTGGATTTGATCTTATGTGACATGCATCCTACCACTAAAATGAAATTAGACAAAAAAATTAAAAAAAAAAAGAAAAGAAAAGAGAACAACCAATAAAAAGAAATTAAAATAAAATAAAATTATGACTAGTATCAACACCCTCAAGTAGAATGTGAAAAGTTGACATTGTTATCCACAATGTGAACAAATTTGGTTGACACATCATATCCACACACATAATCCACATTTGCATTTGAGATGTTTTTTTCTTTTAATAATGATGTAAATCCTAGATAGTATCTAATTTCTTTCACATCCATATTAACATTGGTGATGCTCTAAGTTTTTAATGGGAAAAAGACATTTTGGAGGCAAAAAGACTAGATACCTTTGAGTAACAGGAGGTGTGCTAAGCATCAAGAACATTTGAGCATCGCGATGCACAATTTGTGCAACACGATACAATATAAGCATCACAAATTCAATTCGTACATTGGGATTTTTTGCATTGCGAATCCAATTCGTGTTGCCTGAATACAATTTGTGCATCGGGAATCCAATTGCTGTATTGTGAATCAAAATTTTGCATTAAGATTTTTTATATCACGAATCAATTTTGTGCATCATGAATCCAATTTGGCAGTTCCATTTCATAACGATGTATCACGATTGGAATTCAATGTATCGCGATTCAGTTCAGGAAAATTACAATTAAGCCGTGGAAGAAATGCTGGCCGGAGATATGGAAGGAGAAGATCTGGGCATGTTACAAACAATATTTTGAAAAGTGCCTTTATCGGTTGAAAAAAAGGAGGACTGTAGTTGTTAAAAATTTGAGAAAAGGTGCCGACCAACAATTTTTCTTATCTTTTTTCTAATTGTGTCCACATTTCATTTAACATTGTATTTTTTAAAAGTAATTTTTAAACTTCAACAGTAAACAAAGAATTTTTTATGAAGATTATTTTAGGGCAACATGACGAGTATACCCTTTATGAAATTGGATTAGGGGTACGTTGCATCGTAATTCAAAGTCAATGCATCGCAATTCCAATGTGTGCATCAGTAATCTAGTTTTTGCATCCAGTTCAAAAATTATGCATCACGATGGATACATAATTCAAAATCATGCAGCGGGATGCATCACTTTGGCTTTGATTTCTCTCACTCTATTTTCTTCACATTTATCTCCCAAGTTAGATAGTCTTGACTCTTGACAATTGATCACATTTATCTCCCAAGTTAGAGAAATTTTAGGAAGATGAAGATTCACCAGATAAATTTTAGGAAGAAATGAAGATTCGCTGGGGAAATATGAAGTAGTAGTTATTGAGAAGATTCATCAGAGAAATTTTATGAAGAAAAGAAGATTGACAGGGAAAGTTTTAGGATGAAGCTACCGTATATGTTATTGCGGGGTATTTACCATATTCTTAATCAAGATGAGTGATGTGTACATCGCAATTCCAATGTGTGCATCGGTAAACCAATTTGCATTTACATCAGAATTACTAGGAATTTTTTTCATGCATGAATTGCAATTCAAAAATCATGCATCGCGATGGAAATATAATTCAAATCATGCACCAGAATGCATTAATTTGTCTTTGATTTTTCTCACTCCATTTATTCACATTTATCTTCCAAGTTAGACATCCTTGACTCCGACAATTGATCACTCCTAAATATCCACAAAAAACAACTTTACAAGTTATTGGAATAGAAACAAAGATTCACCGGAGATATTTTATGAAGAGAAAAAATTGCAAACCAAAGTCGGAGATATTTGGGAAGATGAAAACTAGGCCTGTCAATTTGGACTATTTGGATATATTTTATTTAATAAATTTCTAAAAAACAAAATAAATAAATAAATAAATAAATTGGTCGACCTGATTTAACCAAACTCATTTATGATCCAACCCATTTAACCTATTTATTATTGGATTAATCGTGGGTCGATACACTTTCCTGAAATTGTAACCACTCTATAATTTTTTTTAAAACCTCTTAAGTCCACTTTTATATATTGTTTCCAATATTGCCCGTTTTCTTCACATTTGACTGAGGATCATTGCTTTCTCTGAAGTTTGCTTTTGCCCTTTGATTCCAGTGCCATCATTAATTTGCTTCTCCCCCCTTTGATTCCGGTGCATCATTGTTCAGTTGCCCATTCAAAACCAAAAGTCATTCAACCCAGGGAGCGTTGAGCGTTTGGTGTACTTAAAAATAGAAAGATAATTGATTGCTTGCTCACTACGTGGAGTCAGAAGGAAAAGGTAAAGGTAGGATATTTTCATGGCGAATGATATCGTATGGTTGAGAAAGGTCGTAGGAATTTCATTTATTCTCGTATGAGATTGCATCCGCCTTCATTTTCTTTCTAGCATCGCAACTTTTGAAATTTAGACATCGTTCAAAATTTTGGGCAGTGGCTTTTGCATTGCGATGACCAAAATTTTGAACGACGACCAAATTTTTAAAATGATGCTCAATTATTTTCCTCGTGATGCCCAATTTTGGACATTAAGCTTTCGTTTGCGATACCCAAATTTAGACAATGACTTGATCCACGTGTCTTTCCTTTATTAAAGGTATCTTTGTTATTTCTCTCCCAAAAGTGTACTTGTAGTGGTTAAAAAAATTATCGTGAACTTTTGAAGTTATATTTTATCCACAGGAGACCAACCAGAATTTCTCCTTTTATTATTTGGATCGAGACGGGCCGCAACCCAATTCCAACCTATTACCTGCTTCAACCCGCCCCGACCCAAACTGATGGACCTAAATTGAAAACAGTGAGTTGTAATGGAAAAGATGATGAATTGGGGGCCGGGCTCGACTGACTGAGCTGGGATAATTGGAGGATAGCAGGATGATGGGGGTGGCCCTTTTTATGATGAGGGGCATATTTTTAAGGGGGAATTTCAAGTGGGTACAATTTTAAAAACATGTTTTCATATAGAACCATCAATTTTTTGGACATTTCATGTAACTACAAATTGCTTGACAAATGACAAAAATGCCATTAATGAAGACAAAACTGATCCGACATTTTGGAGGACCAAATTAAACGAAACTCGATGCCTTTGGCATCGGGTTGCATTTAAATTGATTTTGGAGGACCAAAATTATTCAGAAAAGTCCGATGCCAATGCGGCATCGGGTTGCATTTAAATTGATTTTGGAGGAACAAATTAAACGAGAAAGTCGATGCCAATGCGGCATCGGGTTGCATTAAATTGATTTTGGAGGAACAAATTAAACGAGAAAGTCGATGCCAATGCACGGCATCGGGTTGCATTAAATTGATTTTGGAGGAACAAATTAAACTCGATGCCAATGCGGCATCCAATTGCATTTGCAAATTGATTTTGGAGATCAAAAACCGGACCAAACTCGATGCCAAGTCGCATCAGTTGCATTTAAATTGATTTTGGAGATCAAAACCGGTCCGAAACTCGATGCCAAGTCTGGCATCAGTTGCATTAAATTGATTTTGGAGATCAAAAACCGGACAAACTCGATGCCAAGTGCTGGCATCAGGTTGCATTTGACAGGATTATGGAGCACCAAAAACCGGTCGAAACTCGATGCCAAGTCGGCATCGGGTTGCATTAAATTGATTTTGGAGCACCAAAAACCGGATCGAAACTCGATGCCAAGTGGCATCGGGTTGCATTAAATTGATTTTGGAGCACCAAAACCGGACAAACTCGATGCCAAGTCTTGGCATCGGGTTGCATTAAATTGATTTTGGAGATCAAAAACCGGACCGAAACTCGATGCCAAGTGGGCATCGGGTTGCATTGAGCGAGATTATGGAGCACCAAAAACCGGTCGAAACTTCGATGCCAAGCATCGGCATCGTGGCATTCACAGATTATGCGGCACCAAAAACCGGTCCGAAACTCGATGCCAAGCACGGCATCGGGTTGCATTTCACGAGATTATGCGGCACAAAAATCGAGAAAGTCCGATGCCAAGGCATCGTTGCATTTCACGTGGATTATGGAGCATAAAAATCGCCAGAAAGTCGATGCCAAGTCGGCATCAGGTTGCATTTCACAGGATTATGGAGCACAAAAATCAGTCCAGAAAGTCTGATGCCAAGTGCTGGCATCAGGTTGCATTTCACAGGATTATGCAGCACAAAATCGATCGAAACTTCGATGCCAAGCACTGGCATCAGGTTGTATTTCACAGGATTATGGAGCACAAAAATCAGTCCAGAAACTCTGATGCCAAGCCCTGGCATCAGGATGCATTTGATAGTATTATGCAGGACCAAATTAATCCAGAAACTCTGATGCCAAGTGCTGGCATCAGGATGCATTTGACAGCATTATGCAGGACCAAATCAATCCAGAAACTCTGATGCCAATCATTGGCATCAGGATGCATTTGACAGAAAATCAATCCAGAAACTCTGATGCCAAGCCCTGGCATCAGGATGCATTGACGAAAATCAATCCAGAAACTCTGATGTCAAGCCCTGGCATCAGGATGCATTTGACAGTATTATGCAGGACCAAATTAATCCAGAAACTCTGATGCCAAGTGCTGGCATCAGGATGCATTTGACAAACATTATGCAGGACCAAATCAATCAATCAGAAACTCTGATGCCAATCATTGGCATCAGGATGCATTTGACAGAAAATCAATCCAGAAACTCTGATGCCAAGCCCTGGCATCAGGATGCATTTGACAGCATTATGCATGACCAAAATCAATCCAGAAACTCTGATGCCAAGTGCTGGCATCAGGATGCATTTGATAGTATTTTGGAGGACCAAATTAATTAAGAACCTCTGATGCCAAGCCCTGGCATCAGGATGCATTTGACTTGATTTTGGAAGACAAAAATCAATCCAAAAACTCTGATGCCAAGTGCTGGCATCAGGATACATTTGATAGTATTTTGGAGGACCAAATCAATCTAGAAACTCTGATGCCAAGTGCTGGCATCAGGATGCATTTGACAGAAAATCAATCCAGAAACTCTGATGCCAACTGTTGGCATCAGGATGCATTTGACTTGATTTTGGAAGACAAAAATCAATCGAAACTCGATGCCAAGCCCGGCATCGATGCATTTGACAAGATTATGCAGTACCAAATTAATCCAAAAACTCTGATGCCAAGCCCTGGCATCAGGATGGATTTGACAGTATTTTGAAAAACAATCAAATAGAAACTCTTTCAACGAAATTCCTTAGAACAAGCCTATGACGGCTAGGGTTCAAGCAAAAAGCAAAAAACTCAAATTTTATTAAAAAACTACCCAAATAATGTTTAATAGGGTATTTATATGCCTAACAATCCAAACCCTAAAAGGAAAAGTCTTAAACAAAAAGACGAAAAAGCTCGAAACTTCAGGCCCATAACAAGACTTAAACAGCGTTTTTGGGCTAAAATGAAGAGTTCACGGGGTAAACCCGGTGAATCTTGTAGAGCTCGTCGAGAGCTTCGATTTGATATCTGTGGGTCCCGTAATTCATCCTGAAAGTTATGCTCAAAGTTCTCGACCGTTAGGTGCTCTCTACTAGTGCTGGAAACTAACTGAGAAATTGTGAAAACAAAATTTGATCTTGCTACAAAACTTGAAAGTCATCCCTACATCGAGTGAGGTAAACCAAATATACAATTCTCCACTTCCAATCAACCAAATTCCTTTCAACCTTGCTTTTTCCTCCTGATCTCTTCTCAAATTTTGGTTTTCTCAACCCAAATTACTCCGAATTCACATCTCACTACTTCTCCTAATCTTCGCCATGGACGCTCAAAGAGCTCTGCTAGATGAACTCATGGGTTCAGGTACCTTTTCAAACCTTCATTCTTCCATTATTTCTTCATTTCGCCTCGTGGTACCGAATGGTGGTACTGAATTGTACCTTGACAAGATTAATCCAAAAACCACCATTTCTTCATTTCGCTTTATTTCAAACCTTCATTCTTCCATTATTTCTTCATACGTTCTGATCTATCCTGTTCTGAACTCATTGGGGTTACAGAAGTTAGAGGGGAATGGTGGTTGAGGTTGACGAAGACGAGGAGAGACGGGAGAGAGGGGAACCGAATTCTTCCTTATTAAAGGGCAGTGACGTATTTTTCCTCCAAAATTGTATCTAAAAGATATGTCCAAAAAGTAGCTGGATTTATTTGAAAACATGTTTTAAAAAATGTACCGGCTTGTAATTATTCCTATTTTTAAAAATCGAAGGTGGCTGTTAGAATTTCAAGTGAACGGTCCTTGTAGTCTTTATAGACCACGAGAAACTACCCTCAGTATAACTTGAGGTAACTAATACATTTTGTCCTCTCTTCTAACTCTAACCCCTAACTCTAACCCCGAAGCTAGAAGAAACGAATGTATTAATGCACCTTTTGGCAGACAGATAATCTCCTAAAGGATTCCCAATTGATTTTCTAATGTTATTGACCATCTTAACGTCTGGTATACTGGGTGCACATAGAAAAGGAGAAACCCCATGGCTGAAATTGAAATATTTGCTTTTCTGGCCAACAAAATTAAAGGAATCACCTACAATACTAGACCGTCCGACCAAGTTAATCCATCTGCAATAGTTTATAAAATACTACCATTCAATCAAAAAACAATTCTCTTCTTAAAAATACTTTATCGTTCTCATCACTTAACACAAATATCCATAAAAAGAAAAGACAAGGAGACGATTACAGAGTAATTTATTGATGATATTATTCCCTATGCTTAAGATTCAGAAAAGCCCATCACGCTTCAGCACTCAAACACCCAACAGCTTCTTGATATCCTTCTGTAGAAAGGAAAAACACAGGATCATTAACATCAGTATCTCTTTCAGGTCATCTCGTTTATAATCTCTGCATAGTAATAGGCACATCCTCAAAATGAACTTTACCTCGATGCTAAGAGGAGAGGTCGTGGGAGCATAACGATCAACCACTTTTCCTTCCTTGTCCACCAAGAACTTGGAGAAGTTCCACTTGATACTGTCTCCCAAAAATCCACCTTTGCTAGATTTCAGGAACTTGTACAGGGGAGCAGAATTTGATCCATTCACATCGACCTGCACAGAGATCAGCATGACATCCTCTCCTTTGCACCACAAATCAAACAGCAAAGATGGAACTTTAGTTTTAGACTGACCTTGTCAAAGATGGGATATTCAGCTTTGAAGCGAGTGCAGACAAAATTCTCAATCTCTTCATTACTCCCAGGCTCCTGTCCCCCAAACTGATTGCAAGGGAAGGCTAAAATCTCGAGACCTGTACCAATATTTTCGTTGTTGGATCAACTTTGGCGGAGAAAACAGGAAATAAAAAATAGTCCAACCAGAGCTATCTAAAATGTTTAACTGTAAAAAATGAAAAGTAGAGAAAGGTAATCAAAACACACCTTGATCCTTATACTTCTGATACAACTGTGTCAGCTCTGGGTAATTTGAATTGGTGAAGCCACTACAAGGACGCGAAGCAAGAAGGAATAAGTTTCATTTCAAATGAAGCTCACAGAAACATAACTGAGTCGATAAAATGACACAGTTGAGTGACGGCATATATATGCGCCTTTTGTCGAACATGTATCATGCATTGGTTGCCTCGGTAAAAATGCTAACTGCCCTTAAGCAATAAGGAATAAGGCCCCCCCCTCCCTCCCCACGCATATACATATAACTATATAAGAATGCCAGCATTCATTTTGAGGCCTCAGCATGCCAATGTAGACATCACTTAGAAGGCAACAAGATAAAAAGGAATAGAACATGAGCAGAATTTAGTGTACCATTGTGAAGCAACATTGACGATCAAAAGGACTTTTCCCTTGTACTTGCTGAGCTCAACATCGTTTCCTCTTGAGTCCTGCAATACAATAGTGAAATTCCGGGTTATTATTAGAACAACTGGCATTCTCCAAAACCTTTTTGCTTAAGTTCAAGTTTAGTATGTTCATTTCTTGTCCAAAGGCAAGTTATAAATTTATCAGCTTCTTTTTCTTCTCAAATTAAGAATGTCACGAGGCAGACTTTGCAATGGAAAATCAGTACTCGACCACTAAGAGAGAGAGAGAGAGAGAGAGAGACTCTATTGGCGGTTCGTTGATTCCACAAGGTTAAGATATCATCAAAATTCTACTTTGATAATCTATTTCTTCCTGGATTTTGGCATACAAAAGCATGAATGAAAACCTCCCCGAACCATGAAACCCCTAAACCCCATTGTTTTTTTAAAAAAACCCAAATTTTAATTTAACATATCATCAAATTGATCCAGGCACAATCTATTCGACACTCAGATAATTCACCAATAAATAAATAATAATGATAAGAACCAGAAAATTCAAAGGCATGACTCATCCATATCCATCAATACATACTGTTTTCATTCTATATCTTGCATAAAATATTTATAAAAAACCCCAAAAAAGGAACTGGCGAAAAAAGCAAACCTTGACAGTAAAATCATAAACGGATTGAGGCTGACTAGCTTGGGCGGCCATTGCTCGATCAGATCTCAAAGCAAAAGACGGAGTCCCTGATGAAGTACTTCTAATAGCAGGGTGATTTCGATAAGAAGGGAAAAACCCAGAATCAATTGGGCGTGAAAACGAGCGTACAGACGAAAATTGGGGTGAACTGAAAACTGTTTGAGTTGGGATGGGAAGGAATCGCTTGGACAAGATGGTATTTTTACGGAAGCAGCGAGCTGTAAAACAGAGCATGGATTGAAATGTGTGTAGATAGGCAGCTGTATATATATACTATATCGTCGGAGAGAAAAGTCAAAAGCGGCCGGGTGTGTACGTACGCTATGTGAAGATGCTGGTTGTCACGTGGCAGTTGATTAATGTTCCACGTGGCCGGAGAGACGTGTTGCCTTGGAGAGTGGGAAAGGATAGACGGCCGGGATTGACAGTTGGATGGTGAATTTAGTGGTGATGGTGAGTTTAGGTGTGAACAGGGGTTTGGGAGTAAGGGAAGGATTGATTTGAAACTGAAAGGATGGAGGAGTTGGGGTACCATGTTTTGGACTTTGGGTATAGGTTAGATTCTATAGGTTGCGACTGGGCTTATCTCACAGTTTGTTCTTTTTCTAGAACAATTACATATTTGCATTCTTCACATGGTAAATAAAATAACCTTAGTTTTCAACCACAATAAAAAGTTTTGTTAGACAAATTCCTTTGATGGACATATGAAACTATGAATCATCATTACATCATCCATATCTTTATTATTGTGTTCAAGAAAGAGATGATAATGCCATAAAAAAAGATGAGACTTTCAAAAGATAATTGTTTCGGTTGAAGTTGAATAATCATGAAGGTTAAAAATACTAAGTGCTTGTTTGGTGGAGCGTTTTGATTAAAACATTGATAAAAAATAATTTTTTTAAAAGTGTTTCAATACAATATTTTAAAACTCAGCGTTTTAAAAATGTACAGTGTCTTAAAACGGTCCAATTTAGAGCGTTTTAAAAATATGTTGCGTTTACAACTACTCTATTTATGAAAATAACGTTTTGAAATAATTTCTCAAACGTATTTACAAAAACAAAAACTATATTTTAAAAATGCTACATATTGAAAAAGTTACTTTTTCAAAATACTATACCAAACAAGGCCTTAAACATTTGACCAAATATTATTCAGTCAGGTTATTAAAAAATAAAAATTTATTATACAATAATAATTCTATAATTATTATTCATAGATTTGTTTACCTAATATACAGGATTTCTGACATGATCTGTACTATGATTTAGTTCTTTCAATTTCAACAACGTTTTTTTTTTGGTAGTTAACCAATTTATTTTTGGTCAATATAGCAAAAGATATTGCCTTGGTTGTAAAAAACACTTAGCTATTGTGCTATCTTTTTGTATTAACAACTGTGGTTTAATTTATGTACCAAATAATTCAGCTACATAGTGAATGTAAAAACTTAGACATAACGGTTTTACGGTCATTTTTTATAAGACGGATTCTTTTAATCTGACAAACCGTGTGTTGGTGGATCGTAAAATCTCATCTTACAAATTAAGATTCGTAAAATCGTCTTGTAGGAAACTTATTCCATAGTAAAAGAGGGTCACATTTCTTTGTATTGCATATTGACTAAATTTGTGAGCGGGGAGAAAATATAATTATAACATTAACTTTGGACATTAGACGTTTCTCCTCTATTACAATATTAGTCTTATATGTTCTTTTTTTATACTCGTTTTTAAAAGATACTTGTATATCTTTTTAGTACTTCATTTCTTTAAACGAATAAAAGAACTTTTATTATATATATTTTTTCTAAAATGCTAAAATTTGTCTCATTCCACAGCTCTAACATATTCTTCATAAATTTTTTGGAAATCTCAATTTTGGGGCAGTAAAATGAGGATTGACGTTGATTTCTTTCCTAAACGATTTTTAGCCACAATCCCAAGTGGATATTTGAAGGATGTATGATTGTTGAACGGAGTCTATTCGAAACAAGTCGATTACTAGATGGAAGTAGAGTGTTTCGCTTTCTTTCCTCGAAATCCTTGATTAGATGTAAATTACATAATAAAGAAAGAAAAACATCTTCAAATGAGTTGCATACTTCCTTGGATTTTGGGATGATGTAGCTCAACCAAAGAAAGATGAAGTATAGTCATTCGATTATTCAAGAAGGAGAAAAACCTAGGGATGTATCGAATTTGATTATTTTGAATCAAGATGCAATGCTATGAAATTAAAATGACATTTATACAATTTAGAATCATGCACCGCGATTCAAAAATAAGCCTCGGGATTCAATTTATGCTGAAAATCAAATATGTGTATCGCGATTAAATTTTATGCATCACGATGCATGATTGTGTGTATCACGATGGATTAATTGATGCTTTTGCACGTGCGTGTTTGGTATAGTCGTCCTTTCGTCGCAAAAGTACATTTTTCCGGTTAATAAAAAATATAAGTGTCTTTAGCGGTTATAAATTGTTAGGAGGATATCGGCCTGGTTTTCACCTTTTTTTTCTCCCTAAAGTATCATTTGGGGAAATTACGGGCCAGTCCCTTTTCCCAAATTTATAACCCCTCCAGATCCCCATTTTTTTCAACTATTAACGTTTATTTTTGAAAAATCGTTCCTAAAATACCCAAATCGACTCTTTCTACAGCTCCGACTAACATTTATCGTGACAACGAAACGGGGATCGACCTCCCGGTCAGATCGCCGAAGCCGAGGGGGCAGCGACTCTTCGTGGGGGTTCGGGAGCAATGCCTCGAATGGTAAACAAATTTTTTTTTTTTGATTCCTTATGTACGATACTGAAATTGACCTGGTCTGGGTTGGATGATTTTTCAATAAGGACGAAGGCGGATAATGAGGAAAAAGAAGAATGCTTACGACGGAGGAGGAGGAAGAAGAAGGCAGAGGACATAAAGATCTTGTTCATTATAATTTTGTAGCGAGAGGCATCAATTGGGTGTTTGAGTTGGTGCAATGCGATGTATAAATTAAATTATGTAATTTAAATTGATGTATCACAGTGTAAAAAACTGATGCATCGTGATACATTGAGTGAGAGATCGTATCGCGCCATTGGTTCATTAAGGGAATCATAGTCTTTTCACCCCTAAAAGGCCTTTTGTGGTGTAAAAAGACATGATGAACTGGGGCTGTTACAAACTTTAAATGACAAAATTTGGACCGGTCCAGTTTTTGAATTTCTAATCGCTATAGTTCCTTGTTTTTTAAACACAAAAGGACACTTTTGGGGACAAAAAGACTAGGATACCCTTAATGAGTCTGATGCGCGCTACGAAATAATGAAGGGATGCATCGCAATTCACATATTTATATATCACGATACAAAATATTAATAACCAGGTATAAAGATCTATCGTGGTCCACATATTCTTGGACCGTAGTTCACATTTTTATATACCGCAATACAAAATATCAACAGTCAGCTATAGAGATGTATCGTGGTCAACATATTTTTGCACCGCGGTTTACGTATTGTTATACCATGATGCATGATATCAACAACCAGAAATTAATGACAAACAACCATTCTTCATTATTTGGTCTTTTAATACATACTGTCATTTCTTCATTCTTTATTCCTAACATCAATAGCTCCTTCCATATGATTTATTTCAAATTCCAGCCGTTATTTATCATCAAGTTCATTCTCAAGCTTTATGATTCTCGAATATATACCAATCTTAGATTAAAAAAAAGCTTGAGAAGGAACTTGTTGATAAACAACCACATGGAGCTAATCCATGAATTATTTCGATGTATTTTGATATATAATATCAACAATTACATGGAGTTGATATATGAATTATTTCTCGATGTCAAGAAATAATTCATCTTAGGTCAATAATGGGTAACTTTATTCCGATGGTATGCCCAGAGAAATCTTGAACGACTTTTTCAATTCACTTAGTATTTGGAAATTTTCATTTCGATGTATTTCTTGACAGAGTTCAATTATTAATGTATTTCGATGTATTTTGATATATAATATTAATATTCATTAGTTTTTACATTATTTAAGTTTAAGAACATAAACTAAAGTAAATATGTATTTTGTATCGCGGTTCACATATAAAGCGGTACAAATTAAATTTGAAGAATATGCTTTGCACTACAATATATAAACCTATGAACTGCGATACATAAACCTATTGTAAGTCCAGTTGTCAACGAAATAAGGCTAGGAGGGGGGTGAATAGTTTTTTTTAAAATTTTGAGGATTGTTTTGAAAATCTTTAAAAGTTGCAGCGGAAAATATAAGTTTTCAGCAGCTGATGTAAAATCAGCAAGTAGCAGCTGCTGAACTTAAAACAGTTTGGTTTGGTTTTCTTTTAATCACCTAAGTATAAGAACTATATTGAATTACAATATATAAAATCAATTATGTAAATAATTCATGAATACCACTTAAGTAGATAGAAGTTGCATAAGTGTATGAACATTAAAAACAACAGATAGAAGAACAAAATTTTTGGAGTGGTTCACAGTGTTAAAACTATTACTTCCACTACCAAGTTGGTCAAACTTGGATTTCGAAGTGCACTAAATATATTGAAATTCTAAGTGATCACTAATGGACATATATACAACAAAAACCAGTGTTTGAGGAGTATGATTGAGTAACAATCATACCCATGCAACAATCAAGTATTCTTTTAAGAGTAGGAAGAAGTAAGGAAAAATACAATGATTGTCTAAACAAATACTATGAAAGAATGATATGTGAAAGAATGACTAGTACGTATTTAAGGACTGAAACACATCAATGAAAGAATTAATTGAAGGGATAAGCTGACTGTCCAGTCCTGAATTGAAGCAAATCAAAGAATGAATATCTTTGAGTAATGAATGATTTCTTCAATCATTTTATCCGCTATTCTCTTTTTCTTCTATCATGAGAACTGGAACTTTTCAAGGAAAGAGTAACTTGAATGGATAAGTAAAATGTTTTTACCTTGTTCTTCACCTCTTAAATCCTTACTCAAAAAACTTTATACATAGATCCTTGAAAATTGTCGTTTGAAAGTACATGGATAATCTTTGAAGAGTGATGATCCAATCTATCTTTTAAAGTATGGAGATCTAGAAGAGGATTTCTGATACGAAAGATATCACCTATCATAAGATCATAAATTTATAAACAGATGTTAGATATATTTTTACATAAAATAAGGAGAGTAGATATCTCTAGCATGTAGTAATAAAGAAGGTTGTTTAGCTAGAAAATATGATACACGGTTGAATATTTAATACATTAAAAAATTGTTGAGAAATTTAATGAATTTATAAAAAGTTTCCTTTTGAACAGTTTATTGTTTGAAATTTGATGGTCAATAATTAAATGCGTGAGAATGACCGAAAGTATTTTTCAAAAATATTTGTTTAAAATACTGTATGAAAGAATATATAAGACATCGTTTAAGTATTTTAATCAAAAGAGTGTAAAAAGATGGAGTAGCTTTTAAAGCGGTGACTTACACTGATTATCATCAGATGCTATCTGTTGATTACTTTAACTACAACAGAAGGGTTTATCTTTTAATGAAAGACTGATTTTAGCTAAGTATTTTAAACGAAAGTAAAGTCCACGTGTTTTCGAAAATATTGTTTTTGAAAAGCATTAATTTCACAATTATAATTTGAAGTGCATTATTTCAACAAAGTATAGTTTTTTAGAAGATAGTGATTTAAATAGGAAAGCATAGTGGATGAAAACTGAATTTTAGCTAACAATAGATGTAAGAAAATGTTTTTAAGAAACTGTAACGGTCAGGTAAGGGAATCAGCAGCTACCTAACTAGCTGCTAATGATTAAGTCGCGGCATATATATGAATAAGATATGAGAGATATGTCTACCTTAGTCTAAGTTTACTTTATCTTGCTTAAAGTGGTAAAACAGTAGTTGTAGGTTTACCTGTTGAATTTTAGTAGGTAGAGCTTTAGACTTGCTAAAGTCTAATCAATTTGATTTTAGTTAACAACTGACTAATATTCTAAACATGCAAAGCTTTAATTAACTCAATCTATTGAATTTCACATAGATATATCTATTAGAGTGATCTTAATTCAGTAGGTGAGTTTGTATGAATCCTTACTGATTAATACTTCTTGTTTTATGCACCGCAAATCAAAGGTTTGCCATCTGTTACACGCGCCTCATGCTCATTAAGGGTATCACAGTCATTTCGCTCTCAAAAGTGTTATTTTCCAGTTGAAAAAAAACGGTACTCGAGCGAATTAAAACTTCAAAAAGTAGACCGACCCATAATTTTTTTAACTTAAAAATTGGGAAAAATTGTGGGGCGGTCCACTTTTCGAAGTTTCTAATCGCTATAGTCTGTATTTTTTTTTCAAACCGGAAAAGGACCCTTTTGAGGTTAGAAGACTACAATACCTTTGATGAGCATGAGGTGTGTTACAAAATGAATCGCGTTGCATTGACTATTGAATCGTGAATAATCAATTTTATTGCATTAATTTTTACACTGCCGTTTAATAGTTTAATTGTCTAATCCTATTGCACCGCGATTCATCAATTTTATTGCATTAATTTTTGTACCGTAATTCAATAGGTTAATTGTCTAGGCCTATTGCACCACGATTCAATAGTTTAAGGGCCTGTTTGATTTAACTTATTGATATGTGCTGATGACTTATTACTTATGACTGATAACTTATTATTTATGACGGATGACTAATAGCTGATAATGTTTGATTTAGCTTTTTAAAAGCGCTGATTAGCTTTCATAAGTTAGTTGTGTGTTTGATTAATAAGTTGAAATAGTGCTAAAATCAAATATAAAGACTAAAATAGCATCATCACAAAATGTGATTTACATTATTATTATTATTATCATTATTATTTTTATTATTTTATTAACATTAATATTACTTTTAGTATTATTATTACTTGTTAATTTTAGTATTTATTTTATTATATTAATAATATTATTAATGTTATTTATATTATTATTTATATTATTTATATTATTGATTTTATTATTATTAATATTATATTTTATTATTATAATATTGATATTACTATTAATTTTATTATTATTATTATTACAATTATTTTTACTATATTATTATTAGTATTACTTTTTAGTATTATTATTATTATTATTATTATTATTAGTATTATTATTATTAATAATAACAATTATTATTATTATATTTATCATTATTAATACTATATTTATTATTTTTATTATTATTATAACAATTATCATTATTCATATTATTATTTATTAATATTATTATAATTCCTTTTGTTATTATTATTATTTATAATAATAATAATAATAATAATAATTATTATTATATTATTATTATTATTTATAATAATTATTATAAATAATAATTATTATTATTTATAATAATAATAATTATTATTATTATTAATTTTTTGTTTTTATTATTATTATTAAGAAAGGTAATATTTGAATGTATAAAATTTCAATAAAGAAGATGACTCACATGTTTTTGAAAAGTAGAATTAAGCACTAAGCTTAGTGCTTACAACTTATGGCCTTACATTTGCTTTAAGTGGCTTGTACATGACTTATGACATATCTTACCATAAGTGAAATCAAATGCTTCAAAAACAACTTATGGTAAGTCATAAGTCATGAGCACTTCCATATAAGTCAAATCAAACATGCCCTAATTGTCTAGTCTAATTGCACCGCGATACCGACTCTTATGTATCGTGATTAATTAATTTTTGAACAGGATACATATACCTAATCCAAGTTGCATCGCGGTATTAACTTTTATATACCGCGATGAATTAAATTTTGAATCGTGATACATAAAATATTATCTAATCAAGTTTGCACCGCGATACAAAATTATAAAGAATCAAACCATATCCTTCACATTCTTCTTCTATCTCCTCTGTCGTAAGCCTTCTTCTTCCTTTTTTCTTCGCCTTCGTCCCAATTGAAAAATCCTTCAACCAAATACAGATCCATTACAGTTTCGTATTTCATGAATCAAAAAAGATATTTATCTTTTGGGGGCGTTGCCCTCGAACCCTCACGAAGGGGCGCTGCTCCCGTGACCTCACCGAGCAGGTCAATCCCCGTTTCATTGCCCAACAATGGAGATTTTTGAATCTAAGTGTTACTGGAGCTGTTGGAACAATATTTCGAAAAGTGGACTTTTGCGGTTGAAAAAAAAGAACAGAGTACTGGAAGGGTTAGAAATTTTGTAAAAGGGGTCGACCAGAATTTTACTTTAAAAATTGGAACGATCCCCAATTTACCGCAATACTCTTTTATACCCTTCAAATTATTCCCGGTGTTGGCAACACCTAAAGCCTTTTCATGGCTTCCCATTCTGGCTCTATTTATTTTATGACTCTAAATACAAATTCAAAACCACTCCTCCACTCTATTAATAACAATTGATAGTCTAAGTTACCAATAACTACTCAAAAATCATTAAGCGTACAATCTTTATTTAGATATGTACCACTTAAATAAATCTAATTTAAAAATTATGCATACAATCTTTATCAAGTCTTCAACTTTACTGGTTTACCCCTCACATTGATATAAACATGTTAACTACACCCAAATATTTTTGTAATTACGACAAACTGTAATGATAAATATTTATCCCTTTGAAGGAAATGGAGTATTAATTAATCAAGAAATGATATCAAAACTTTGGCCCACATAATTAATTTAGGGCTTAATTATCAATTTGGTCACTCTACTTTCACAAAAAGTCCGCTAATGTCACTGTCACGACCCGATCCGGACTCCTATATGGAATTCCAAGGTCGTGCCATGAAACCAACTAAACAATGGACAAGCGCCTGCTAAGCATAATGGAACATGCTGAAAATTTTGAACTAAAGCAATGTTCTAATGAGAAAGTAAAGTCGTAACGGCGGTACAGGACAATGAAAACCAAAACTGCGGAAGCAATCATACAGTGTGCGCGAGCTATCAAGCTCCAAAAATTCGAACCGTGTGACACAACATTGTGCACATGCAACAAACCCTGGGCACTCTAGACCGGCGTTTCAACAAATAACCAATCTGATATAACAACAATTTCCCACGACTAAAGCATACCAGGGACAAACAACAACAACTAAAATAATAGGAATACAAAATGCCCCAAAGCTATTGCTTGCCCATAAGACAACCAGATAAATACTACAAAATGAGGTACACAAGCTCGACTACATATGTCGGCTACCGAAAGTAACACAACATAACCAAATATACTACCCAACCGTAAAGTCTATATAACTTTACACCAAGTCGTCCTTACAAGAATGAAACAACAAAAATAACAATAATAGTACGATAGGAAAACGGGACTCCGCGAGCTACAGCTCAGAAGACACAACTGCTACAAACACGAACCACACGACCTCAACTTGAACTATCGATCCGTTGTGCACTGCTCCAGTCAAAATCTACTCTGCCTCAATGCGGCAAACCAATAACTGCACACTAAGAAGCACTGGACGGAGTAAGTTATAATGAACCAGTACGCTACTACGGATAACAATGAAGCATGATAATATGCACGGTTACAAGTAATCATAGTATTGTGTTACTACAATGAAAACCCGTGAAGAGGTGTCGTATAACTGAGATACTCCACAAGATAACCATTCTTTCTCTTTTACCAAAATAGCCAAATGAACCATGGTGAATTCCCTGATCATAAACAAACCAAATGAATTAGAATGCGACTCTCATAAAATCATCATATACAAGTATACACACACACACACACACACACACACACACACACACACACACACACACACACACACACACACATCAAGTCTCTCAATAATACACAATCAAGACAAACATGATCAATGAAATCTCATGTTCCAAATAACACTTTATTGTCACATAAGTGCTCATAGTAAGCCACATAAAGGATAGAGAAGATACCCAATTAGTGTCGATCTGTTGCTCCTGTAATACACAATATTAAATTGGTTCGTGCCATCGATGGTTGTATAAATACATCGACTTGTACCGAGAACCTACCCTGTTTAAATAGCAAGCCAATGACGCATGTATTGATACAACAATGGGGTTACTTCCCCACTTCGGCCCATAGTGGAGGTGTGTGTGCGATCTCCGGTACCACGATCTATAGCGAATACGAATCTTATGATTCGTATAGGCGATATATCGTCTCACCATTGATTTAACCAATCAAATCACGTTATGCCCGCTAGACTTAATGTAATGCACAAGTAGATATTTACTTGCCATAAACCAATAACAACCAAGTTCCACAAGAGTGAACTCAACAAATCAAGTAGGTTATAAAGTTCTACTACATAAATCATGATCAAGGCATAATTGTCGTTAACTAACCAATCACGTTAGAGCTACATATAGAGTCTCTAAACCACGTAGGGATTGAACACAATGTCCGTTATATTCCATTCTTCCATAATAGTAATTCAGTTGAGTCTTTACTACAAGTTCACCCAATTAGGGTTCAATTTCTATATGCAAGGTAACCCCATCTAAGTTCTCAATCCATGGTACTAACTAGGTTTCTATGTTCATAATGAGACCCTAGTTCAATTCAAGTTCACATTTCCAATATCATTAAAAACTTAAGGCATTCAAGATTAAATCATCTTTTAATCAAAGTTATACAATATGCTTACTAAGTCATATTATCAAACCAACATATAATATTCACTCCTTAATAAATATTACAATTATGCTTTTATAGTTATAATACCAAATAGGCATAGGAGATCATTTTCTAACATAAACTCAAGCTAAGTTATTTACTCAACCATTAACCCATTATACATCGTCCAAGACGACTTCGTTAGCCTAGGGTCATTGAACTATTTAGGTCATGAATAGCAAACTCTTCCTAGAATGATAATTCATCCTAACTCCCAAAATCCATAGTAGTCCATGAATTATACAAACACTATCCTTAGCAAGTTCAATTATTACGAATCACTCTGCGCAACAATCTTGTTAATTGCATAAAAAATTCCTCACAACTCTGAATGTCATGAATGTTACATATTCAGAAACTAGGTTCTTTAAAATATAACCTAGCCTTTTAAATCACTTCATTCAGACTTGTATTTATCAATTTATGATCACATCAAGACCATGTTAATAATCTGTTTTTCTATTATGATTATTCTGCCCAGTCAACCTGTAAATTCGACCATTAATTCATCACAACTCTAAATTTTATGAATTTTACATATTAGGAAACTAGACTCTTGGAAATATAAATTAGCACTTTAAAGTACTCCATTTGGACGTGTATTCTTCAGAATACGTTCACCTCAAATTCATGGTAAAAATCTGTTTCCCCTGATACAGTCTCACTGTCGCAGCAATGATTCGTGACTAATGAAAAATACTTCCTTAACTCGAAAATTAATGAAACTTTACAGAGAGTTACCTAACATGTATATGTATAACATATCAACTTTTTAGACATTTCCCTTCAGTAGTTTTGTCCCAGTAATTTTCTGAAATTGGCTTAAAATTGAGATTTTTCTGATTTTGAATGTCATGTTTCTAACACACTAATTCCAACCAAATTTCCTTCTACATAATCTCAATAAACCCAACAATAACCATATAAATTCAACCTCGCGTATTCAGAGATCAAACCCCAAGGAAACACATTCTATAGATATGTAATAACACAATAAATCACGTACCTATTTCGGCCAACAAACATATTCGGATCGAAGATTAAATCAGTGGGAAGTGTGTTACTCGCCAAGGGCTTCACGATGACGGTCTCGACTCAACGATTGGACGGTCGGATCTCCGGGAATCGTCGGAGTTCCTCCATGGGAGCTCTCTCCTTCTTTCTCTGTGCCTCACAGGAGAAGTCACCAAAATGAGAGAGGAGGGAGTGTTTGATCTTATGTGGGGGTTTAAGGACCATACAGCCCTCCAATGGTTGGCCCTTGGAGAAGGATGTGATTTAATTGGGGGTAAGATAGAAATTTCACAGCCCAAAATTCAGAAAATAACTGATGCCTGCCTCCTACAGTAACTTGTGGTATGAACAGTGTCGCGGGTGCTACATTTATTTTGTGTCAGCTCTAGTTTGAACAACGTTCGACGAAATGACGTGATTTCTTCTCCTGACACTTTGTAAATATCTTAAGTAAAAGCCTTAAAAGTCCCAAACCAAACAAAAATCTTCTCAAGGGTTCCTCGATCAAAACAATTCAGCTGCGTACCGAAATCGGTCTGTACTACCTAGTTGACCTAATTTTTAGCCAACTCAAATTTAACTTCGTAAAGTCAATTATAAAACAATTATATCCCAGAAATATAATAATAAAATTTCATAATTTTTGGGTACAAAGGAAACTCTAAACACGTACAACAACTCTGCTGTGTCAGAATTAAAAAGGGGCATATGTTTATCAATGAATCGAGCTCGAAAGCTCAAAACTCCTCAAAGCTAACAATGGAGCACGGTTGGTAAATTTTGGTGAAAAAGAGATGAATTGATTTCCTCTTTCACGGTTGAGCATTAAATAGGGGTAAAGTGGACTTAAAGCCAATGGGCCCAAAAGTGACCAAAGCCCAAATGTTACCTAATAATTTCAATTAATTTCAAAGACGTACCTGAGGTGATCTATAAGTCCAAAAATTACAAATAAAATATGGTTAGAAATCCCTTGAAGACTAGTTTTCAACGCATCAAATAGATCTCAATTTCGAGTTGTCTACACAAAATTGTGGCCAATTTACTATGGGATATCTATGGGCTGCGAGAATACGGGGTCCAAACCGAAAATCAACTCAACTCGTGCAAAGCTACACAAAATTCATTCCAAAACAGTTCCAAGTTAACCCTAAAAATCCCTTAGTCATCTATAGCGCTGCTCTTAAGGTCAACTTAACCGAAAATAAATATTTAAACTTCACAATTTAATCTTGATATAAATATAAAAAATTCTGGATGTTACACTCACTCTATTACCATTTTTTACAGTTTGGTTACCCTACTTTACAAAACGTATCTAAATGGTTTAGAGAGCAAATGTCAATGTAATAACATGAAAAGACATAAATGCCCTTTTAATGTGATATGTGTCGTGCATGTGAACCCTGAGGCCTCCTAAACAAAATCTAACAACCCAACTTTGTCATTTTCATTTGTGAAAGAGAGAGATAGAGCAGATGAAATATGATTGAGGGTTCTAATCCGACCAATTAATTGCCTCCTTTGCTTCATTTCATCATTCATCTCAGCTTCTAATCCGACCAATTTCTTATTGTCGCCGTCGAAGTCTCTGACGATTTGCATGGAGGAGTAGATATGTTCGTTTTCAAAAAGAAATCAAACAAAAACAAATTCGAGATCCGGTTTGTGCTCCTTATTCATGACCTTGAACCAAAAAAGGGATATGGTCGAAATCGAGATCTAGGTTAGGTTTTCTTCAACCTTTAGAAACCCAAAACCTGAGTATCTCTTTCTACCTCGCCATCTTGCCATTTGCCCTTCCCCTGCTCTCTTTCTCTCTCTTTCCAGCCTACAAAATATGTTGATTTTGCAGACCTTGAAGCCCTAGAATCGCACCTCAATATTAGCAAGAACATATAAGCACCATAAGTGAATGCAAATGATTTGATGGAAATTGCGAAGGAAAAGCTTAAGGAATTGCTAATGGCGGTATAAAACCTGAGTCCGGATCCTCTATTCCAAAAGTGTATTCCATCTTCTATTCCAATGTCAGATTCACCGTTAACTTGTTAATTAGTAAATTAACAAAATTAATTATTTAAACAAAATCAATTACTGATTGACAAGTTAACGGTGGATCTGATATTGGAATAGAAGATGGAATACACTTTTGAAATAGGGGATCCAGACTCATAAAACCTAGGTGGGTATTTCATGATTTGGCTATACCAAGCCTTCCCACCCGAAACAAGAGGTAACAAACTCTGCCAAGGGCTCCATTTGCTCGTACAATTTCTCATCGCATTTGGTTTTGCCGTTGTTGTTGCTGCAGCCATAGGGTGTTGAAGATGATGAAATCCCCTGGGAGGAGTAACCAGATTCCAAGGCATGTGTTTGAGAGTAACCTTAAATCCTACGTCCGCAATCTTCAGTCAAACCCCACCCATGTTCCTCAACTTTTCTAATTAGATTAAGCTAAAGTCAAGAACTGGTTTTGCTAAATGGTTGAGTGATTTTGTTGGTATATCCGTTATTTGATCTGGTTTTATAATTGTTATTTGACGTTGGGGATGTGGGAAATGGAAGGCCAATAATATCATTTCTTCTTCTCGCACTTTTTTTTCAGGAGCAGATAATCACTAATCTCAAAACTTAAAATCTTGTGATGCAGAGTATTAATGGGCAACGATCGAAGCTTAGGACAACTCCAGATTGTAAGGTGTTCAAGAGAGGAGAGGTTTTCAAGGTCCTTGTAAAAAGAGATTCCAATTTCTCGAAAGATCAGATTTGAAGATCAAATACGATTAAGAGTGAGGGTTAGACAAAAACGTGCCTAGCACGTAGTAAGGGTATTTTCGGGTTATCACAAAAAGATTAGACGTCTCGGCCTACAAAACAGACAGAGTGATTAACGTGATACCTTTTGTAAAATGGGCAATGCTAGGGCCACTCTTATTTTGCACCAAAATATGGGTACTCTATGATGTGTTATACTCTCATTGGTTGGACATTTTGTGGGTCTCAGTACTCCAGCCAATAAGAGTGTGTCACATCATAGAGTACCCATTTTTTTGGTGCAAAATGAGAGTGATCCAAACATTACCCTTGTACAATAGAGTGATAAAACTGTGAAAAATGGTAGTAGAGTGAATTTAGCGGACTTTTCGCAAAAGAAGGGTGATCAAATTGAGAATTAAATCTTAATTTAGCATAAGCAATGAAGAATTTTTATCCATAATATGACTAAAAAAAATTCTTTCCTCCTTAAAATGAATTATGTCTCCTACCAATAATAAATAAAGAAATCAAATAACAAATAGTGTATCCTTTAATCCAATTTGGTTGCCCTCTCAACCAAATTATTCATAGTTATAGTAAAAGCATCCTGAAACTTATCAAACTGTGCATTCTGATCTCCATAAACCAATCCGGGCATTAGTTCATACACAATATATCTCCTCAGATCATCTCTCTCCTTCAATGGCACCTTCGTTAACCTCTCCACAACATTCACCTTCATTCCTCTCACCTCTTCTTGATCAATGAAAACTGAGTATTTCTCATGGTCCTCTGGTAAATGCCATGGATATTGGTAATACGCTGTAAATGGGTCGAAAATCACCGGTATGCAGCCGGATATTAGAGAATCGAATACTGATTTTCTCGTTGGGCTGTCACCTGGAGGCTGCAAGCAGAATTCAGACTCCTTGAATAGCTGGATGATTGACTCGGGTTGACTGCATCCGAACGAGCTACAGTTGAGAAACCGGCATTTTTCTTCGGTTGTTGAGGTGCATTGGTTTATCAAAATAGACCTGATATTTTCCGGGGCACCTGGCCTAGCTGCACCTGCAAAGCTTACTAGGCTTTTTCGATGTGAACTAATAATTTTCCTTTGCCACAAACTTATGTCATCATCAGAATGTGGATGGAAATGAGTTGGATGGGGGATTCCAATGTCGTTGATCTTCCATGGTTGTCGCTCGATCAACACCTTAATAGGGTTTTGCAATTCATCAAGGTCTAACAATCTTGTACCCCAAGTGGAGTCTTGTTGTCTCCTAAAATCCCATGAAATCTTACCCAAAGCAAGGACATGATCCTTACCAGAATTCTTATCCCATGGCCTTTGCATCTCTAGCCATTGCACCAGCTCTAATCCCAAAGTGTCCTTCACTTCGTTAGACACATTCTTGAAATGCCATCTCAAGATGTCTAATCCTCCGTAGAATGGAACATAGAAGAGCTTTCCTTCGTTTTGAGCATAAACTCTACAAGGGTGCTTCAAAACACGGGAATGGAATATCAATTCCAGCGCGTACTGATGAGTCTGGTACCACCCTTGCCCGAGCTTCGGTATTGGCTCCCCCAATGCATCGTTGCTGAAATATTTACAGAAATCCACCCATGGCGTCATGTCACCACATTGACGCAACAAGTCCTTATTGAACTTTGGTGGCAAATCGTAGACATATATTCCCCTTCCATCGCAAGATTGATAGTTTTGATTCGATTTCCATGACCGATGAACTTGCAGCTGCTCTTCAACTACCTTTACCGCTGTTTGAAACTCATTATCCCTCTCTTTTCCAAAGTTGGTTTTGTAGAAAAAAGAATTTGGGTTCTCAAGAACCATATTTGAAATTTGTTGGGAATCACTCTTGAAAACAGGATTCGCATTTTCAAGAACTACATTGGAAACCTCTTGAGAATCACTATTGAAAACAGAATTCGGGTTTTCAAGAACAACACTGGAAACTTCTTGAGACTCACTCCTTAAAACAGGATTCAGGTTTGGGAGAACAACACTAGAAACAAGATTCGAATCACTTTTCAAAACAGAATTTGGGTTTTCAAGCACAACATGATTTGAAACTTCTTGAAAACGATCAGTACTCTTGAGGTTATGATGAACTACCGAACTGGAATTCGAGAGTGGAACAGGGATTTCAAAGTTGGGTTGAGTACCAGCAGAGAGGCAATAGAGGTTGTTGAGTTTCCTAGAAGACACGCAAACATGAACAATCCGACCGGAAATAATGGTGGTCGAAGAAGACCATAGGAAAATAAGAATCAAGAGAAAAACCACGGTGGGAATTCGATATAGGATTTTCAATATGAACCGATAAGGGAAACTGAAACTTTCAGGTTCAACAACTCTCTTGGGTTCTCTGGATTTCTTCTTAGACAAAGAAATTGCCATTTTTGGTGGTGGTAACAAGAAGGCAGTGTTTGGATTAAGAAATTGCCGGGGGTTTTCTAGTGAAGGGTGGTTGCATTTTTAGCCAAACATGAAAGCACGTAGACGTAGGAGAGTGAGAATCTTGAATCTTGATTGATCAGTTGGTATAATATTTGCTAGGCACGTTTTAGTTGTAGTCTGCGCTATTATACAATGATTGATTTTTTACAATATTATATTAAAAGAATAAAAAATATATTAATAATATAACCAACTTATATGAAATGTACATTACCCCTGATAAGTGATACGTGGTAACCAAAAGAAAGAGTAATGTTGCTTGTAATTTTTTAAAAATTGATTAATACTCCATTACTTTCGAACAAAAAATCTACTATTTTATTTTGAAATATTTCACTTAAAGAGCACATTTTAAAAAATTAAGACATAAAAATGTTATTTTATTACTAATAAACTACTAAAATTATTAATTTCTTAAAAAAATTAATTTTCAAACGAAAACTCTTTGTACAAAAAGCGGAAGAAATACTTATTTTGAATTATATCGCAATTAATGACTTTGACTTGATGCATTCTTTAATGGATAATTAAGCTGTTACATGAGTTACAATCCCCAAAATATGCCATGAGTTTCTTTTTCTTATGACTTACCCTTTATGCTAGTTATTTAGCCTATATTATATATATTTTATAATAATAATATAATTTTTAGTTATTATAATTAGATTGTTAATCTTTTCTATTGTTATAATAATTTTTTTTATTGTTACTAATATTAAATATTTTTTTTGCCTAAATATTTTTAAAATTAGCATAAGTTTCTAACTGACGTGAAATACATATTTTGTATTAGTAATAATAATAAAAATCTTTGATCTAAAAACTTTTAAAATTAACATCTAACTTGATAATAATATTAGAAGTCTTTTTGTTAAAACTTTTAAAATCATAATTCATTTTTAAATAATGTGTGATACTTATTTTCTATTTCTATTGGTAATGAAAGTTTAAGTATTTTATCTACAGACTTTTAAAACCAACACTACATTCTAACCAACATATTTTTAAATAATGTGTGGTATACATATTTTCTATTAGTAATAATGGTAGTTGATAAAAGAATTTTTAACCAACATTCATTTCTAAATAATGTGAGATATATATTTTTCTATTGGTAATAACATAAATTTGTCTTTATCAAATGATTTTTATAACCAATACTCATTTCTAAATAATGTGAGATACATTTCTTTGTAACCAATGTGAGATCCATCATCTAAAAAGTTAATATCAATTTTCTAACCAATGTGAAATATAATGCTTCCCTTCTACTGTTAATAATGGTAGACTTTTAAAATTAGCATCACTCTCTAACCAATGTAGGATACATATTCTCATTTGGTAATAACAGTAAAAGTCTTTTATCTTAAAAAATTTATAACCAACATTTATTTTTAAATTATGTGAGATACATCTCTTCTATTATATTGATGATAAAACTAAAAGTATTTTATAATATACTTTTAAAATCAACATCAAGTTTTAACCAATATAGGATATCTCTTCTATTAGTAATAATAGTAAAAGTTTTTTTTTATCTAAAATTAAAATCAATATCACTTTCTAACCAATGTGGGATATACATATTCTATTAGTAATAATGATAGAAATCTTATATCTAAAGACTTTGGAAACTAACATTACCCTCTACCAAATGTATGATACATCTATTCTATTGGTAATAATAGTATTTTTAAAACCAACATTAATTTATAACCAATGTGAGATACATATTTTCTATTGATAATAATAATAGAATAGTTTGTAACCAATGTGAGATACATGTATCTATTCTATTTGTAGCAAAAAGTCTTTGATCTTAAGACTTTTTAAACCAACATTTATTTTTAAACAATATAAGATACATATCTTTTATTGATAATAAGAGTAGAAGTCTTTAATATAAGACTTTTAAAACTAACATTTCTTTCTAAACAATGTAATATACATTCATTCTATAGTGATAAAAGTAGAAATCTCTTATCAAATGTTTTTAAAACTAACATCAATTTATAACCAATGTAAGATACATATTTTCTATTGGTTATAAATTGATTTTGGTTTTAAAAATCATTAGATTACAAATCTAACATTTTATTACTAATAGAAGAGCTGGTATTAAAATATTTATTTTGAAACTTTTAAAATCATTATTCATATTCTAACAATGTGAGATAATTCTTTTCTATTTCTAATGGTAATAAAAGTTTAAAGCTTTTATCTAAAGACTTTTAAAACAAATATTTCTTTCTAACCATGTGGTATACATCTTTTCTATTAGTAATAATATTATTTTTAAATGTGAGATACATTTTTCTATAGTAATAATAATAGTCTTTTATATAAAAACTTTTGAAATCAACATTTCTTTCTAAACAATGTGGGATACATCTATTGGTTATAACATAAAAATAATAATAGTAATAATATTTTATCGAACGAGTTTTGAAACCAACATCTCTTTCTAAACAATGTGTGATACATCTCTTGTATTGATAATAATATAAAAATTCTTTTATCTAAAAACTTTTAAAACCAATATATGTTTCTAAATAATGTGGATCTCTTTGTAACCAATGTGAGATATTGTTGTTTCTCATTGTATCTTGATTTGCATTTGCTCATTCATTACGTTAGGTTCTATACTTAGAACTTTGCCTTTAGAATAGTTTCTTAGACTTCACAGGTTTCGGCATAAAACTTCGGCAAAAGCTTCACCAGCAGACATTGTCTGCCATCGGACAGCATGACGTGTCAAGGGTATCTTGTCATTTTATTAAGGGTATCTTCGTCATTTTCCCTTCAAAAATGTACTTTAGTAGTTTAAAACAAATATATGAGATTTTTCCGGTTATAATTCCATCACATAAGACCGGCCCGGTTATCACCCAAGTTTCTAATTGCTAAAGTACCTTCTTTTTATTTTAAAGAGGAAAAAGTCACTTTTGTACGTAAAATGAATGTGATACCCTTAATGAATAAGAGGCGCGTTACAACTAATTACGACAAGTTTATATATCGCGGTGCAAAGGAAACTGACATATCGATGACATATTTTTTCTATGCAAAATGATATATTTTTTGCACCACGATTCCCTTTTTATATATCGATAAATATATTTGTCAACCGCGGTGCGAAGACCAAATATACAATGTTGTCCCTTTTTTATATATATCGCGGTGCAAAGGTTCCTTCATCGATTAATGTTTCATATTTTTTGCACCGCGTTTCCCTTTTTATATATATCGATGAATATATTTTTCAACTGTGGTGCAAAGATAAATATACATTATTATCCATTTTTTCATATATATCGCAGTTTCAAAGTTTCCTTCATCGATTAATGTTTCATATTTTTGCACCGCGATTCCCTTTTTATATGCATCGATGAATATATATATATATATTCATCGCGGTGCAAAGTTTCCGTCATCGATTAATGTTTCATTTTTTTGCGTCGTGATTCCCTTTTTATATATATTGATGAATTTTTTTGTCAACCGCATTGCAAAGACCAATATACGTTAAGCGTTTAATAAGAGTAACGTAGTCATTTCTCTCCTGAAAGTGATTTTTGAACCGAGGTTCACTTGGCTAGTAATCCCTTAAGCGTTTATTAAAGGTAATGTAGTCATTTCCCTCTCAAAAGTGACTTTTTAAAAATAAAAATAAGAGACTGGAACGATTACAATCATTGAAAAATGGACCGGCCCGTAATTTTTTCTACATTAAATATCAAGAAAATTTGATCCACGTCCTTCTATGGCCTAGCTATAGGGATTCACTTATTTGGGTCAATAACTCACAGTCTTTAATGGAATAATTGCTGGCTGGTTCCATTTTGTAAAATTATAACCTCAGTAATACTTTTTTTAAAACCGCAAAAGTACTTTTCTGTTTTTTTTTTCCTAAAATACACACGCTACCTCTCCCCATCATCGCCATCATCATCATCTTTGATAATGAGCTTTGTGAACTACTGGCTCAACTCTTTCTTATATCCCGAGTCCATTTACTGATTTTTTACCATACACCTCACGAATCTCCCATGATCACAACTACCAAACTACTCCTCAAAATAGAAGCAAGCTCAAACTTGTTCAACATGGGCAGTTCAGAAATTCGAAATTAGTTTTGCAAGGTAGGTTGGATTGACATCTCCGGGCATGATAAAAACAATCTTTGGCTCCATTTCTGGCTACAATACGTGAATACTCTTGCTCAATGGTAGTAAAGGAGCTGGGCGAAAACTATGATGTGGGTGTCGAAGACGTTGCCTATAATATGGGCGTTGTCGCCTACAATTTGGGTGTCGTTACCTATGATTTGCGCGTCGTTGCCTATGATTTGGGCAACGACGCACAAATTAGAGGCAACGACGCCCAAATTGAAGGCAACGACACTCAAATTGGTTGCAACGACGCCTAAATTAAAGGCAACGGCACACAATGTTATGAACCCCACAAAAACGAATGACACCCAATCATGTCTTGATGTTATTAATTAGACATCGTATATTGCAATCCAGCGTCAGTGTAATTTAATTGGGCAACGAATTTTTCTATTTTGCCTCGGTTTAAAAATACACGCGTTTAATGATTTAAAAATTAGGCATCGGTTCTTCTAATCATGCCTCGGTGTTATTTAATTAGGCAATGTTCCTTACAATCATGCCTCGGTTTTAGTTTATTAGTCATCGTTATTTGTAATTTTGCCTCGGTGTTACTTAACATCCTTCCTTCAAATCATGCCTCGGTGATAAAAGAGAAGTACTAAAGCAGAGAAAAGTGATAAAAGAGAAAGGTATTATGCGTATTTCTCGGCATTAAAGACAAATGATGCTAAAGTTTTGAGTGACGCCTAATTTTTTTCTTTTCGACGCCTAAATTTTGGGCAGTGGCTTTTGCATAGCAATGCCCAAATTTTTTGGTTGATGCCCCAAAATTTTTGAACGACACCCAAATTTTTTGACCGACGTCCAAAAAAATTTACCGACACCCCAAAATTTTTAAGCGACGCACAAATTAAGACAGTGGCTTTGTGCGCACCTTTCCTTCATTAAGGGTATTTGCGTCATTTTTCCCCAAAAAGTGCACTGTAGCAGTTTTTAAAAAATAATGATGAACTTTTACGGTTATAATTTCACCACATGGTACCGGCCCAGTTATCACCCATCTTTAATTCATTTTAGGCCCAATAACTTGTACAGCTTTCAGCATATTCCAACGTTACAATAATGTCCCGTGCTTATACTCCTTACGTCATCCACTAATCTTTCCAGCATAAAACCAATTTTCTAGTATTATTTTCGATGAGAGAGAAAGTGCAAAAGAGAGATCAGAGCGAGAGAGAGAGAGAGAGAGAGAGAGAGAAAGTGCATGATTTTGAATTCGTTAGAGGGTGAGAGAGAGAATGACAGAGAAGAGGGTATTTTTGGAACAAATTTATGAAAAATTACTTTACTAGTTGAATAAAAGAAAGTTGACTGGAGAGGTGATAATTTACTCAAAAGGTACCGGCCCGCACAAATGCAATGCTAAAAACCATGTCGAGTGCAATAAACTACGTGATAACCAGGCTTGTCCCCACCATCCAATTTTCAATCTCTAAAGTCCTTCATAATTTTATTTAATCGATAAAAAAAACTTTATGGAGAAAAGACGAGTATATCCCTAATGAATTGGATTCGGCGCCACTGCATCATAATTCCAAGTCGACGTATCGCAATACAAATTTGTGCATTGCAAATCCAAAATTGTGCATTGGAATTTCTGCATCCCAAATCCAAAATTCTGAATCAAGATTTACTTTTGTATTTTAATCCCAAATTGTGCATCATAAATCCAAAATTATGCGTCGGCACCAGACCAAATGATGCATCACGATTCACAAATAACGCATCGTGATTCAAAATTGATGCATTGCAATTCAAAAAGCTTTAACTCATTCATGTGATGGTAGCAACTTTAGGATACATGAAGTTCCATGTATATTGATATTAATGCACTTTCCATTACTAATTTAGTATCTCGTAGGTAGGATAAAGTTCTATAACAGGATTGAGCTTAAAGATGAAAGATAATTTATCATTGTGGCATTTAGTCAAAGAGTTAGACTGCACTCGTAGAAATCTGCTGGTTTTGTAGCAACTTCTAAGTGCCCAGCCGTGGGCTAACCCAATTACAAACAATCAACAAGTTAACTAAGTCTTTACACAAAAATGTAGTGATCAATTGAGCAAATTTCTTTAAGCTGCTTTTGTTAAAACATAACCATATATTTGGAACACAAGGTCTTACGTTACCCACCATAGTAGATTGGCATACCACCTTCCAGTATTTTTCAGTAGCTTTCCAATATCTAGGCATTGTTGCACGATTCGTGCACGAATCAATTGGGTATTTGCGATCACGGGGACAAAAGAAAAGCCACTCGATGGACAAGGATGGAGAAGAAAGAAGAATGGGCTGAAGGAGAAGATAAAAGACAAGTTAACGGAGGAGGATGGACATTTAAGGAATAATTTAACGAAAATGAACTTATGTGGTTAGGAAGTAAAAAAAAAGAGGTACTAAACAGGTTGAAAATTTAGAAAAGTGAATCAATCTACAATTTATCCGATAAACTACGACCTACATGTCTCATAGCCAGTTTACGTAGATTTTATTTGGAGAAATTGTAAGCTGGTCACCTTTCCCAAACTTTTAATCACTTAAGTATCTCGTTTTTTTCAACTGCTAAAGTTCAATTTCGTGAAATAGTTCCTACAATGTTCGTAGAAGAGAAAGAACGGTAGGATGTGGCATGGATGATGAACGAAGAGGGTGGGGAGGTAGGGTGGTGATGTTCTTCTTCATTTTGAATTTGATTACTCCACCACCTTAACTTCTCATTTTCTTTCCTCTTCATTTACCGATCTTCAGTTTCACATTTGTCTTCTTCTTCTTTAATTGTGTTTGTGTGTTTGTTTCAAAAATGGATTCGCTTTATGTGTTGCGTTGTTATGAATGTAAACTGTTCGATGAAATGTCTAGAAAAAATATGTTCGTTATTGAACACCTTTTTTTATTCTGAATGCATCCATTTTGAATCACGTAGTATCATTTGTGAATCGTGATGCATCGATTTGGAATCGGGATACAAGAAAGATAAATCAATTTGAATCATTTGTTGATTGTGAAGAGACATGAAGGTTTGGTTCATTATAAATTTGCAGTGCGATACATCAATATTTATAGAATGATGCATTAATGGGTCTTGACTTGGTGTAGCGCGACGCATAAACTAAATTAGGTAATTTAAATAGATGTATCACAGTGCATAAGTTTGGTACAACGCAATACAAAATTGAATTATGTAATTTAAATTGATGGTTCGCGGTACAAAAATTGATGCATCACGATGCTTAATTTGATTAGGTAATTTAAACTGATGCATCGCGGTGTAAAAATTAATGCAGTGATCAGTATTGAGCAAGTAATCCGTAGCGTGCCTTCGGCTTATTAAATGTGTTATAGTCTTTTCGCCTCCAAAAATATTTTTTCGGTAAAAAAAAAAATCATAGTGGACAATCATTTTGAAAAAAAGTAAAACTATCCAAATGGTCCCTGTGCTTTTTGGGTTTCTCGGTTTTGGTCCTTAAATAAAAATTTTCGAAATTTTCCTCTCTGTACTAATTTTTTTCGTGGATTGGTCCTTCCGTCGAATTTCGTTAATTTTTTACCGTTCAACACATGTATCTCATTTGATGCATTTAAAAGGATATTTTTGTCAAAGTAATCTTTTTTTTTCAAATGGACCAAATTACATAATATTTGACTGTTAATTTTATGTTTCTTTAAGGGTATTTTAGTAATTGAAAGACTAACTTTTACACTCCTTTCTTCCTCCTTCCAACCCTGTCCCTTTGCATTCAAATTTCAAACATGGAGGAGATACCAGCAGGCGTAAAGGTGGAGGATTTTTTTTAAATTTCTCTTTTCTCTCTCTTTGACCTCTTTCTCTCTTTAAAAATTACACAATCATCATATGGAAAAAGCCATCATCGCCATTGAAGCTACCTTTCTTCCTCAACCACCATCGTCAGCGCTCTGCTTCATCGAAGGCTGCTACGTCTTTTCTCGCCTCATGGACCAGCTAAACCTAGGAGTTCATGCAGGGAAATCGATATCATCAATCAATCTATAATTTTAGATTCAATTGGTGGTCTCTGGAGAAACCATTTCGGATTAATTGTCAGAGAATCAATACTTTCCTGATTAAATTAGGAATCGACATGAGGGTTCGACCGTGGAGAGAAGAGAGACGATGAATGCGTGAACCGAAGAATCTCTGCCCAAGCACCCAGTTCATATGTGAAATAAGTTAATCTCTTGTTTGTTATTTGACAGAAGAAAAAATCGATGGGCGTTGGCACTCAGACTTATGCCAAACTCATAGGTCGTTGGCTTTCACTAGAGCGGGTGATTGACCCCAAGACGCCTAGCTGCCGAATCTGGGGACTCGAAATCCAAGCCATAGAGGAAGATTAGGCTTGAAAATACACATTGATGATGTGAAGAAATCATCAATTGCAATTCTGCACAACCCCTATTAAAAGAAATCCTCCACGACTTCCTCTATGACTGGGATTCCGAGTGTATATATATATGATATATCAATGGAGATTGATTAGACATTTATTAATTATATAATTAGTCCCAAAACTTTCTTAATTGAACTAACCATTTTATCCATTGCCAAAGTCATGTGACGAAACTTAACTAGGCTCCTGCAGGTGGCCGGCCGATATCTATATTCATAAGCTAGTTAGCCTCAGAAGCAAAGAATATTGTTCATCTTCTTCCCGGCTTTTCTTAATCATATTCATGCATGCATGTACCAAGTCATTCTGTATATAGCTAGCTAGCAGCTATATATAGGCAATTAAATGCTATTATGATTCTGCTGCTCATCCTAATTTGTTCAACCTGGCCACATGTCCTTCTAGTTAACAAATTAACTTTTCGTTAATTAGGACCCAGCCGGCCCAACTAAGGAAAGAGAAAAAAGAGAATAGGCAAACTAACACACAAACATAGTCTGCACGTCATCTCAAGAATTAATTAATCTCTTCGTTTCTGAGAAATAGTCTACTATTTTATTTTATGATGTTTAATTTAAAGAATCCGTTTTTAAAAATTAAGGTATAAAAATACTCATTTTAATACTAATGAGCTACTAAAAATATCATTTTCTTAAACAATTTGACTTTCAAATAATAACTCTTTACCCGAAACGGAAGGAGTATTAATTATAATTAGAAGTAACAAATGGCACGGTATGGGTGACACCTATTTGAGCGACATGCGTAAATGGATGGATAAGTGAGTGCTCATTGAATAATGCTGGTATAAATAGGTGGGTTACTAATGAGCATGGGTGCCCACTTATACATTTAATATAAAATTATTAAAAAAACAACTTATTACAAAAAATAGTTGTTGAAGTCGTGGGGGACCTGAGAGATTGATGTCGGAGGTGGTGGGGCTGCCAAAGGTAGTGGTGGGCGCCGTCGAAAGTTGTTGTCGGGACAGAGTTTGTTGTCAAAGATGTGGTGGGTACCGGAGTTGTCATCGACGATGGTGGTGATAAACAAAGATTGTTTTTGGAGGTGGTGGTGGTCGCCTAACGTGATGGTAAACGACATAGTTTGCCGTCGGAGGTGGTGGCTGTTCATTTATGCACTCATAAGTCCATATGAATTAATAACTATACGAGTACTCATTTATGTCCACATCAGTTCATGTGCAAAAGTAAACATGTCTATTTTTGTCTATTTACAAATTTTTATGCGTCCATGTTTATCAACTAGTGGGCGGTCTAGGTTGCCGGGCAGATGGGTATGGAAAGTATGACACCCACATCTAGCTTCAATACAAAGGAAATTCTACGTCCCATGTTTTTTGTATTTTGTTAGTATTATTTATATATATGGTATACTTAATACAACACCTATAAAATATTTAATACAACATTTTTGAAAAATATTTGACCAAAATACCCTTTACCTAATTTAAAATTTTTGTTTTTTTGTTTTTTTGTTAAATTTAATTTAACAAATTTTACAATTAAATTATTAATGAATTTGATTTAGTTACTAAGCACAATTAATTTACTAATTAATTTGATATAGTTACTAAGTGAAAAATTATCTTTGTGTATAAATATAACAGATTGTAAAATTTTGACCAATAAGTAAAAAACTGTATCTTTCTCTCAAAATTTTAATCAGTTAAAACTTCAAAAAGTACCAATTTGGAAGCAAATCGCTAAAAAAAAGTGTTGAAACGTGGATATGGACGATGATGACGATGCTACATTTACCACTGATTCGAACTTTACGGTAATCTTTACTTCTAATTGTTCGATTTTTATCTCCAAATGTTTAATTTTTATTTGTTAATTTTTTTAAAATGTCATGTTTAAATTAAAAAATTATATACAATTTTTAGCCAAGGCATAGGGACCGGTTGACTGGCAGTCCAAAGGGGGAGGTGTGGGTTGGGGTCCGGTTGGCTGGCAGTCCAAAGGGGGAGGTGTGGGTTTGAGTCCGGTTGGATGGCAGTCCAAAGGGGGGTGTGGGTTTGGGTCCGTTGGCTAAAAAGGGAGGCCGATCGGGTCTAGTGGGTTGGAGTTGCCGGGCTTGGGATCGGGAGGTCGCATGAAGGCGAAGGATTTGGGCCGGGTGTTGGATCGCCTAAAGAACCGTAGGTTTCTGGGGTGGGCGTTGGACTAGGAATAGCCCAAAGTGAGAGGGCCGGTGGCTGGGTTTGGGGGTTTGGGCTGTTAGATGATTTTAATTCCTAGGGTTAACTTTGTTAATTTTTAAAAGAGGGGGTGGTTATGTATTAAAACATTAAAGGGGTTGTTTGTTTAAAAAATCATTCTTTTTTTTTTTTAGTTAGACTTATTTGTTAATTTAAATTTTTGATAATTGAAAAAAAAGAATTATTGTGTATAAATATTAATGTTGTTTCTCAGTTGTATTTTAATTTACATCTGTTCATACATTACATTTGTATTATACATTAGTGGCTAATTGAGTTGCGTATCAATTAGCGTGGCAACTATGTATAGAACTTTGCCATAGAATAATTTGTTTATAGGTTTCGCAGGTTCAGCGGAAGACTTCAGAAGTGCTTCACCAGAAGACCTTCATCAGTATCAAGCGACAGACCTTGTCTGTACGTGTTCAAGCATGACGTGTCCAGCATACCAAGACTTAGTGGATTAATTCAAATTTATCCTTTATCAATTTGAATTTGAATTCAAACATCCCCTAACTTCTTAGACACACATGAACTACTTTCCGAAAAGCTGGAAGACTTTCAGCTACTAAACAGTGACAGAGCAGGTGAACAGACTGACACTTACAGGTCTGAAATTCTGATTGTTCGGCTACCAACTCCCGCAAACAACTCTGCACCACTCCCTGCTCAGTATCAGTGAGGACGAATACTACAAGACAGCTCCATGCATTTAATGCATCCAACCTAATAGAGCTGTTACACTTCGTCCTCTCCAATGGATCTCAAGAATGCCCCAACTATAAATACTGCCATTAAAGACTGAAGACACATACAACACTGTCCGTCCTGAAATGCTCTGAAATTCTACAACTCTAAAGTCTTTATACATAGTGCATTCAAGAGATCATAAACTAATCAAGAAGCCCTCAACAACAATCAAGAAGATCTGCTTCAACATTTACCTTAAGCTTCTTATTGTTGTTCCCCCTAAACTATTCTTCTACACGAATTGAATATCTTGTTTATCCAGATATTCAATTCCCAAACCACCAAACACAAGTCAAATATTTTGTACACGATCCATTAGAGTTATTTCCTGTAATAGAACTAGTGGAAAACATATTGCACATTTCAAATCCAAGGTTGACTGCCTTGGTGGTGAACGTAGCACTCTTCATAGTGTGAATCATCTCAAATACTTGTGTTCTTCCTTTACTGTTGATTACTCCCTCAAACTGTTTCTTATTTCCTTTACTTATCTTTAACAGCAGACTTGAGTATTCAGACAAGTCTACCGATAGTCCTTAATCGACAGAATTGAACTGTCTTCCTTACAAGACTTCCGCTACTTCAATCTCCTTAATAGATTGCAAGTGCTTGTTTTAGGAACTCATACGAAAAGTTTTAAAGTGTCTAATAAGCTATTCAACCCCCCCTTCTAACTTATGATTGTGCCCTTTGAGACTAACAATTGGTATCAGAGCCTAACTCTTTGAATTTTTTTTTCCAAGATTAAAATTTTGAGAGACTCGATCCAATGGCACAAACACACTACATGCTGCCTACATCAAATGCAAACCACGTCCCAATATTGGACGAAGGCCATTTCGATGTTTGGAAGGATAAGATAATGTGTTTTATGAACTCTATTGACAACAGGTTATGGAAGTGCGTACAAGAAGGACGACACGTACCAATGAAGGCCAACCTTCTAGTATCCATCACGGGAAATCCTGCCGAAGTACCCAAAGAAGAATCAGAATGGATAGAGGACGACAGAAAACTAGTAGAGCTAGACAGCAAAACAATCAACATCATAACTAGCTCTCTAGACACCAGCACTTACCAACAAGTGATCCGGTGTACCACTTCTAAAGAGATGTGGGAAGCTCTTGTAGAATACTTGGAAGGAGACCAAGACACAAGAGACAACAAAAAATATACATTCATCCAGCAGTTTGACTCCTTCAAGAAAGATCCCAAGGAAACCTTGAGACAAGCATACGATCGCTTCAGTGAGGTAATTAATAGTTGCTTTTCTCTTGGTAAAACATATGGCAAAAAGGAAATGAATATGAGATTTCTAGGTTCTTTAGGTAGTTTGTGGCATGTTAAGACCACTGCCATGAAAGAATCTAAAAACTTAAACGAAATAACTCTCCGTAGTCTTTACGCAAGTTTGAAGGTTTATGAGCTCGAAGTAAATCAAGCTCTAGAGCAAGACAAACAGTTCAGAACTGTGTCCTTGCCCGCCATGGTACAAGAAGAGACCACCGTTGAAAATAAACCTTCAACTTCCTCAAATGAAAATGATTTTCTTTTAGACGAACAGTTTGCTATGTTTGTAAAACGTTTTAAAAAATTTGCAAAATATGGAAGAAAGGACACACACCAGCAGCCTTTTAGAATAACTAATGAGAATTCATCTATCGAAGAGCTTGTGTGTTACAATCAGAAAACCCGACACTTCGCCTCCAAGTGTCCAAAGCCAAAATTTGAAGCATACCGAAAACCTCAATATAAGAATTTTCAAAAACATAAAGGCATGCTGGCTGAAGACATAGAAGTAAACCAGGTTGATACATGGTTTGAGACTGATTCAGAAGAGGAAGAGGATGATTGTGAGCAAGCTAACATATGTTTGATAGCTCATGATTCAGATCTCACCTATGACTCTGAACATGAAGTCAAAACCTCACCTAGTCCTTTCGACAAAAGTGAGATCAACTGTGAGAATCTCAGCAAGGAAGAACTTCTTAAAGATAATCAAGATATGCTTGAAGAGTTCAATTCCTTTAGAGTAGCCTACGTAAAACTCGCCAAGCACCGTAGAAGGCCGGTCCGAGAAATCTCGCCGGCAAATGAGATTCAAACTCTCAATAGCTGTCAACAAGAAAGTATCAAGCTTAAAGGAGAAAACAAATTTCTTTATGAAAAAGTCGAATGTCTCACTGAGCACATCAAAGGACTTGACCTGGAGAAAATTGCCTTTCAAAAGACGATTGACTCCTGGAACAGCTCCAAGGATACCTTTGAATAAATCCTTTCAAGCCAAAAGCCAAGTACAGATAAATCTGGCTTAGGATATTTTGATGAGCCCAGTACGACATACTCTTCTGTCACTGAGAAAGGTGAAACCTCCAAGACTGCTTATGACATCTCTTTCTCCAAACAAACGTTCGGAAACGAGGGTAAACAAGGACTTGGTTATACAAGTGTACCTTACGTTTACCCCAAGGCTCAGAAAGGTAAAGCCAAGATAACTGCTTCAAATGAGAAGGCTGAGAAAGGAACGATAGAGAAACCAAAGTCTACCGACAGAAACTCTGCCAAGGCAAAGTCTGCTGGCAGTAGATCTAAGAAATCTCTACTGGTACCTATCAAGTTTGTCTATGAAATAGGTAAGGCACCTAAACCTGTTGAAAGTAAACTTAATGTTATTATACCAAATCCTCCTAAAAGGGTTATCAACAGACCAGCCAAGGCTAAGTCTGCTGGTAACATACCTAGGAAGGTCCAACAGAAACCAATTAAGTCTACCATCAACAAGTCAACTGAACCAAGGACTGCTGTTAAGAACAAGGATAATCACAAGCACTCTTCAGCTAAGACTACTGACAGTCCTCCATGCAACTTTCATCTTTGTCATTCTTGCAATTGTTTAGGCCATCTGGCACCAGAATGTCTGCTAAGGTTCACACCAAAATCTGAGAGACCCAGTTCTCTCAAGGTTAGGCAGGTATGGGTTCCAAAAGGTTGCTAATCCTCAGGACCCATAAGAAAATAAAGGGGACCTTGTTTTCTTTAATATTTTTCAGGTCTGCTTCATGGCTATAGATTCAGAAGATAAAGACATCTGGTACCTTGATAGTGGCTGTTCTAGACACATGACAGGAAACAGAAGTCTACTCACAGATATAGCTGAAGCAAAAGGTCCCACAATGATTTTTGGCGACAATGCAAGAGGAAAAACAATTGGGTATGGCTCAATCTCTAGAGGAAGTCTCTCCATCAACAAAGTTTCTCTAGTAAACGGCTTAAAGCATAATCTTCTGAGCATATCTCAATTATGCGACAAAAGACTCATCTGCCAATTCTCCTCCAACCAATGTCTCATCAAAGATCGTGAATCAAGCTCAACTCTACTGACCGGGAATAGACAAGGAAACATCTATATCGTGGACTTAAATCTTCTAGGGAGATTCTCCGGCCTTTGCCTAGTTGTTGACAATGTTCGTGACAACAGTTGGCTTTGGCACAAGCGTCTCAGTCACCTCAACTTCAAGTACCTCTCCAAGCTCTCCAAAGATGGGCTTGTCAAAGGTCTACCTACGGTGTCTGCCGACCATGACAGAAGTTGCAAAGCTTGCCAATTAGGAAAACTTTCCAAGTCTTCCTTCAAAAGAAAGTCTATCATGTCAACGACCAGACCTCTTCAACTTCTGCATATGGATCTCTTTGGACCAATCACTACAGTCAGTATTTCAGGAGACAAGTACACTCTTGTAGTAGTTGACGACTACTCTAGGTTCACCTGGATTGAAACAATGACAATAAAAGATGAGACATATGATCTGGTCACCGCTCTTTTCAGAAGACTTCAAACCCAAAAGCTTGAAGATATTAGTGACATCAGATCGACAACGGCACCGAATTCAAAAACAATGGTGTCGAAAGATATTGTGATGACCACGGATCGGCCACAACTTCTCTCCGCCGAACTCCTCAACAAAATGGTGTAGCCGAACGAAAGAACAGACACTAATTGAAGCAACGAGAACTATGTTGGCGTAAACAAAACTTCCAAAGTACTTCGGGCGTAAGTCGTCAACTCGCATGTTTTACCCAACGCATCCCCGGTAAACAAGTTTCATAACAAAACTCCATATGAAATATGGAGAGGAAGAAGCCCCAAACATAGATTTTTCAAAATCTTCTACCGCAAATGTTTTATTCTTTATAATGGAAAAGAATATAGAGGAAAATTTGATTCAAAATCGACGAAGGAATTTTTCTGGCGGCTATTCCAAACATTCAAAAGCATTTCGCATATTTAACAAAACTTCTTTGAAAATTATAGAATCTGTGCATGTTACTTTTGATGAATATGACTTGTTAAAGCCTCGAAAGGCTCCGAATGTTGCTAATGATTCTGCTGATGATGAGACAAGTACAAATACAACATCTACATCTACTCCACTTCAGAATCCACCAACAGCAGATCCTACCAGCTTAACCCATCACGCCAGATTTCAACTCGCCGATGCCAACTCCAACTCTTCTGACCCCGAACCCATCTCTTCTGCTTTTACCCCAAACACCTTTGCAGATCACTCACCCTTCTTGTTCACCGTAAAATGAAGGTTTCAAGATCCTATCTCTTCGTAACCCGATTTTAGTGAATCTCCTTCTCAACCAACTCAATCTTTAAGGGAAGAACCCACCGTAAGTGATCTTCCCCGCCTATTATTGAAACTAGAGATCATCCCATTTCTCAAATCATTGGTGATCTCAACTCGAGTCCGAGGAATAGAGTTCGAAATGAGACTATGTTTGCATTCGCATTCGTGTCTGAAATCGAGCCAAAGAAGATTGATGAAGCTATCGAAGACCATTATTGGATTGAAGCTATGCAAGAAGAGCTGAACCAGTTTGAAAGATGCAAAGTGTGGAGCTTAGTACAAAGACCGGTTGACCATCCAGTTATCGGCACCAAATGGGTATTCAAAAACAAGAGAGATGAAGATGGAAACGTCACCGGAAACAAGGCTAGATTGGTTGCTCAAGGCTACCGACAGAAGAAGGAATTGACTTTGATGAAACATTTGCTCCTTGTTGCTAGATTAGAGGCAATCGACTCTTTCTAGCCTATGCTTCGCTCATGGACTTCAAAGTGTATCGATGGATGTAAAGAGTGCCTTTCTCAATGGTGATCTTCAAGAAACGGTATATGTGGAACAACCTCCGTGTTTTGTCATCCAAGACAAACAGATCATGTCTACCGACTCAAGAAAGCACTCTACCTAAAACAAGCTCCCGTGAGCTTGGTATGCAACTCTATCCAAGTTCTTAATTGAACAAGGATTCGTGAGAGGAAGAATAGACACTACTCTGTTCATCCTCAAGCACAAGGGTCATTCTCTTCTAGTACAAATCTATGTGGACGACATTATCTTTGGATCTACAAACCAAAGCCTATGCAAGAGATTCGAGAAGCTGATGCAAAGCAAGTTCGAGATGAGCATGATGGGAGAGCTCACCTACTTTCTAGGACTGCAGATTCAATGCATTTCTAACGGAATCTTCATCACCAAACCAAATATGCAAAGGAACTCATCAAGAAATTTGGTCTTGACTCAACAAAAGGATTTGAAACTCCAATGTCTACCGACTGCCATCTTGATAAAGATGAAAAGGGAAAGTAAGAAAATGTGACCAAGTACCGAGGAATCATAGGTTCACTTCTTTACCTTACCGCCAAGAGACCGACATTATGTTTGTTGCTTTGTGTTTGTGCTAGATTTCAAGCATCCAAAGGAATCACATTTGCTTGCCGCCAAACGTATCATCGATATGTTTCAACAACCACAAATCTAGGTATCCGATATTCCAAATGCAACAACTTCAATCTAGTCGGATACTCAGATGCAGATTATGCACCCTGCAAAGTAAGCAGAAGAAGCACCAGTGGGACTTGTCAATTTCTAGGAAATAGACTTGTCTCATGGTCATGCAAGAAGCAAGGATCGGTTGCAAATTCAACCACCGAGGCAGAATATATTGCTGCCAGCAGTTGTTGCTCTCAGCTCCTATGGATGAAGTAGCAGCTAGTGGACTACAACATCAAGACTGCAAATTGTCCAATCATGTGTGACAACACTTCAGTAATTTCAGTCTCCAAGAATCCAGTGATGCACTCAAAGACAAAGCACATTGATATCCGTTATCATTTCCTCAAAGATCATGTGGAAAAAGGTAACATCAGTTTGGAATATGTCCCAACTGAACATCAATTGGCTGACATTCTCACCAAACCACTGGATGCAACCAGGTTTGCTTATTTAAGGAAAAATCTTGGTATGATTGATCCTACTACTTAATTTCTATTCTTTAAATTTTTCTTTCATACCGGTAGACTTAGATTTCTACTAACCGACAGACTTTATTTGCCTTATATCGGCATACTTTTACCAGGTTAGTATTTCAACTTAGTCTATTAAAGCGGGAAAGGTTTCTAAAAGGAAAAAGGGGTTGAAAGTCAAAAAGCATTGGTACTTTGAAAATATCTTAAGTCACAACTTTTTCGCAAAAAAATGTTTTCTTCCTTTATATTGACTTTGAACTGCCATTTTCGACGCTTTACGAAAACCCCCTTTTCTCAAATATTTCTCTCTACTCAAACCCTCTCTTTTTCTTTCTACAACTGCTCCTTCCATTTCCAAAATTTTCGTACTTCTTCTTCTCTACAACGACAATGGTAAGCATTTCACGACTCTCTGGTTTATTATTCATTGATTTTTGTTTAGTATTCCCTCTTTTGAGTTATTTTTTCGGAATACAAAAGGACGCTTTTGCGTATCTGGTCGGTTTCCGCCATTGTTGTTTTTCAAAACCTTGAAACTAACAATTTTCTCTGTGCTCTGTGTACTCATTTCTCTTAGAAATCACAGTTATGTTTTTCTCTGGTTGAAACTGTCCAACGCACTCAAGGGTTTCAAAAATTTTCATCAAAAATTTCGATTAATTTTCACAAAAATGAAATCCTTGATTGTCTTTTTATGAAAAGTCAAAAGCCCTAATTTCTAAATGTGTTTTTGTAGGTGAAAACATCTACAAAATCAAAAAGCGATAACATGAAAGAGTTTGACCCAGAGACGGTCATTTCACCTGGTTTAGACATCAATCTACCAGGATACCCTCGATTTCCTGCCCCACACGATATCATTATTTCTCTAGATCCTAAACTGTATGTACCCGGCATGTGCATAGACCTCAACACTGTCAGCACATTCACTGCCGGAGTCAAAGCGTGTGAGGACTTGAATGCTTCGGGGATTCTACCCTATTTTGTCTCAATGACAGGGACTACAACATCCTCCTTGCTGAGGAATTCTACCAAAGAATGGTCATCAAACCCTAAGTCTCCGTCTACTATGCGTGGATGGATTCGAGGACGACCAGTCTCTGTCACTGCCAAGACAATTTCCCAAATTATCGGTGTACGCTATGGTGGTGTATCTGAGATAACCATTGCTGAGGCTAATCATGCCTGGGACGCAATGAGGGGAATCAATGTTCCAAGGGAACCTCAAGGCAAAATGCTGAGGAATCTATTCCCTTTGGATGTCTACTGCACAAGTCATCTGCTTGACAAGGGTCTTCTATTCAAAGGCGGGGCACACGACATGTTCACTACCCAACAGCTGAATCTCACAAGTGTTGTCTTCCTACATACCCAGCTCAACTACGGTGCTATAATATACAATGAGCTGAAACAATATGTTGAGAAAGTAAAGGACAACCCCAGCCTCAAACGACCTTTTGTTAGGCTAATCAACGTCCTTCTACGAGCCACCACAGAAATCAACTCTTCCATTAAGGAAGATGAACTTATTTCGGTGACCAAAGACAAGCAGCTAACGACCACGTTCTTCAACAAATATGTTGAATATGAGAACAAGCGACGGCAGCAACGAGGACTTCCCAATGTCTCTCTTGAAAAGGTTGCCAAGCCAACGCCAATGGTCGTCACACGCTTCAACATGGAAGCATATGATGCTGCTAGCAAGAGCCATCGTAAAGCAGCTGAAAAATTCAATGCCCAACTTGCTCAAGACATTTACCAGGTAGCAAAAGATCTGGCTGATGAGTCTGAGCTATTACTAAAGAAGAAGATAGCTGCCAAGGCCAAGAAGGCAGGGCGGAAGCAGAAGAGGCTGAAAAAGAACAAGCCAAGTGGATAAGGCAAGAGCTGAAGGTCGGCAGACATGACAAGCTCCAGCCTCTCAGCGCCAGACGCCTTCATCCCCTCCACCTTCTATCCCAGAACAACCAACCTCCACTACCCAGCCTCCTCCACAACCCAAACGAAAAGCCTCTTCCAACCAACCCTCACCTTCACCAAAACCTAAACGTAGGAGACTACGTAAAGCTGTACCAAGCCAGCCACCAGCAGACACTCCAGCCTCTACCGATGACGCAGTTGAACCTTCTATTCAGTTGCTAAGGCGGAAAAAGAAGTCTGCTGGCAACCAACCCTCTACCACTACCCATCTCATCCCTACTGAGCCATCTACTCAGAGGACCTCACCCCCTCCGGAGGAGTCTATCCCTCAGGAGGAGCCACCCACACAGGAGGAGCCACCCACATAAGAGGAGCCAGACAGAACACCCTCTCCATCTCCACCTCCTCCTTCACCCTTCAACTATTCACCAAACCCACCTACACCTACCACACCCTCTCGTAACCCAACCATCCAATCTACACCATCCAATCAAAACCAAACCACACCCATTAAACCCTTAGATTCTGCTACCTCAAACTTTCTCTTTGAAATTTCCTTGGTAGCAGAACTCTTTCCCCAACCTTTATCCCAACCTACCCCACTTAAACTAAAATCCCTTTTCTACCCTGCACCCTCTTTCTGGTTCTCGACCGACCCCCTACCCGAACCTTCCATGCTCAGTGACAACTCCGACACTGACATTGAACTTGACCAACCTCCAACCCCTACTCCCTTCACAATCACCGTTTCCTCCTCAATTCGTACCTTCCCCTCCCGAGACTCACCCTCTACCGGCTCTGCCACTCCACCTCTCCAACATCCTTTCCGACCCACAGCCACTGCCGAAGCTACTACTTCTGCCAGCAGTGAGCATATACATATTGGCCTGGACCCGTCTACATCTCAACCGGCCAACTCTGAGATTTTGTCTCGGCTGGACGCCATATACGACGTGCATCGGGCGAATCGACCAAGATCTCCACAATGCCGCCGAGGTTTCCACCGCAAGGCCCATGGCAAATGATAGGACTGCTGCCCTTTTACGAAAATTCCAAGAAGATGTGTGGACACGATTTGGACAGATGAAGAACGAGTTTACTGACGTCAAGATCAACGTCGAAGCTCAAAACACTGAATGTGCACGGCTCGTCTCATCTCTTTTCTACGAACTGTTCCATGCCATCACTCACCATCTCGGCCACAATCGCCCGCCTGTTCTCGAACTCAACAACCTCGCTCGTGATTCAGCTCATGATGTTATGAATGCTCAACGTGATCGTGATCTGGCCATCACGGAGGAGAGACAAATGAGGTCTATCAACAAGATGCAATTGGACGAGAACAAACGTCTACGTGAAGAACTGGACTACCGTTCTCGATCCACCAGACCTCCTACTTCTGCCGATGAGGAATATGTCAGAAGAGCTGACGAGCTAGAACAGCAGCAAAAAGAAAAGGAAGCAGCAGACAAAGGCAAAGGGAAAAGACCATGGTAATTGTGTATCCTTTTTCTCCCTTAACCTTTGTATCTATCATAATTTTTGAAAACTCTGATATATTAAACTTCTTGTTTAAATATAGAAGATTAATTGTCCTTCAAAAAATTGTCTACAGTTCAATACTTGCTATTTAAATCATATATCTGCTTAAAATTTAAACAATTAGTTTAAATCTATAATTGAACCGTTTACTACTAATCATTGTGCTGCTCTTCACTTCTCTTCTGTTGCAAGCACTTAGATTAGATATTTTTTACCCTTGAGGTGTACTTCTGTTTGATAGAGGCATGTCTGCAGTCATAAATAAAAATTCCTCTTGACATGCTATTATCTATCAAATAGTTGTTTATAGCCCTCACTTGTCAGTAATGATGACCAGATGCAAATAGGAGGAGATTGTTGTTTCTCAGTTGTATTTTGATTTACATCTGTTCATACATTACATTTGTTTTATACATTAGTGGCTAATTGGGCTGCGTATCAATTAGTGTGGCAACTATGTAGAGAACTTTGCCATAGAATAGTTTGTTTATAAGCTTCACAGTTCAATGAAGACTTCAAGTGCTTCACCGAAGACCTTCATCAAGATCCAAATGCACCTTGTCGCACGTGTTCAAGCATGACGTGTCAAGCCTACCAAGACTTAGTGGATTAATTCGAATTTATCCTTTATCAATTTGAATTTGAATTCAAACATCCCCTAACTTCTCAGACACGCCTGAACTACTTTTCGAAAAGCTGGAAGACTTTCAGCTACTAAACAGTGACAGAGCAGGTGAACAGACTGACACTTACAGGTCTGAAATTCTGATTGTTCGGCTACCAACTCCTGCAAACAACCTCGCACCACTCCCCGCTCGCCAAGATCGTTGAGGACGAATTCTACAAGACAGCTCCATGCATTTAATGCATCCAACCTAATAGAGCTGTTACACTTCGTCATCTCCAACGGATCTCAAGAATGCCCCAACTATAAATACTGCCATTAAAGACTGAAGACACATACAACACTATCCGTCCTGAAATGCTATAAAATTCTACAACTCTAAAGTCTTTATACTCAGTGCATTCAAGAGATCATAAACTGATCAAGAAGCCCTCAACAACAATCAAGAAGATCTGCTTCAACATTTACCTTAATCTTCTTATTGTTGTTCCCCCTAAACTATTATTCTGCACAAATTGAATATCTTGTTTATCCAGATATTCAATTCTTAAACCCCCAAACACAAGTCAAATATTTTGTACATGATCCATTAGATATATTCCCTGTACTATAACTAGTGGAAAACATAGTGCACATTTCAAATCCAAGGTTGACTGCCTTGGTGGTGGACGTAGCACTCTTCATAGTGTGAACCATCTCAAATACTTGTGTTCTTCCTTTACTGTTGATTACTCTCTCAAACTGTTTCTTATTTCCTTTACTTATCTTTAACACCAGACTTGAGTATTCAGACAAGTCTACCGATAGTCCTTAATCGGCAGACTTGAACTGTCTTCCTTACAAGACTTCTGCTACTTCAATCTCCTTAATAGATTGCAAGTGCTTGTTTTAGGAACTAGTACGAAAAGTTTTAAAGTGTCTAATAAGCTATTCAACCCCCCCCCTTCTAGCTTATTATTGTGCCCTTTGGGACTAACAATTAATAATTGTTAATAATTACCATATTTTGTTAAATATTATTTATGATATAATTTTTTATTTTTATTTTTTGATAATTAGAAAAAAAGGAATTATTGTGTATAAATATTAATAATTGTTAATAATTACCATATTTTGTTAAATTTTATTTATGATATATTTTTTTAATTTAATTTTTTGATAATTTGAAAAAGAAATTATTGTGTATAAATATTAATAATTGTTAATAATTACCATATTTTGTTAAATACTATTTATGATATAATATTTTAATTTAATTTTTTGATAATTAGAAAAAAGGAATTATTTTGTATAAATATGAATAATTGTTAATAATTACCATCTTTTTAAATATTATTTATGATATAATTTTTTAATTTAATTTTTTGATAATTTGAAAAAGAAATTATTGTGTATAAATATTAATAATTGTTAATAATTACCATATTTTGTTAAATATTATTTATGATATAATATTTTAATTTATTTTTTTTATAATTGGAAAAAAAGAATTATTGTGTATAAATATTAATAATTGTTAATAATTACCATATTTTGTTAAATATTATTTATGATATAATATTTTAATTTATTTTTTTTATAATTGGAAAAAAGGAATTATTGTGTATAAATATTAATAATTGTTAATAATTACCATATTTTGTTAAATATTATTTATGATATATTGTTTTAATTTAATTTTTTAATAATTTGAAAAAGAAATTATTGTGTATAAATATTAATAATTGTTAATAATTACCATATTTTGCTAAATACTATTTATGATATAATGTTTTAATTTAATTTTTTGATAATTAGAAAAAAGGAATTATTGTGTATAAATATTAATAATTGTTAATAATTACCATATTTTGTTATATATTATTTATGATATATTGTTTTAATTTAAATTTTTGATCATTTGAAAAAGAAATTATTGTGTATAAATATTAATAATTGTTAATAATTACCATATTTTGTTAAATATTATTTATGATATAATATTTTAATTTATTTTTTTTTATAATTGGAAAAAAGGAATTATTGTGTATAAATATTAATAATTGGTAATAATTAACATATTTTGTTAAATATTGTTTATGATATATTGTTTTAATTTTATTTTTTGATAATTCAAAAAAAGTCAATTAATGTGTACCCCATATTAATAATTGTTTATAATTACTATATTTTGTTAATAAATGTTAATAATCATTTAAAATTACTTTCATTTAAAGTTATTTATAATTGTTAAAAAACAATTGTGCCCTTGTTTTATGTTACCAGTTAATGTTACACTGTTAAATATTTATAATTGTTACTAATTATTAAAAATTACTTCAAATTAACAGAATCATAGTATCAAGAATGAAAATTATGAATATAAATATCCTGGCTTAGGGTATTTATTCAGAACTGATCATGTTTTTGAAACTCGTGAAGAAATTCACACTTTGATTCAAAATATTGGGGATGATAACATGATGTTTCTATTCGTTAAGCGACATTCATAGACACATGATGGACGTAAAAATATTTGGTATGGTTGTGAGGTCGGTGGTTTGTACAGGTATACCGGTCAACAGGATGAAGATGGTTATGTGCGGAGAGGCACAAAAAAAAGATGATTGTCCATTTCAGGTCGTGGCTGCACAACAATACTATGGTGGTTGGAAAGTTAGAATTTGCCAAAAAAGTAGACACAACCATGTAGTGATTACATACAATGGCACAGATCTGGCGTGAAGTTGAAATCAAATGAAATTGAGAGGGTATAGTAGAGCAATTGAGAAGTTCTAATGCTAAACCAAGACAGATACTCAACCAACTGCAAAAGGAAAATCCAAAAAAATATGTTCTCGCAAGGTAAATAATGTGTTGCATCAAATAAGAAAAGAAATGATGGGAGGCTATACAAAGATGCAATATTTTTTCAGTTTGCTCAACAACAATCGGTACACTCATTATGTTCGGCTTTGAGGTCGGGGATGGGACCAATCAAGTCGAATATCATCATTTCTCACCCGAATAGTGTTGAGTTGTTACATCGCTTCCCATACGCTTTTGGTCATGGATGCTAATGTATCGAACAAATCAAGATGAGATGCCTCTATTGCGGTGATTGGAGTTATGCCAACAAGACATAATTTCCACGCACATTTGCATTTATAAAGAATGAGACAACATTTTCGATGGGCTATAGAAAATTTGAGGAATTGCTTTCAAACTGTCCCATTGCCACAATGATCATGGATCGAGTGGAATTGGCCCCTGGCTCATATTGAAGAGATTTTTCAAGTCGAGGCATATGTTATGTAGAAGACACATAGCAATGTATGCAGAAACATGTCATATATAAAATTACAAATTTAATTTGTTAAGGATTGGGAGATGGAAAAGATAGTTGAATTCTTACCGAGAAGAATATAACCCAGCAGGTATCATTGTTGATCAAAAATGAATAAGGCCCCCCGAAACTGCTGATTATGTGAAGCAGCGAAATGGTTGACCCATATAAGGAAAAAATTGTTACCGCTTGGACAAAAGAATTCTTATATTTTGGGATGGAAACAACAACGTGCATCACAAAAACCTTCACTTACATATTTATATTGTTATTAATTGTTATTATATATAATTATTTTAGTAATATTTAGTTTTGTATTTTTCTA